>JADFUC010000792.1:0-160009 GCA_019722365.1 Lithospermum erythrorhizon
CTCAATTGTGCTTCGTTCGGATATAGGAAATAATGATTTCTTGAATTAATTATGATGAGTTTAGTACAATATATATCAAAATAACTAATGGACCTAAATAATACAAGTTATCGGACTAAATATACAATACGCCTAACAGAACATTTTCTTTGGCTCATAATCAAGTTTAAATATATATAACCAACAAGCCAATTTTATGAAAGGTTATGTTTTTAGTACATGATTGAATTATACCACATAATGATGAATATTTTCATGTAGTTTTGTTTCACACTGTCTTCCGGGCTACTGTTTTGTATGTTGTTTTGAATAATTGTTCTTTTATTTGAATCCTTGTCTTCCAGCCTCCTAAATATGTACAACTCTCATGATTAACATACATTTCATATATTAGAACGTAGGAAATTTAAATCAAATATAATCATTCTAATTAATTAGCAATAATATTCTGGAACGAAGAGGACTTGAATCAAAATATTGATAAAGTTCAAAATCATTCAATTTGATTATGAAATAAAATTAATAAATTGACACTTTGAGAAATTGTGCCAATTTGAGGATGAAAGAATTGATTGATTTGAACAGCATGTTCCTATTTGAATTAATACATATTTGATCAATTCAACAGTTCTCATTTCCATGTAGGTGTTAATGTTCATAAAATATTACTCCGTACTTCACTCTGAACAATTGTCTTCTAGATAAGTTTTGCATATAATATAAGTCTTCTAGACTTGTTCTCAGTCCGTTACAACTTCATGTCGATAATGTGTTATAAATATAATTATAAATAATAAGAACAAATTAAATCTACAAGAGAATAATAAAGTAGGAAAAGAAAATGCTTTATTGATATGAATATTACAATATATTAAATGTCTATTAATAGGCTTCAAAAATACAACAATTATGGTAAATGACTATAATGGCTAATCATAATCTACTCTTATAGCTTGTTTATCTCCTCTACAGTGGAGGAAGTAAGGGGCATCGGGAGGCGATCCTTTGCACAAAGTTTTGAAAATTATATTTTTCTTGTTAAAAAATAAAATTTTATCGTTCGTTATTCGAAATTAAGTTGTTTATTGAGATGGATCAGGATAATTCAGGAATATTATTAGTATTAATTATTATTATTCTGTATTAGTTTTAGTATTAAGCTTTATTGTATGTAAAGTTCTTGTGCGAAATAAGTATTTGATATTGTCTCAAATAAATATGGAGGCTAGTTTCTTATTATATTTCATTGAGTTTATTGATATAATTTATATTCTTCTATCGTGCTATCGTAGTATCAGGCTTATTCGATTCTTGAGGCACAAATAAAAATTCAGTAACTTGCCGGTGGGTTTTCTATAATGTAATCTTCCTTGTGAGTTCGTTGTCTCTTTTGTTGTCATCGGACATTCGTAGTTTATATCTTATTTGGATTAACCATTTTTTATTTATCGGGATCTCGTTTATTGGTATTTTTTTCGTTTTGTTTATGTTTTGTTATATATATATATATATATATATATATATATATTAAAAAAAAACTATTCGTTATTAATGATGATTTAGTGGTTGATGATGATAGTTGGTCGATCGTCTTCGGCTTTGTGTATGGAATTTGAATGCGATTAGTGTGATCGATAATCGATGTTTCACGTGTTCGTCTCTTCCCCGGCTTGAGGGAGGGTATTGAGATGGATCAGGATAATTCAGGAGAGATATTATTAGTATTAATTATTATTATTCTGGTATTAGTTTTAGTAATAAACATTATGCCAAGGGATTCTTATTATTATCGTAAGTATTTGATATTGTGCATAAAGGAGTATAGCCAAGCATGCTAAATGAGGTTCTTACAGGAGGAGTCGAGCATGGTATGAGGAAGAATGTCAAGATCTTGCTTGTAGGTTCTGATACAACTCTTAGGTTGAATCTTTATATAATGAGTATAAGATTAAAATAATACCAATAAGCACGCAAGGGTGAGTTGATGAGTCGATGAACTTGTGGCCAGGTCATGAATTCAATTAACTGCGGCCGGCGTGGTTTGTAGGCTATTACGTCGGTCCAGAAGGTTCTGGAGTGCGCCCTCGGGGTGGCGGCTGCGGTGCAGCGTTACAAAAAAAATTACCCGCTTCAATTTTTAATTGACATTTGAAATGAAGTATTAACGAATAATATTATGAAAATATTTTCAAAAATATGGTTGGTTATAGATTTTTATGACATTTTTTTTTATAATTTATGATATATTAAGTATTCATAATAGTATTACAACACTTCAAATTTATATGTCTCATTCACAAAGGCAAAATAGATGAGAATTGTACTTATACAGTTATACTGATATTACTGATATTCCAAATGTTCTCAGACACCATCAAATAGACAATCACCAAATGAATATATAAAGCAACTGGAAGTTTAAACAGATGATGAATTTAGCAAAACTATGTTGGAGGTATAATCTTGGGACTGAGGTAATACTTTGGATCTCGGAAAAACTTCACAATTGTCTCTGCTTTATCATCCGAAAGATCAGTATTCGCCAATATGTAATCCTTTGATGCTTTTGCTATAGCTTCAATTGAGCCAATTCCCAGATAAAGCTGTGAAGGGTAACCAACAACAAATTAGAGCAGAATTAAGTATATGATAGAAAATAAATCTGATGTTGCAGTTTTGCCATATTCTGTATTTCATTTATACATTTTGTCTATATGAAAATGAACTTCAGAAGTGGCAAAGAACATTGGCTTGATGCATATCATATTGCTCACATTTGAATAATCAAGAAAGTTAAATCATCTTGCATATCTCAAATGTTAAAATAAATTGGCCTTCAAAGTAGTCCCTACATATCTAGAAACACTTAGAATGTTATGGGAAGATGTATGGAGTCCATACAAATAATTGGTTTGCTCTTCGAAGACAGTAAGCAACTAATAGCAAAATAATTCTGCAGACACTATACCATAGAACCATACACCTATATAGGACAACTGTATGTTTATAACTAATGTGTGCTGGTTTACAACTTAAAAAATCGTCGCTCAACTTGATTATACAAGCATGTTATCTTTATAGAAGTTCTTTTAAAACTTTTGTACTAAGCCTTACTCCAGAAATTCCATACTTATCTACAAAATGGTGACGCTTACCAATGTTTCTCCTGGCCTACTTTTTGAAGCCTTCAACTGTCAGACAATGGGACAGTGAGCTGTATAAAGATTTCCTATGTTGTAAACAATGACTCTTCCATGAAGCAAGATAATTCAAATCTGGACAATCTTAATACACACAAAATCTGCTGTGGTGTATAAGAGGTTATTCGTTTCCTTTTCATTCACTATGTTTTTAACCTCCAGTAGAAAAAATTGCAGGCAATGAAGTCAAAAGAATGGAGAATCTTGTTACCACATTTGCATCATGACTATCAATGCCAGGAATGGACGTGAGCACTTTCAGATAAACATCTGTTACTTGTACTGCTCTCTCCCTCTACAGGAAGTATGAGAATGTATATGAAAAAGCCGAAAAGCCCTCATATGAACATAAAACAATTAAGAATTAACCTCAATTTTCAGCATTGTGACGCCATCTTGTTGCTTACACACTGCAAAAGGTAAACCCATCATAAAGATAAATTTTGAGAATTTGATTTAGCTCTAAAGGGAAGTATATGCTTACCTCCACGTGCATGTGCAATTTTAACAATCTTCTCAAAGCCCATCTCTTGGTCAATTACCGGTATGAATGTTGGTTTGCCAAACTCCATACCATAACTTGAAAACATACAGTCATCAAGGTCGTTTCAAGAAACTCCGGCAAACTAACTATACACATGGGAATAAATGTACACTCACTCGAAGTAAGAGTGTATAAAGGAGTCATTTTTCTCTTTCGTAGGGAGACCAACAATCACATACATATGTGCAAACTGCTCCTTCAGTTTTTGAACTCTGCAACAAGCATATTAATAACTCTAGACATCAGCATAAACAAGAATGTTAGTTTTGCAGTATGAATAAATCAGCCACCTTCTATAGATTGATGCAACCCTAACGCAATCCCATTCAGTCACAAAAATAAAAGCCACCGAGACACCTCCACAGTTGAATATGAAATCCTGCAAGTGGCACTCTGTTAAATCAGAAATATTGGCGCTGAAGGAAAATTGAGCAGACTTACTGGAGCAATTTGAACAGTGTTCAGTCGGAAAGCATTGGCGTGAAGGAAACTAGAGATGAAATTGATGAAGGATGGATGCTGCCCGTCTCTCCATGCACTGTTCATCATACATACCCCATTGCTACCTACATTGGATTTCAGACAGGACATAATCAGACAAATAAGACAAGATGGCAAAAAGATAATAACTCGCCATTGACCATCCTTTTCAATTATAATAGAAGGAACATTGTGACTTAGATTGGATACACTCCCAATATCAATCAATACCGATATGGGATAGAAAGAATAGGGTCTAAGAACGAATTTTAACCAGATCGACCAACTTTAATGTGAAGTACATGATGAAGTCATAGTAAATTTAATTCAATATAAACATCATCTAAGAATTTAGTTGAAATTTCATGAAGACAGTTTGTTCATATTAATACCACTAGCCACAATCAAACACACATGCAATGTGCATACATCATTAAGTATAGAATGCGGTGAGAATTACATAATAGAGCAAAACGGATCAAAGAGTCGTAGACACCATATATCATTCACAACTACCAGCGTCGGCTAGTAATGGTTCGATCAAACAATAATTCTTACAACTTCGAGCTCCAGGTAATAAAAAGCTACATATTATACCTTACGTACAAGGGATGAAGGGAGCCATGGAGTCCCCATCCCACAATTAGCACAAAAAAGGGATGGGCATGAGCATTCAACCCCCCACCCCATAACACACACAAGAATGAAAAGTACCACTTCCAAGCTCCTCGGGCCATCCCCTTTCCACCCACGTTAGAAACCAAACGAAGCCTAAGATACTTGAGGAATAATTGGTCCAAAAATCCAAAAACCAATCAATTAAAATAACACTGGTTAATGATATTTGAGATCAATTTCTAAGACAATTACTACAAATTACATTTCACCTCAAAACATCAATTTCGACACAACAAAATTCTCAATTCAAGTTCCAAATTTCACAAAACAAGTTTTCACATTATTTTCTAACAATCAAATCAGCTTCCGAATATAATATTAGAGCAATAATTACTCACTTCACCCCTAAAGATCGTCCAATTATGAATTTTGATTAATCGATTTTTTAAATTTTGAACTCGAATAATTTTTAATACTGTATATAATTTTTCTGAAAAATATAGTATATTCAAATTAAATTATATTGTATCAATTTATACAATAAAATATGTTAATTTTGACAATTGAAAAATTAAACTCGACATATGTGGCAAAATAAATTTAATTTTTTTATTTTATTTTATGATAAAATTATGAATTGTTTTTTGCATAATTTCGAATCAATTCGAAACAATAAATATAATCATGAAAATTGCCTGAAGTTGAAAATCGAGGCGATTCTCCAGCTCTGAAATTGTCCATTTTCGTCGAAGCAAGAGAAGACCCGCCAAAATTATTTGAAATTTAGTTATGGGGTATTTATTTATGAATTAGGTTTGTTTCGAGAATGCGATCTAGGATTTGTAGTGGGTGTTCGAGTTAACGTTTATAAAATTTAAAATTTTTACAACCGTCAAATACATATAAAAGTAATAGGGAGTATAAGAATTTCAAATTTTGATAATTTTTAATGTATACTCCATAATTAGTATATAATTATGATGTAGCTTTTCGTTTCTGGATTTTTTTAGTGTTCGATTGAACGGCCACGAACAAAAGACATCCATGATCCATTCCTCGTTTGTTACGAGTGAATACCGTTTAGAAGTGCGAGAAAAATAAATTCTGTAAGAAATAAATTCTCTCCATTTGTTATATATTTCTCAAAGGATAATTATTGAATCATATTTTTAATTATGCTTCACCTTAATAGACCTCGATTAAGATCAACATTTCAATAGATTCATTTTGATTATCTTTGTCTAGATTAATTTTTTAAATTTCACTCAATCCAAATATACCATTAAAGTTTCTAAATATGAAATAATTACGTTAGAATATGGAAGTAGGAAGTAACAACATTAAGAGAAAGGATATATTCCATGCCAAATAAAAAAAAATCGACCGTGCATTCACATATCTGAGCGTGAGCCCTGGAAGAAAATAGCGTGGAAATAGGTTTTGCTAATGAAATACAAGAAGTTGATGTGAGGAAGGAGCATGTTCACCGTCTCGATTTAAGAAAAGTGATCGTTTAGCCGAAAAAAAAAAATTCGTTATAAGTGATTGTTTAAGTTCTGATATAAGCTTTTTGTATTGAAATTTGTATTGTCTCGTAATATTATTTTTTTATTGGTTGATATCGTTTTTATATTAAAATTATCTGATCAATGATTTTTCTTAATAAGTATTTTCTTTCTTGATCGAAATAAATTGATACGAACAAATATTATTTAATACAATGTCCATAAATAGAACCCAGATAGGAGTATTCAAATCAAATCATCTAAATATTAAAGTATGTCAATTGTATGGGAACCAATATACACACCAAATAGTGATTTTAGTATTGAAATAATTATTTTATCCCTGAATATATTATTTGTAACTATTATTCTTAAAAATAAGGAGGCAAAATAGTCATTTCACCCCTCAAACAAACACTATTTCGGTGTATGTATAACAACTCAGCAATTGTATACTATATATTCTATGATTTCCAACTGATTTTGACTGCTTTGAAAATCTACATGACATTCAACCATTTGGTTTTATTAGTAATCAAATGAGAACTGCTAATGACAGTTCCAGTACTATGAGGAAAGTATCTATGAATCTAGTAGCTATCACTAGTCCGTCGATTACTTTTGATCATTGGCAAAGGGTTGAAAATGCTCAACCTTGTAGCTCTTTTTGTAATGATGGTTGTAAACTCTTTTCCGTTAGCTATTACTGATCAACTTAATTATGAAGAAAATAAAAGATGAGTTCGCATACTTGGGGTTGGGGTTTGTATGCATAATGTGAGATGACAATTGTACATTGTACCAAAAGTTTGATTATCAACAAAGTAGAAATTTTGCAAAATATCATGGTCAAGCCATACTCATGGTATTTGCCTGAGCTATTATCACACATCCGATAGTGTTGGGTTTGGATGTGGAAATGACAATGTGCCCTCACTGTTGCATGTGTAGTAGTAATTAGTAGTTAGGAAGTTTAAATTTAAGGGCGAAATTGTCGTTTATTTTAAAATTCTTGATACGGTGTGTGTATAGTGTTGCCCCGGATTTGCGTACACTTAAATATTTTTAATTAGAAAATATCGCACTGCGCTGATAAATGGCAATACCCCGAGCCCGTATCTCACGAAAATCCACGCTTCCTCTTAAATGCTTTTTATTTTTAAATTTAACCTACATACAGCATTAGTTTCTCGACCATCTCCCCACTCTCTACAAGCTTTGACATATAATTATAAAGTTAGTATCCTTAACACTAAATTCGTTATATCATCCCATAATTTTGCCAAAGGTGAAGAAGAATTTAACAATTGTGGAAAATTTTGGCTAATTTTGGATTTTTTTGTAAGTTCATGCTAATTTGACTCGTTTATTTAATAGATCTATATATAGTTTATATACTTGGTGTGTGGTGTAAATTGTACTTTTGAGGATAAATATGTGTTGGATGTTTGTTTTTTGTTATTTTTCTAGGGTTTATCATGAATTATAATTTTGATGTTATAAAATGTTGGATCTTTGTTAATTTTAATGAACAATTGGATCAAATATTGTTGCATTACGATTTTTCTTTCACATATGATTATTTTTTGATATTTTTTGTTGCTTTTTCTATGAAATTTCGTGATTTGTTTAGAGTTTTCTTATGGGTATCTCAAAAATATTGTGGTATCTTATATAATACATTATAATGCATTATAATCAATTATGATATGTTATAATATATTATCATACGTTATAATGCATTATAATTCATTTTATTGTATAATAATCTATGAAAAAACTTTAAAAATGTAGATTTGTTAATAATTGTAGTTATGTGTTAATTTTGTTTACTGTTTAAGTGTTATTTAATTTTTGTGAGTTTTAGCGTGATTGTCATATGCATATTTGAGAACTTATGTGAGTTTTTATAAAATATTATGATATGTCTTGTTCAATTTTTTGGGTTATTTTAATTCAGGTTATAGTGAAAATTGGGTTGTATATTTTGGGTATAGTTACACATATCTCATACACATTATATTATATGTTATAATATAATATAATTCATTTGAATACATTATAATATATTGTGATACCATATAATACTCCCTTCGTCAAAAAGTAGATGATCATTTAGAAAAAATTTATTTTTTCATAATAGTTGATTGTTTGTATTTTAATGTCATTTTTACGTTTTGATGTAAAACTTTTGCAATGCCGATGTAGGCTTTTCTGTCTCGATATATTTTTCTTTATTTAGCAATAAAACACTTTTAATCAAATAATTAAATACATTTTTGAGACGGATGGAATATATTATAATTGTTTGAATAATGGGATTGAATTCAGAGCCTTTATTTTGAAGATAACAATTGTTTAATCGAACTAATCCGGGTTTCAGTGAGCGTGTATTCGAGTTTATTCTAAATAAGTTCAAGTGCTAAAATTGTTGATCGGAAGTCGGAGCTCGTTGATGAGTCGAACAAGCATGACCTTCGAATAGGTGTTCTTGCTTTTTTATAGGCGTTTGTAAGGAAGCTCTTTTTTAAGTATTTTGTCGTTTTAAATTTGAGTATAGACTTTTGCCATTTTAAACTTAATTGTGTTTGAAAAAGGTCGGAAGTAGTTTCAATCTTAAATATAGATTGATTAAATAGTTAGAGTGCCATTACAAATGGCGTGTGGCGTTTGTTTGAGTAAACAGCTTGTCGTTATTTTGGAATTGACACTGCTGAACCATGAGACCCCTTCAGAGGTCTCGGTGTGATATTCGAGACCGCGCCGAGACCCCGGTGCGATGGGGAATCGTGTCGAGACTACTGAACCTCGATAAGGTCTGTGAGGCGAGAACGCCGTAGTTGCCACGGTCACGTGAGGGGCTCATTGAGACCCCAGTGCCGATGGGGTCACGTCACGGGCTACTTTTCGTCATTTTGTGCACTATAAGCCCCTACTTTCAAAACCTAAATAACTTTTGCAAATATTTGAACCCTAATTTCTGAGCATTTAATTCTTTGAAAAGCAAAAGGCAAAAGTCATAACTCTCACATTTAATACTTCATAATCCTTTGTAGAGAGTTTCCTAGTTGTGTGACAATTCATTCGCCAAACATTTATTGTTTTGGGTGAAATCATATTGGGAAGCGTAGGGTTACTATTAGGTTGAGTAGTCTTTGAAATCCTAAGAGTGTGTTCTTGGGTTCCCCAATCTGGATTGATTGGAGTTAATCATGGCGGGTAGCCCAGATTACGTTAGTGGAGACTAAGTGTTTGATAATAGGCTTGAGAGAGAAGTTCTTTGTGTGTAATCAAGCGTTTCTTAATGGATTATACTGCAGGCGAGTTGGAAGCCAGAAGCCCAGTCGGCGATAAGGGGAACGAAGCTCGCTAATATCTTAATGTATTGTATTTCTTCTTCTTACTCTTTACTTTTAAGTCATCCCATTATATTAATACTAATCATTTGTTGTTTTATTGTTGACTAATCATTCTCGAGCTTAGAGTTGCTCGGGTTATCGCATTCTAGAACATATTCTTATTATTTTACGTAATTCGCATTGTTAAATTAAAAAACTCAAAGGGCAATTAGCGTAAAACCTTCACCCCCACTCACAGGTTGAATCTAGGTTAACAATTGGTATCGAGCCCGTGTTCTACGTATTAAGCTTAAAATCTTGTAGAAAAGGATCATGGGTATGGGAATATTATTTGCTGGGGAACTTTTTGTGTTGAAGGTAGGTCAGTGCGAGGCACTTGTTGTAGCCAGGATCAAGCTATGATTATTGGTCGCAGCAGCGTTCAAGTATCATGTGCAAAAGCATCGACTACAAATTATGGAAATAATCATCGAGGTCATTTCGTTCCCATTGAAGTATCAAATTCTTCAATGAACTCGTAGGAATTTGACCAAAGTGGAAAGAGGCCAACATAAGAGGAATTGGGCGCCGCGCGATAGAAGTTCGATGGGATGTGGATAAAGAAGAGGATAGATACTAGGGATGAGGAAGCTGGTGGTGAGCCATGTATTCTCCTGTCTGATAATGTATGGAAGAATATGCTCGAGTTAAGGGATGCGAGTAAAGCCCAGGAAATATGGGACTTGTTGAAACGCTCACATTGGTTCTAGTCAAGTGAGGCTCCCACGAGGAGTCCGACTTGACAAAGGGTCTCGAGCCTTGAAATGTATCCAGGAGAGTCCGCCAGATATGCATCAAGGTTCAATACCGTGCTCCAGCAACTTGGATTCTCTAGGGGAAGACTTTCTCCTTGAAGAAGTAAATGGAAGAATCATAAAGCCGTCAATCAGGTTCGGCCAAAGGTTTATGCAATCAATGAAGCCAAAGATATCGAAGTGCCCATCGAAAGAGCTCATTGGTTCGCGAAGCCGAAGGAAGTCATCGCTTGAAAAACGAGGCTCGAGAAATAAGGGACAAGAAGAAAGTAGGCTCTTATGGCGGCCAAAGTACAAAAAATTCATGAAAGCGAAGTAGCGAAGATGATGAAGATATGGCCATGCTTTGCTAGAAACTTCAAAAGGTTTCTCGAGTTCAAGAAGCGACAATGATCGTGGTCATAAAAGCTTGAGAATATGATAATCACGAAAGGAAATAGAAAGGCAAGACGAAGGGAAAATCAAGGAGATCACGTGCTTTGAATGTAACCGGACATTTGACGGATTGCCAGCGTCAGCGAGGTCTGACGATAAAACTTGCAAGCAGGATGGCAGCCCGAATCCGGAGCTGAGTCCGACTCGAAGTGGAAACTTCGCGGCGTGGTGTGTCTAAAGCAGCCGCAGAACTCGATGGAGTCTTACTCTTACTTCTGATTTCTCCTCGGATGATGACCTAAAACAAGTGATGATGAGAAATCAAGTAGTGATTTTGTGAGCTACTTGACAATTATACTTGAGTTGATAGAAAACTTGAAAAATTGTAAAATAAGAACTTAAAAAACTAATAAAAACTGCTGCTTGAAAACAACTCTCTTGAGAATGAAGTTACTTTGTTAAAGCTGATTGATTTGAAAAATGGCGGTTTTCTTGAGAAAAATTGGGCTTAAAACAATCTTAAAAAAAGATTGGTGTGGAAAATGTTGAACTCGAGAAATCTACCGAGCTTCCTTGCGGTGAGGCAAGCAAGTTAAATGAAATTCTTGAAATTCGGCGTTGTCCAGCCATAAAAAAGGGTTAGGCTATTCAAGCGATAACTCCTATCATTTTCTGATAATGACTTAAATCATCTAGGTATTAAGTTGGTAGACCGTTTCGCTTATTGTGAAAAGGAAATCATAAGTCTTTGAAATAATAAAAGGTCTGAGGTTGGTGAATGGGCACGCATGTCCCCAGTCTCACAAGACTTCAATGGATAAATAGAAAATCCATCCTCTTCTTACAACCCAGCGAGGACCCCGAAATCACATTGGGTACCTCGAGATAGTAGAAATTTGTGTTGTAGGAGGCGCAAATCGAAAGAAAACCTTTGGATGGTGGATAGCGGATGTTCAAGGCATGACGGGAGATGCCTCGCTCTTTTTAAAAGCTTGGAAAGCAGGCGGTTGGAAAGCGTAAGTTATGAACAACGAAGCGCGAAAATCACAGAGTAAAGGATGTATTGGTAAGAAAGGTTGTTTCAAAATTAAAATACTTTACTTGTTGATGGCGTGAAATTTAATTTGCTAAGTGTGAGCGGTGTGTGAAAATGATTATGAAGTTAAGTTTCCAAAACATAAGTGTATTATTTCAAATACTTAAATGCCCGTTTATTTAATGCGTAGTTATCCCGATCGAATAATGTGTATTATGTTAATTTTGATTGGTAATATTTTGCATGAATGTGGTACATGATGGCGTTGGTTTGTGGCATGGAAATGGTTGGGCCATGCTAGTGTCGAAAATGTTATCTAAATTGCATAAAAACTCACATATTTAAGGAGCCTCTGCAATCTACCGTATAAAAGGTTAAACTTTGCGATGCATATGACTCGGTAAAATGCATAAATCGTCGTTTAAGCCTTTAAATCTTGTTTTCGTCCAAACCATTGCTTGATTTGCTACACATATGGACTTGTTTGGTGAGATGGATGATAAAGAGAGTTTAGGTGGCTCACAAAATATGTTTTTTGTTATTGTGGACGGTACTCGAGGTTTACTTGGGTAATTGGCACTTTACTAACCGTGATCGTTTAAAGAGTTTGCTAAGTTGTAGAAAGGTCATGAGCGAAAAGGGATTCAAAATCAAGGCCATAGGAGAGCGTCGCGGAGGTGAGTTCGAAAATAGGAGTTCGATATGTTTTTGTGGGAGTATGGAATCAGCCGCAACTTTTTGGCTGAAACGCCTCGACAAAATGGAGTCGTGGAGGCGAAAAGAATAGAGACAGCTAAAATGATGCTATTGAATGAGCACAACTTGCCAAAGTACTTTAAGGGACATGCCGTGGACACCCGCGTGCTACACCATCGACGGAATTGCTAAAATGATGAAGTGAGTTCGAGATGGCGTGATGGGAGGAGTGAATTTCTTCCTCGGACTCAAGTAAAACAAATGGTGGGCGGCATATTCATAAGCAAGCGAAGTTCTCGAAAGAACTCATAAAGAAATTCGGGATGGAAGATGCAAAAGTGATCGGAACTCCCGTATAGAGCATCAGCAAAGCGCTGAAGCGAGGGCGAAGCAGTACTAGTGTCAATGAGACAAATATCGGTATGATTGGTAGTCTTCTTTTATCTTGCAGCTTACAGACCCGATATTATGTTTGCCGTGTGTTTGTGTGCTGGATTTTCAAGCATGTCCCAAGAGTCTCGTCTTAAAAGCGGTTAAAAGGATCGCCCGATGCGTGAAAGGGACAATTGACTATGGGCTTTGGTGTCAGATGAAGCGAAACTTTGAACTTGTACAGGATACTCGGATCTTGATTTTGTGAGGATCTTGCACTTGATAGGAAAATGCAAGTGGGACATGTCACTTCTTAGGACATAGCTCGCTCGTGATGCAGCGAAGCAAAATAGTGTTGCGTGTCAGCGAGGCGGAGGCGGAATATGTGGCGGTCGGGTGTGTTGCTCGAAGTGCTTTGGATAGAAGCAGGCAGGAGGATTTCGGGATCAAATATGAACTGATTCCGGTGTTATGTGACATGAGAAGTGCCATAAATATTGCCAGAATCGGTGCAACACTCGAGACCAGAAAACGCATCGAGAAGTCGTCGTCGGCTTCATCAGGGACCGTAATGCGAAAAGGAAACATTGATCACCGATTCGTGGGGACAAATGGTCAACTTGCGGACATCTTCACGAGCCACTACCCGGAGGATCAATTTAACCGCATTAGGCGTGAGCTGGGGATGCTTGATCTTTCTAGTAAGTAATTTTATCTTGATATGCCATGCCCCATGCTGTATGTTGTTGCGTCTTCACGTGCCAAAATTATGTCTATATTGTTATATTGGGATGATGAGCCAAATGATGAAATTGTCCAAAAATGGTTGTGGATTGGATTGGTTGAGGTTGCTAAGCGGATATTAGGATTATGATTGTGTGTCATTGTGGAAGATTGGTGATTTGGAATGTTGGTTGTTGCTTTGATTGGATGTGCGTCGGGTTGTTTTTGAGAGTCTATTTGTGGAGATTTGCTTGTTGGGTGATTTGTGTGGAGCTTTTGGATATTTGAATGGTCTTTTGTGTGTGTGTGATCGAGACCTCATGGGCGGCTGGTCTAGATGAGGTCTGGAAAATGAATGAGGAGGCTTTCGTGCGGCCATGAGACCAGCCGAGACCACAATGCTATGATGAGGTCTCGATCCGCTATCTCGATGCGATCGGACCCCGTGAGACCCCCTGCCGAATGGGTCCCCAGGTAAGTGTTAAAAAGAACTTGCCATATTGTCGCCAGGCCAGCCGAGACCCCAGCGTACTGCCGATGAGGTCTCGAACAAAACCCCGTCGTCGCGCCCGTGAACCCCCGCCGAATGGGTCTCGATAGCGGTTATAACTTGTGAAATCGCTGCGTCGAGACCTCATCGGAGGCACAGGTCTCGAATGGGTCTCGATAAACTCGGTCTATATATACCCATTCGGCCGTTTTTCAACTTCATTTGACCACAATTCCAAAAATTTCCAACCTGTAATTCACCGAAATCCATCGCATTCGACATTTCGCTTCATATATTCATCAAAAATTCACAAATTTTACAATTTAAAATTGCTACATTGCCTTTCTATTAACCTAAACTCCATTCCTTATTCAAATTTCTCACAAAAAAATGGCTTAACCTGAAACAACCCAAAAAAGAGGGCAAGGACCCGAAAACCCAAAATCTTGGCTTAAAGTAAATGCTTATACGAGTGGAAGTTCCTCAAATCCACATGCTAGTGAAAATGTGAATCAATTGCTCTCTAGAGGAGGGAAGAGTGGAAGGCAATACGATATCTTGATAGCTCTTGCTATGATGGAGGAGATTTGGAGGGAACTACATTCTGGGAATTGGTGAAATTTCAGAAATGGGAGAAGTTTTTGAGTAAGTCCTCCGATATTTTCCCGGATTGGGTCTATTTCTTTTATGAACATGTTGTTATTCACACATCTAGTAGCAACAATTTGAATATTAAGTTGGAGTTTGGTGGTAGATCTTATCAGTATAAGTTGAAAAATTTTAAAGATGATTTCGGGTTATGCGAAATGGATTTGCAAGTTATCTTTGTGGATATGTGGCCTCAGAGTGAGAGATTAGTCGGCGGAGAAGATGTGACCGGTGGTTGAATAGTAGTCGGGGTTGAAATGGTTATAGGAAGAAAGGGGTGGTTGATTGTCTTAAGGTCTTTGACTTTATGCGGGTGAAGGCCCAGGTTTGTGAACACCTTTTTGTGTCGAAGTCGGTGGTTCAGAGTAGGAGTTCGAGGATAGAAATCGAGTAGGTTGGTGAGCTCACGACTTCGTGCTTCTTGATAAGCCAGCGGATAAATCTACCACTCTTCGTTGCCTTTCGTATGCGGCATTCGATGAAGCGTCGGCGTGACCACTTACGCTACGGGATCTTTATCCAGCGTCGTGGAATCTTGGGGAGGATAGGGTGTTTCGAGGGTATGCCAAGAATTGGGGAGGCAATCGAATCGCTTAAAGGACTACTTCCGGACTTGCGCCGTCGCGTATCACAATAATCGACTTTGGTGGAAGTGGGAAGGCTAAGATCGCGGCTTAGTGAAGATAGAAAGGCCATCCAAGCAACATGGGGAGAATGGTTCGGAGAGGTAGATGACTTGGAGGGATCAGGTGTTTCGGGATGATGAGGATGATGACGAGGACTTCGAGATGGCGAGGATGATGATGATGATGTAGGAGATGATGATGACGAGTGTGATGAGTCTCCTCGGGGAAGTGAGGAGTAAACATTCCAAGACCAGGGCAAAGACTAAATGACACATTGGTAGAGAGGCAAGCAAGTCGTTGAGGAGAATCGAGTTATCATCGAAAACAAGAAGCTTAAAGATTATGTGAAAGGAATTATGAAATTCCTCTCTTGTTTTGGCGATGGTAATGAGAAGTTGAAGGCCCACAAGAAGTATTTGGCTACTTCGGATGATGAGGAGACCGAGGTGGGAGATAGGACCGGCGTTGCGGGTCCGAGTACACACGGTGGTGCCTCTCCGGGGATCGGGATCGAAGACTACATCCTTGATGATGATGAGGACGCGGATGGCATGGGATCCTTCTTTGACAAGCCAAGCGGAGGTCCGAAGATCAATTGAAGGGACTTTGATGGCTTGGACCAATTATCTTCTTTATGTTTATTTATGCAGTTGTTTATGACTTGTTTTATACCCCTTTTGTGATGATCACAAAGGGGGAGAATGTTTAGACTTATGCTTTTGTTGGTTTTACGTTTAGTGTTTAGTTTTCTTATGAGAATATTTTAGACTTGTCTTTTGTTGGTTTACGTTTTTGATGTTTAGTTCTCTTATGCTTGCTTGTTGGATGTTTTTTATAGCTTGTGTTGGTGTTTTATTATCTATCGTGTGCCATGCTATATTATTGCGCTTCATTGATTATATAGATCCGTGGATGTTTTGTTCATAGAAACATTGGGAATCTTATGTTGAGGGAATCATTTATGTTTTTACATTTCTTCCTTGGCGTAAGTCGATTTATTATCGTCAAGGGAGTTTGTTGAATAATGGGATTCCATTGGCCTATTTTGAAGATAACAAATTGTTTAATCAGTAATCCGTTTTTCGGTGAACATGTATTCGGGTTTATTCTAAATAAGTTCAAGTCTTTAAAATTGTTGATCGGAAATTGGAGGCTGCGTTGATGAAAAATTCGAAACAATGTGGCGCTTTCGAGGAGCTTCGTGTTAGCCTTTTTTATAGGCGTTTGTGAGGGAAACTCTTTTTAAGTATTTTGTCGTTTTAAATTTGTAAGTATAGACTTTTGCCATTTAAACTTAATTGTGTGTTTGAGAAAAAGCGAAGGTCAAGTAGTTCGAATCTTAAGTATAGATTGATTCATAGTTAAGTCTCGTACAAATGACTGTGTGGCATTTCGTTTCTAGAATTAGCTTGAAACGATCGTTATTTTGGAATTGACACTATGAACCGCCGAGACCCCACTGAGGTCTCGAGGTCACGATGTCCGAGACCGCCGAGACCAGATACCGATAGGAACGTCTGCGATGTCGAGTGCGGACCTCTCGATAAGGTCACCGCAGGCGGGCTTATAGCCGTTGCCACAGTCCGTCGGGCTCGCCGAGACCCGCAATGCCGATAAGTCCTACGATGCGGGCTACCCCCGACTCAAATTTTGTGCCTTATATAGCCCCTCTTTTCCAAAACCTAAGAACTTTTGCAACTGTTGAACCCTAATTTAGAGCATTTATTTCTTTGATAAGCAAAAGGCAAAAAGTAAATAGCTACCGCATTTGTGCTTCATAATCTTTATTGAGAGTTTATAGTTGTGTATGAGTGGATTTCCTTCTCAAACACATTTATTGTTTGAGGTAGAAATCGCCCAATGGTAAAGGAAGACATAGGGTTACTATTAAGGTTGAGTAGTACTTTGAAATCCTAAGAGTGTGTTGCTTGGGTTCCCCGTCTGAGTTGATTGGGAGTTGAAATCGCTTAAGCCAGGGTGAAACTTTAGATCGTTAGTGGAGACTAAGTGTTTGATAATAGGGCAGGAGAGTTAACGTGTGTAATCAAACATTTCTTGGCGCTAGTTATCTTGCCAAAAATCCGAGGTTGGAAGCAGAGCGGTCGGCGATGGGGAGCCTTAGAAGGCTGCAATATCTCGTGTATTGTATTTCTTATTCTTTACTCTTTACCTTCAAGTCATCGTTTTATTATTACTAATCATCTTGTTGTTTTATTGTTGACTAATCGTTCTCGAGCTTAGGTTATCGGGTTATCACATTAGACCATATTCCTATTATTTTTTAATTCCGCATTGTTAAATTAAAACTCGAAAAAGTAAATAATTTAACGTAAAAAGCATGTCGCCCATACAGGTTGAATCCCAGAGTTATTGATATATTTAGCAAAAAAGTATCACAATATGTTATAATAAATTATAATGCAATTTAATACATTATTACCATTATTAACTTCGTGCTTTTTATGTAAATTTGTGAAGACACATTAGTATGGTATATTTATCTTAGTGTGTAGATTTATTATATTTAATGAGGTTAAATTGTTATGGTACATATGTATAATCATTTATTTGGGTGTGCTGGTTTGTTAACAATACAACACGACAAATGAATAGCATAGATATCGAAAGTGTGACCAACTTACAAGCATGGAACACGTGATTGAAGCTCAAGTCATTTAGACAAGAAAAAATAAATATTTCAAAGTTATTAAAATTTGAAATTTTGGGGATGATATTCATGTTTTGTATTTTTCATTTAGTAGAAACAATACATTGTTTTCCATATATGAAAAAACAAACAATGTGAATTTTATATTCAATGCCAATACTATATTGCACTTGTATAAATAGAGGTAAAAATTACATTCGTTGTTAATTTGAAACTATTATTCCACATAGTTCAATCGTCTTTTATCGCAGTATTCTTAGTCTTAGAAATATTTATCGCTTTTCTTGATATAGCTTATAATCGCGTATGTAGTAATTGTATGTGCGGTCTCAATGCATCTCTTCGAAGCAATGCAAATGAGTTGATATATGATTATAATACATGATAGCACGTCTTTATTTTATATTATACTAAATTATGATACAATATAATAAATTATAATGTGTTGTAACCTCAAATAATATATTATAATATATTTGCTTTTAGAATATGAATTTTCAGTGAGAGAAGTGTTTTTGGTTTTATATTGAAAGAGAGAGGGAAAAGATAAAAAATGAAAAAAAAAAAGAAATAGACGAGTGTTATTTAATGATAGGATATAACATTCATTTCACACATAAAATGTGATAGTCTTCAAATAAAAAAGAATATGTTCATTTATACAAATATATGGATTGACTCATGCTATTTTACAAAATTTCTCATCAAAAGTGAGTGAACCTCCTTTAAATATGCTGATGTGCTAAAAAGGCAGTTCTTCCTCCTGTACCAACCAAAGCTAAGCACTTTAAGCTCTTTCATGCTAGTACTTCTTCTCTTGTATTCATTATTGCTAGTAGTTATTCAATAGTCTTCTTGATTCATTAGAGTAAGTATAAAGTATGTATTTTAATACACACAATGCCTATATGAGCGAGGAAGCGAGGGTCTGCAAATATCAAGAACATTAGAGATTACATAATGTATTATGGTAGTCCTACTTGCTCTTTGGAACAAGAACAAACCCAGGGAAAATAAATCCCTTCATGGAGAGATCGAAAATGGAAATGGATGTTTCTTCTCAATCCTAGTAATTTAATTAATACAGCATTGGAATATTATGAAGGCAGTGTTATCTGAATAATCAAATGAACAAGCAATCCTATATCTACAGTCCAAATCTTTCACAATAGTAATCCATATATCACTAACTTTGTGATTCCGATATCCAAATGTTGGCTTAAATTGGTGAACTATTAAACAATTTATGCACAGTTTAGATTGTAACGACTTGAGGCGGGTCGTTACAATTAAATACCATTTCATAAAAATTTCAAAACCAAGATACTCCATGAAACAGTTAAATACATGTTGATAACAACTCCAACCTCGAGGGCGTACGACTCGAGGCGGGTCGTTACATAGATATACTGCAATCTTCTCTTGATCAAATTTCTTGATTTGCGAAATGCGCCATGCTCCAGAATCAAAATGCCCTCGGGCAAATGTTTTCTCTTTAATTCTTCATAGATGAACGAGGATATCCGATCAAAAGAACTTGAATTGTACATTTACCTGAAGCAACTTCTGCAATAAGCATTATAGCATGTGTGAATATTGGAATTTTATGCATGGAAAATACTGGAAGAGCTTGAACATATTAAAATTTATTAGATGAGGAAAAACAAACGAAAGATTGCAATTACACAATTGAAGACAAGGTGCTCACAGTAAAACCTTCACATGTTATTTAAGCAAATGTAAAAAAATATACCTGGCTCCTGCACTCAGAAACTTGATCCTAGAGGCTCCAGAACCAATTGTGCCTCTTCTGTATCATCTTTCGCTTTCTTGTATTTGTATGACCTCAAAGGTCGAAGAATCAATCTTGATAAGCGACTCAAAGGATCCTGCAAGCCTTCCATTTCATAGTGTCCAAACCGCCAATCTCGCAGGACATAAGGTCTCCAAATTGGTTCATCAAGTCCTCCTGTTGCATTAAAAGAGAAGCTAAAAATGCTAAAAAATTGAATGATAAAACGTAGTCAAACTAATGACTAACAAGCATGAACTTTGAGATAATACATCGTGTTCAATGTAGTAATTCTTATCAGTACTTGTCTTGGTCTATTTAATTGATCAATTGCTTCACGACAGCTACCTCTAACTCTTTTGAAACCTTTTCTGTGTGAACGGTTTATTAGTATACTAGGCAATGATTTTATGATTGCCGTGCAACTGATGGAAGCTTTCTGGATAAGTATCTACTTGACTAAATATTATTAATATATATTTTGAAGGTGTGATTTGAATTGATTAATGAAAGAAATGAAAGTATTAAGCATAAAATGTAGTATATAGATTGCTATAAAGGCAAGAAAACATACTTCAACAGTCAGCGATTCCTGAGGAATCGGAAAGATAATCCACAACCATTTCTAAATTGTGTACCTGCATACATCAAGCCCTGCTTGTTAACAGCTCGATAAAATGGTCTTGTTTTCTTCTCATTAGCAGCTCGCTGAAGTTCAATCCATGCACGAGCCCTATCCTGACGTGTGATTTTCCCTGAGGTCACCACCTATATTTATATGGTAGAATATTAGTTTTGAGCAAAAGCGCTCAAACAGACTAGATACTATTGGGAGGCGGAAGATATTTGTTACTTTGGAAAACAAATTATATGAAGGACGTGGGTTTCTTGCAAAATTGTTAGCACGGTCAACTGCGACAAGACCAAACTTGGGACCATATCCATCAGCCCACTCCCAATTGTCAGAAATCGTCCAAAACAGATAACCAAGAACGCGCACACCCTTCATAAAATAAATAAAATGACGAATTAATTTGTATAACAAAATAAGCAACCAAATAAAGAGATATTCACAGGAGTTCAGAAGATAAACCATCTTCATTGCAGCAAAAATTGCTAAAAGATGTTCCAACAGATATGGCCGCCTAATCAAATCTGTTTCATCTGCAACACCATTCTCGGCGATGATAAAGGGTATATTCAGATGAGTGTATCGTTCATGGAACTGTAGCAACACACGATACAAGCCATCAGGATAGACCCCACGCCCAGATTCACTATACTCATCATTATCAACAAGCTTCAGCCCAGCCCCACAGACAATTTCCTGCTCAGGTACGACACATTTCAGTTTAGGTTGCTATAAGCTATTCTTTAAAGTAAGGATCATAAATCTAGTGTTGAAGCAAGGAACCTGCCCATAGTAATTGATCCCTATATAATCCATCTTATCAGAAATGTTATCCAAGAAGGGAAAGAGTGTCAGAGAATTTGCAAATGTAACAGCTGCAATATCAAAGAGGCCGTACGGACGCATAAATGAGACATGGTGTGCAACTCCGACCGATGTTGGTATAGAGCTTCAACAGACAACAAGAAAATAGTGTTCAATTAGGACCACAATTGAACAAAAAAATATGTAATAACAATATATCGATCATGTTATATATCTCTTCCTCGAGAGGGTTAAAATGTGGAGAATTCTAGTGATCGCTATCACAAAATGTAAGCAGGCAAAGGACTTTTGATTAGTTAGGTTTTCAACGACATGGATCCTCTAATGGCTGAAGCATTAGTTAGTTTAAAAAACAAAGAAAAAGTAACTGAAATTTCATGGTTCTAGTCATCATTGGGCTACGTGGAGAACCACTATTGATCCTCTCTTTGAATTTTTCTTTAAAAAAACTAAAATGTTTTTACTGCTTGTTGAATAAGCATCAGTTGAAAGAGGAAATTTCAAGAATCCGACTAGTATAGTTATAACCAGTACTTCAAGCAGATCTCTACAGCGAAAAAGTTGGAATGATCAATTTTTCACATTTGTTCGTGTCCTACTCACAAACGCACTCATATGCATAAGGAAATAGTGGTTAATAAATAAATAATAAAGTATGTTTTAAGATGTTCTTGCCTACGTATTCTA
Source organism: Lithospermum erythrorhizon (assembly GCA_019722365.1). Taxonomy (NCBI): domain Eukaryota; kingdom Viridiplantae; phylum Streptophyta; class Magnoliopsida; order Boraginales; family Boraginaceae; genus Lithospermum; species Lithospermum erythrorhizon. The sequence goes on from JADFUC010000792.1 coordinate 22,070, forward strand.
CTAAGTAATTGCTAAGGGTAGGAGTGTAGGACATTCTTGAATCTTAACTCTATGGGCAAAGGATATGGCTATTGAGCACCTGTACATTTATAGAGAAGTCCATTCATGCATGTAAATCAAGGATATTTATGGAAAACCTCTTCTCATGGATGTAATCATAAGCTTTAGAATGAGCTATGGCCATCCAATGCATTGTCTGATTAAAGACCCCTGTTGGCAGTGCAGAAGTGGCAACCTCCAGCATATCAGGATTTCCACCAGGCCAAGAACCAGCACAATATGTGAGCATACAAAACACATGAGGTTCATTAAATGTCACCCAATAGTCTACAATATCCGACACACTATCCACAACAAGCCTGCAAGAAGAGAAAACAACAAAGAAATTGATTTTACAAATGTTTCCACATTGGAATCTGTATATAATACCTGTCAACTGAATTCAACAAATTAATAACATGGACTGGAACCTATTATAGGAACGTAGATTTGATCCAACACCATGTACTACCACCCTAATGTTTAAATATAACACTATTGATATGTGAAATAATCATCCAACTAAGAGAAGTGACATAATCCACAGAGTAACTCTTGGCAAGTACTGAACAAGTCCAAATACTTATACAAATTGATAGACCTAAACCTGAATGATGAAGATTTGACCTGGTGAAATCCATGAAATAGTCAACAGTCTTTTCAAGCTTCCACCCTCCATATTCTCCGGCCCATGGAGGCAGTGAATGATGGAAGAGTGTCAACATTACTTTCATACCATAAGAGCGAACCCTACTAATGATCCACTTATATCGTTCCAAGGCTGCATAGTTAACCTAGAGAAACAAATGAACGTTATTACATGCATTAGTGAATATTTAGATGTATAAAGGCAAAACAAGATGCAGCTAGCATTATTTTAAAGACCACAGCTTGACTTACAGATTCTTTAAGCCCGTCCAATGGCTCGACAGGCATGATTCTGGTCCAATCTACTCCCATCCGAAAGACTTGTACACCAGTATCTTTAGCCAATTTAAGCTCCTTGTCTGGATCAGACCAAAACCTCAACCGCTCCTTCCTGAACATTGTCAAACACTCACTTATTTCACATGGCTCATCCAAAAATCCCAACGACATAAACACTCATGATAGGAGGCCAATCCTGTTTTGGGGATGATCTCATTTTTAAGGACAAAACAGAAATAATATGGACTATGAAACAAATAGATTATAACTTGAGCACAAAACTAAAAATTTGATTGACTAAATTAAACTCATTGGCCACATATCTCTAACCCGGCTTATAAGAAAAATCAATTCATACAACTTATTGAACTAGTATAACTATATGTGTTAAGTGGTTGTTTACTCAAAGCAAATATGCCTCTTTTTATTATATAGAAAGAATTCAGGACTTACGGGTTTGGAACATTATGCCAGGCAGCAACATTATGATGGCATTCTTCATGAGATTCAGGTTCTTCAACTTCCACAAACTTTTTAAATCCTCTAATTTTTGCTTCCATAGCTAGCTTAAGTGGCTTCATTCTCTTCATTTGCCTTTCAGGCAACGAAGCTTGTTGAGACCCACCATCACCGCTAGCAGCCCCTAGAAGCGCATCAGCAGGCTGGGTATCTATGTTCGACTCTGATTTCTCACAAGGATTTTCTTCTGCAAATTGAACCCAAGCATCATCAAGATTGTCCTCCACATGTGCAGGTGCGGTCGCCAACCCAAAAAAGAACCCATCTTCGCCATCTGCGGAAGCAAATAAAACTTCAGTGGCAACAACCAAACTATTTATAAATAAAACACTATTCGTAATTTTGTTTAAATGAAATTAAAAACCATTTATAAATTAATTACTCTCTTCAACCGGCCTCTTTCTTTGTTGCTTCTACTAGCAATTAGCAATTAAGCAATTTCCATATTACTCAATTATACTCCCTTTTTATGTTCCATAACTCATGTTGACTATGCTAATGCAAATTCCTAAGCTTTATAGAACTATAAACAAGTAAATCAGTTTAGCTAATATTAATTAATACCTAAATTAACACTTCAAAATGTTATCCAAACATTGATATCTTTATTGACAAATTAAACATACAAAAAAAATGTATGAAAAGGATCAGTATGAGAAATATAAAGATATTTTACCTACATCCTAAAAGGATTGTTCAATTGAAAATTAGCAAACTTTCTAGCCTAGCTAGGTAACATAATTTTTATTTGAATCAAAATTATGATGTCAATAGTAAAATATATTAAAAATATCATCTTATACTATACTCCCTCCGTTTTTTTTATTTGTGGATTTTAGCTGATTTAATAAATAAATTAAAGGAATAGAAAAATTAGTCAAAAAGTATATAAAAATGTAGAATGACAATCAATTGAAACTATATTATTGCTTCGTTGATAATTTAAAGAGTAAAAGTAGTCAAAAAGTACATTGAAAATGTAAAGTGCGGAATTTATTATTATCTTAAAAGCGACAATTATTTTGAAATAAAAAATTTAGGCTAAAAAGAGAAATATAAAAAAACGGAGGTAGTATTTTTCACCAAATATTATACAAATGTAACGCCCCGGTGTTGAACCACAGGGTGAGCTCATTATTAGAATTGATGTATTGGAGTCACAAACTACACAACTCATTCCAACACGTTTTGTCCTTAGCCATTGCTTTCTGAGAATTAAATTCTTAGGGGTTGCCATCAGATTCTTGTTCCAGTGCTTAAGCTTTTATTATAGTTAAGGTGCTTAAACTATTTAAATAAATAAGGATAAAATTGATTAATACAAAAACACACCATGAATATTTATCAGACGTTAGGTGATGACATGGCAGCTTAGATAAAAATAGTATATATGATTTGATATATTTATAGAGTGCATAAATGACTCTAAATTAGTACTACTTGTCTTGCACCTATTAGCAATTAACATCATTATACTTAAACTTCGTTATTGTTTGAGATAATCACGAAAAAAATTCATTTAATTAACATTAGTTAGAAGAATTTAAGCGGCTTAAGCACGAAATATGCTTAAGCACCGTACATGAGCCCCATCATCCCATAATTGTTGGAGCTCAAGCATGCTTTAACATTAATGTTACTACAATCCTTCGGAAAAGAAGATGCGTATCGCTAATACAAGTAATATAAATCAAATACTCGGTATTATCAATCTTAATCATACCCAACAACATACATAAAAATTCAATCATGTGATATACTCGTATTTTTCACCGCATACTATACGTCTATACACATATACTCCGTATATATAAATACTTGGAGTTCAAAATTTAAAAAGTTAACTATCGAAATTAAGACAATAATTTGATTTACCGTCAGAGGGGTTAACGTTAAATGCAGCGAGAACATCCTCGGACTCATGAATAGGAGTATTAAAAGGCTTGAGATTTTTGTTACGATAACGTGAAAATGAGAAGACATTTGCTGCAACTGTAACGGAGACTAATACTCCGGCGAGTTTTGTGGCCGTCACAAGTAAGGGAAATAAAGTCATTATTTTATATTAGGGACCTGTTTTATTATTTAATATTATGTGTTTTTTTTGTTTTCATTTTTTGATGATTAAACTGGGAGGTTTGAGGTTGTCTGAAGTGGAGATTGGAGGTTTAGGTGTTGAAGGTGGTAGTTTATTATCGTTTGGAATCCAACTGTTTTGTGTGGATATGGTACTTGTGACACGTGTGTGGTACTTCCTACAATAGAATCATTGCTTGATAAGATAAGGAATTGAATTCAAATTTTTTTTAATGGGGCGCAATCGCTACTCGAAGAGTATGCACTGGATAAATACAATAGTCTATAAATTATATCAACAGACTCGACCAATAAATGTTGGATTGAATTCTATTGCACTTTGTTCTAGTGGAGTGTGACATTTAATGTTGGACATATCTTCATAATTTTAGATATTTTGATTTATTCCAAACTAAGGAAGATTAAAAATATACGAAATCTGTGTTTGGATTTATGTTATGTTGACAAAACAATACATAGAATACAGGAGTACAAGACATTCATAGTCCATTTGTCCAGTTTGCATCATAATTTTAATTTTATTAGAAGAGATCTCATCGCACATATACACTACAAAGATGTACTAAGAGTAACTACTGAAAGCCTTTCATTAAATCTCCAGTTTCACTAGCTACATTCTCGCCTTCTGGCCTTCTGGGTGTTCATCATCAAGTGACTTTTTCCACGCTCCTCCGTTCTCTATGTAGGTGGTGTCATGCATTCAGAATCAAGGTCCCCCTTCGGTGGTGTCGTGGCTAATGAAGAAGAGTGACCGACTCTCAAGTTCTGAAGCGTAGAGAATGATTCTCTCATTGCAGACATTGCTTCGAAGAATCTGGTGCACGATGCTAATGCCACAGGAATGGGACGAAGCATTTCCTGCAATGAATCAAGATGGAATTTGGCACACAAACATGACTGAATGATAGATAAAGAAGTTTATAGTAATGAAAAAATAAATTGGCATAAACCAGGTAACTTTCACGTCATAAAACTATTGATCTCATTTCATTCACCAACACACTAGTAATCAGCTACTATGAATATGAGAAGGCAATGGATATAAGAATATAACTGAAAGCCTAAACTTAGTAATTGCCATTCTACAACATACATACCCCCCATACTGAAGGTGGTTCTTTAAAATTTTGCGTCCATTGAAAATCAGCACCAGAAGCTGTCAAGGTGCCATAATCACTGGCAGCTTTCATCAATAATTCTGAAAATTGTTTCTGTGCAAGAAGAGACAAAGAAACATTATTATACGACAAAAAAATAACGCTGATGGCTAACATGGTGACTAGTGACCACTGAAACCCATTTTGACTATGTCTCAAACCTGATATTCTGCTTCCACAGGAATACAGTCTAATGAATAAGGTTGTTGCAGTCGAGCAATGATTCGATCCTGCAAAATAGGAAATGCATCGTCTGCTGTAATAATACACTAGATACAGAATAAGAATTTGCATGTCCTTGAGAGCAGAAGCGACCAGTAGAATTACTTCCATCTCCAATGAACATGCTGATATAAAGTATTAAAAGAAAGACATACAAAGTGTGGGCGAACTTGAGGTCAATGCCACAGGCACATCCCCAATTTTTTACATAAAGATGAGCAGAAATTTTGTTGTAGCTGATCTAGTGTGTGTATATAATATAATATATATAGCTACAAACTTAATAACTTGCAAAAGTATCAATATCACTTCCAGTTTTCATATGAGAAACATATCCAAAAAGTCATCATCACAAAGTGCGGGCAGAGAATATATCAGAAATCGTTCTATACTTCTATTCTCATCTCCTTCAATGAACAATTTCAGTTAATTTCAAATTTATGGCATTTCACAATGTTATTTTCCGGAAAAATTCAAATATTTGAGGAGGTACCTTGTTCTGAATAACATCTTTCAATATTGCAGTGATCCTTGACAAAGTCTCGATCTTCTTTTGCATCTCACTCACATGTGTCAGATGAGAAACGTTCTTATCCTCCTACAGATTCATGAGTAGGGTCGTCATTTCTCATATAACAGATATTAAGCAAGTGATATCATGTTCTGTATAAGCTAGTAAGTCAAGTTCAATGCTAAAATAATTTGCTACCCTTGTGCGTGTCAGGGACTAACGCAAACATAGTTAAGAAACCCTAGCATCTCGTCTTCTGATTAAAGATATGCAGTACATTTCTGCAGTTAGTTAATTTGTCAGGCATCAGCCATGCTCTCTAAGACACAATCATTAAAATCCTAATCCCGGATGGCCGGATCTCAAGAATACTAAAGCGAGGAATGTGAAAGATATGATCTCAGAAAGATATCAGATTCCAGAAAGCATCAGAATCCCCAAAGTAACAAAGAACAACCATAATCATATATCTCACTATAGTCGAGAAACTCAAGCTTACTATCAAGATTTGGTTATACTGTGCATGGTTCAACTAGACCATTAAAAGTTTATTTCATGGACAAATTAACTGCAGATTAAGCTCACAACCCATCCAGGTGTAAAACTGAAGTAGCACAAAATAACACAAAAAGCCAGATGCTAGTTATCCGATGAAAATGTTAAGTGCAAACAGTTCACCAAGTCAGAGGAATAACAACGAGAAAACTACCTTTCGACCTTGAAGTTCCACTTGCAAATCCGCTATTTTTCTTTGTACAGAAGTAAGCTCTCTCAAAACCCTTATCAAATCCTCACCCTTTTCACCATTACTAGTGGATAGGTTCCCAATTTCTTCCTGTTCACATGCATAACGACACAACCAGATTTCATATCAAAATGTAAAAAGAATGTAAAATTAGCCATATTTATTACAAATATTACCATATAAACCAAGAGCAAGATGAGACCCACATAGAGGAGTCAGATTCTAAATAGAATTAACATGATCAATCCTGAATAGTACACTATGCCGCATAAAGTACACAGCATCAGGTTTTCCCTATTTAGAGTTTAGAAAGGTTTCTCTAGTTAATTACCCTTATTATAGCAAAGCTAAAGCCAGGAAAATTTTGAAGGACAACCAATTAAAATATAATCATAGATTTTACTTAGAACATGGATGGGGTGCCTGGAACGAGAAAGTAATCTCTGTCATCTTACCATCTACTTTGCCTTCTAAAGATTAAGATCTTGGTGAAATAATTCTAGTAAATCATGTTTTTTGGGTTATAAAGCAAGTCCCAACACGGTCATTTAATCATATCATAACATTGACCGCGGTCCAACATTTTGAACCCTCGTTTATACCCGACTTTAGAGCTTCGATTGTTCAATATCAAGTACGTTAACTCCACAGAGAAACATGGTGCGTTGTTGTCTTAAGACATTTGATTTGAAACTTAATCAGTACCAACCTAATCTACACTCAGATAACAATCAAACAAACAAACAAAATCAACCCAACGAAAGCTATTTCAGTTAATTTTCAAACTCGCCATCTGTATTCCTCTTCAGATCAAAATTGGCAAGTGATTCAATTTAATATACTAAACTGTACGGAGTATAAGACTATAAATCAAACCAAATCAGGCCTTATCCCACTAAGTGGCATCGGCTATATGAATAAGACCTTGATCCTGTCAATGATAATGTTGAGTCATCCCTTCATTAAGCCCACGAACTCCTTAACTTTTGCCATGATCTCCGTCCAGCTATTCTTTGATCGACCCTCTTCCTACGTCCATATACTTATTTCTCATGTCGAGGCATGTAAGCAAGCGAGAACCCTCACAGAGCGCGAGCAGGTTCGAGTTAAACGAGCAGAAGTATTGAGGTTGAGCAGACTAGGAAAAATCGAGATTCGATTTGGTTCGATTATTTCAAAGGTTTGAGGTTCGATTCGAAGTTCAATAGCAACATTCAAATTTTAATGATAAAATACGAACAAGAAAAAAAAATTATATTTTTTTGTGGTTCGGCTGCCGAACCTAAAAATAAGGTCGAATCAAACTTTTTGAGCCTAACTTCTCAAGCGGAATCGTCCCGAAAATTTAAACATGAAAATGAATTTCTACATAATAAAAACACTCAATCGACGCAGGCACTAAAAACATTGTATAATTAATTTTGACTATCGATTGTGTTAATTTTGAGTAGTGAAAAATGAAAGTGGACAATAATTTTGGGACAATGTGAAAAAATATCTTCCTGAAGGGGGGGAGTGGAGATATGGTAACCGAGATCGGAGGCAATGGAGAGAGCATCCGACATTCCTCCCATACGTCGTACTGCTTTCCGACCAACCCATGTATTATCGCTATTGTTGCTTCCCATTGACATCTTTTTCTTTTATTACAATACAATATTAAATATATGAAAAACTAAAATGTAGTGTTTCAAATTAAAAGTCCAAATTACAGAATAAAATATATGTAAAACAACGGTATATTTGAGTGATGAGTTGGTGGAGGAGAGGTGGTGGTGTACGGTGGGTAAATGGATTTTGGGTGGTGGTGGAGCTGTTGAAACGACGTCGTTCTTGTGGGGTTTTGGGAGGCAAAAGTGCAGGCGACTAACTTCAGCTGTAGCATACCAATCGGAGCTGAGTCAATAAACGAGTTGAACCGTATCGAACATAGATAGATTTGATTCAGTCAGTTAGATAAAAAATAAAAATTTGAGATTCGAGTTTGATGCTACACTTTTACCTCGAACGTTCGAACTAGTTCAGAAACTAATTTTGAGTTCGATTCGATTTGATTGGAAAACAAAAATTCGAGGTTTCGAGGTTTAACTACCTCCGACTTTGATTTGAGAGTTGAATTCTGATAATTACCAATACGTTCTTTACGTGTGAAGTGAATTCTGATAATTTAAACCACTCATTTCTTTTTGCATGAAAATGTAATCTGCGGATGTCACAGTTCTTAGTCTGGCCAGCTAGATCGATAAATATTATGCATAAATTTTTATACACAAAATATAAATTTCTCTCTTAAACCCCGTCTTACGTATTCGAATCTAAAGTTTGTGAGCCCATTTCTTCGATCTTTGAGTAAATAAATTTCAATTAAAAATTAAGTAATAGTTTCTTAATCGGGCAGTAGAGGTAGGATGGACTATACCCTTCACCATTGGCATTACAATCAGGCCTATGGGGTTTTGGTACGTATATCTTGGCATTGCTGTTGGGTTTGAAGTATGAAATAGTATTTGCTTGAGTAGTTAGAGAAAGTTTAAATTTAAATGAAAATTGTCATTTAAAAACATAAGAGCAGCCTATAGTCTCCAGTATCCTCTTCTATTCAAGAAAATGGAGGTAAAAAGTATGAATATGTCCTCTGAAAACACCCAAACAGACGCCTCCAATGAAGACAAAGACAACAAATCAACACCATTCTTTGATATCTATGAATTCAGAAGGTACTTCTTTTTCATTCTTCTACAGTCATAAATGTTTGTCTCTATATATTCCCAGATTGTCTACTTCTCGAACAGCTCAAATAATATTATATATGTACCAGCATAAATATTGGCTGAAAATATATACAAATATGGTACTGAGCCTTAATTATAACATGAGTATGATTGGAAATCGAAATTTTGTATGTGTCAATAAACACCAATAAGTTTGTTGGATGGAGGAATATTTATTTTCTTGCGTCATTATTGTTGAAGTTTTGATTTTGCACATTAATTATGTTTAAAGTCTCAATCTTTGTTGTAGGATTGGTTATTAAACATGATTTTAGTATGTGGGGTTTTGAGGTTTTTGTCGTTTGTTGTTACAGTGACTAACTTTAAATTAATAATGAATGAAATTGAAAACAACAGAATAATAATTTTTTTACGATCACTCGTTAATAATATCTTTAAATTCACACGATAAATTAATAACTCTATAAATTAATAGATTTTTACCAGTCCCGACACTATTAATTTATAGAATTTTTCTAATAGTTTTATTAATAATTAATTTGAGCAACAAAGTTTGATGAAGTATTTGTGTATAGTGAACAAAATTACAACTTTAACAATGATAGCCTAAGGAAATGAATAGTAATTATGTATTTATATGTATGTTTGGTGAGTTATTCTCTGTGTTTTAATTGAAATCAAATGCTGACATACTAAGGTTTTAATGTAGGCAAAGGCGGATATTGTTTTTAAGCAACCAGAAGCTAATGCCTCTCTGAGTTTGCAAGTAAGTTCTGTTCGTAGCTCGAGTTTATTAATTTATGTAGGAGTGCCTTTGTTCCCATACTGAGATTGATTTTATTTGATGATTTAGGACGTTCAAGGACTCGTCACTTGGGTGCTTGCCGATGGATTCATGCCATCTTGGATTTTTATCAAAGTAAAGAGCTACAGCGATGATATATGTCCCTGGCCTTGAATTTGAAGTGATCGGTTCAATGAAGTGATCACTTCTTAATTACTTTTTTCATATTTTTATTGCTGATACAAATCTTCGGGTTTGCAGAATAAGCCTCTAATTCCTAAGGTAGCGATGATATATGTCCCTGGCCTTGATGCGGCTCTATATTTATCACACACTAAATTACTTAAAAGTTTTAAAGAGATCTGCGGCATCCCGAGGCCTGTTTTAGCTCTCAGGTTTGGGTCGATGAACTTTATGGGGACAGATAATATGGAAAATCGTTGTTTTCTCAAATTCTTTCAGTGATCCTCGTTCACATTGTGCTCTATTTTAGCTGCATATCAGATGGCATCCAGACTATTGACACACTTCTTACTTGTAAAGTGAAAAGGAAAAGAGAGGCAACTGAATCAATTTCCAAGAAAGTTCCTCGTACTTCTGAAGAAGGTTTTACTCTTTCCCAAAAACACTGTATCTTTGTAAACTTGTGCTTGAATTCGACAATAATTTTCTGTCTCCCTTCAGTATTTAAAGTTTTAAATATGTTACTTTGGTTATATCATTTACTGTACTTGATTCATAGTACTCCAAATTTCTTGTCTGTCTAAACTAAAATCAAATTCATTTATCACTTTTGTTGTTTTGCAGCAACATGCACACTGGACCCAGAAGATTCAAGTCAGGCAGATCCTTTGAGTGACATACCCTTCCCAGTTACTTACTATACATTGTCGACTAGGCAACTGGAAGAAAACGGATACATACTTAGCCGATCAGGTAGCTAGTGTAACTGTAGGATACTCTTTTTATATGTATCGTAAAGAGTTTTTATGCCTCTTAGGTTGATATAAAAGCTAGTTACCCCTTAAGCACATTGAACTATTATCGATATTTTAGAAGATTCCTCACTACCACAATTGGCGCAACTGCAGATTTTCTTTCAACACTTCCTGTTCCTTCAGGAGAGAAACCTCCATACGAGATTTTGGCTCTTGATTGTGAAATGGTAAGCATTCTAATGTAAGATTCAGCTTAGATGTTGGAATGTAGAGGAACCACTGATAAAAATACTGATACTGGTTTTAATATGATCTTCCTTTGCACTGCTAGTGTATAACAAGCGAGGGGTTTGAGCTTACAAGAGTAACACTTGTGGATATTAAAGGGCAGGTACACATCATTGCTTCTATATCTTGGGATCTCCTTTATTCCGAAATGTTAATTAATTATGTTCGGTTTAATTCACTTCTGATCCTCGTTAGAGCTTCTGTTAGTTGAAATGTCATATACTAGTTTGATATGGAAGTTCTATGTGTGGACTACTTGACTGTCTATGTGATCAATATGACTATGCATCATAGGAAGATATGTTTCACACTGAATTTTAGTTTTAGACTTGCTTCATCCAATTGTTTCATGGAAACCATTTCTCGTTCCTAGAAGACCTAGTTATACCAACTTACTCCATTGCAATTGCCAGAAACTCTAATAGTAGTGTCAAAAGTCAAAACTGCTTAATGTCCCTTACTGATCAATGCACTAACCTTCTTTATTAGACGTATTTACTCCTTGATATGGCATGTTTTGGGAGAGAAACTTTATTACTGTGGTATGTTATCTTTATTAAACATCTGTATATGTTCCCTTATCCATACCCCTCCCCTCCTCCATTCTTCATTTAACTCTTGCCAACAATCTTAATTAGCTTCTGTAATTTTTTCAAACAAAACCTTCTCCTTGCAATATTCTCCGTTTTGGTATAATCCTGTTGCATAATATTATGGGCTTGTTAATAAGACTTGAATTAATTGTACAGGTGATATTGGATAAATTGGTCAAACCTACAAATGCAATCACGGATTACAATACAAGGTAAATTTTGTTGTCATCCAAGTGTGAAGGCATGCGTAGGTAGGAATTTCCCTATAGCCATCATGATTCAATATGATTCAGATTATCGTTATCTCCACATGAAGGATTGATATTCTCAGATTTCCAGGAGCAAAATCTATTGATCATTTGTTGAGAAGAGATGGGGCGGAATCACAATGGTCTAAGTGTCATTACTTTTCCACTTTTCAGGTTTAGTGGAATCACTCCTGTGATGATGGATGGAGTTACTACAACTCTCAAAGACATACAGGTGCCTTGTCCTTACCTTCAACCTTTTCCGATAGTGCTACACTCCTTTGTCTTCATAATCTCAGAATTTGAACGTGCAGGAAGATTTTTTAAAACTTGTTTACAAGGAGACTATACTTGTGGGACACTCATTGGAGAATGATCTACTAGCTCTCAAGATATGCCATGAGTTGGTGATTGATACAGCCGTTCTTTACAAGCACCCAAAAGGCCGGTCCTATAAAACTGCATTGCGTGTTTTGACAAGAAAGTTTCTGTTCAGAGATGCCGGGTCAGGGAATGGACGTCGCGTTGAAGATGCAAAGAGCTACATTAGATTAACTTTAAAAATTAAATCGCGACAGTAATCTTCACCTTCTTAAAATTTCACGGGGATACTAATTTAAGATCTTGGGCATATGCTAAATGAATGATTGCTCTGTTGCTGTATAAACTGATTATGTTGTCTAATGGCCTAAATTTGGTATTTCTTAAAATATAGGACCTGAGTTTGGTTCTCCTCCATCTTTCGCTCGGAAAAAACTTCTCTCACTTTTGAGCGACTCAGGGAAAGCATCTTCTATAGTTGATGATATAGCCATAGTAAAGCGGTATGCCTCAGAGTCATCCAATGCAATACCGGTATCTTCTGATGATGAAGCCCTTTTGAAAGCCATGAAGGAGGTAATTAGTTTATTTCATTTTTATTCTGAATGTGGAGCCTTGGAGTTTGGAATCCCCATTTTGTTTCCACGTATCTTTGACACCTGTTGCCACTGTAGGTGAGAAATGAGAATTTGCATTTTGTTTGGAGCCAATTCTCAGAGCTATATTCTTATTTTGAAAAGCAAGCAAAGGATGAAGAGAAGTTAAATGCAAAGCTCGCAGAGATGATATCTTTGCTAACATGTAGCAATAACAAGTCTAATGGTAGGAAAAGTATTAGAAATAATTTAACTTCTGAATTGAAGGATGTACTTAGTCACATTAATGGAAAAATCAGAAGCCTCCACTCCAGCCTACCTCCAAATGCTATGATTATTGTATGCACTGGTCATGGCGACACTGCAATTGTCCAGAGGTATATTCGTCACACTAAAGTTGGTACTCGTGCATTCTTTTCTTGGTTATTTCATTGCAGCTTGGATTTCAAACGTCAGAGCAACATTTTCTGTGTGAAGCGTGAACTCTTAATAACTTGGTTGTCTATGTTTGCTTAGAAAGTATTTCTGTTTGAAGCAAGTATGTCCACTAGTTGAATTGAACTGGTTGTCTATGTCTCATACATTGTTTCCTAAAATATAGCGTTCGAAATGATACACGTGCTGTTTTTCACTCTCTGCTCCTGATGCTCATTGAACTGTGTTCAGTAACCTACTGTAATTTTTTCATACACTGTTTGCTAAAATATATGCGCTACTTTTCACTGTCTGCACTTGATGCTCGATGATTATGACCTGTAAGATGTTTAAATTAACTCATTCTTTGTTGCTTACTAACTCTTAAAGGTTGAGGAATATGCTCTCGGAACAGACTGAAACTGCCTTGTCCCGTGATAAACTTGTAAAGGTCTTGGAGGAGCTGCAAGCTCAAGCTGAAGTAGGTTTGTGCTTTGTAGGGATAAAAAAATGACATAAATTCCTCTTTGCAAACCTTCTTCCCTTTTTGTTGTGATTTCTGATAGCTGGTTATCCGCCAATCGAACTGTTAAATTATACGAGTTGGGCTTTAGACATCGAGCCAGGAAGAGAGCAGAGAATGATTGTAGAACAGTAGTGTATGCGGAGAAATGCCATTGTATTTAAAACATTTTCTGATAAGGAGATGATGTCGATTTTACTAAACTAGTACTATATCTAGATAGAACTATACACTTTCTTACACATGTTTTTCATGTCATTATATCTAGTAGATAAATATGTATCATCAGAAGATACGTCCTTTTCTCTACAACAAAGAATACCAATGGTTACTACCCATATGAGACTAAGAAGAATAAAATAAACAAAAAACTCAAAATTATTCTAATTAGCACTTAACTAAAGCTGAAGTGGATGACCAACTAAGATTATGCACGTACTGGGAGAGGGTAAGCCCGCTTGACATCATGCCTCGGGTGAATTGGAGAACGAGCCACATCGTGCCTCTGCTGAAGTGGAGAACGAGCCACACTATGTCGAGGATGAAGTGGAGAACGAGCCACATTCTGTCGCTGGTGAAGTGGAGATCGATGGTGGCGAGGTTGCTGACCGTGCCTGTAAGGCGAAGTCTGAAACGTGGAATGGATCCGCGCCTCTCTTTGCCTCTCATTGGCCGACTCTGTGCGCTCTAGAGTTTCCAACACATCTTTCATGGGAGGTCTCATTCCAGGTTCATTTTCAAGGCATGTTAAAGCAAGTTGTGCTATCTGTATAGCGGATTTAAAGAGAATACCATTATTCTCCAAATCAATTCTCATTATTTGATTTCGCCTGTGAGTCAAATAGGCTTGTCCGTCGACAGTTATATTCATCATTTCGGCGATTTAGATCCAATGCCATGATTTGTAAATTTCTCTTAATGCTTGTAGCGTAGGCATCGCTATATAGATGTCACCCATTTATATCTGGAGAATGGCAAATTATCGGTGAATAATTCTTACTTGTTATTCAAATCAATGGCTAAATCGCTTAAAAGCGTGGTCTTTATAATGAATATGCTTCGATTGAAGTGGAGGTACAAGGTACCTGTTGCAACATACTCTGGGGCTGCATAACCCTGTGTTCCCATCACTCGGGTTGTGACATGTGATCTACTCTCGGTAGGCCCCAACTTCGCTAAGCCAAAATCTGATATTTTCGCATTGTATGACTGAAATAACATCATAAACTAACTAGATTCAGTGTGTTGGAAATTATAAGGAAAATACCAAGTAAATTAGAGCCAAAATCTGTTAGCCAATCTTATCATCTCATGAGTATCGCCTCTTATTCCGAATCAGTCTATATTATCATTTGCAGGGAATAAACTCACCCCATCTAGCAATATGTTCGATGCCTTGAAGTCTCTGTAAATTACTTGCCGAGCTAAGGAGTGCAAGAATCCAAGACCTCTAGCTGCACCAATTAAGATCTTTAGCCTTGTTTCCCAAGGAAGTGGCTGGGCGGTGGAGCCCCCTTTCAACAACCAAAATCAAGTACAGGGGTAAGTATTCTTGATAGCATAGACTAACAAATCCTAATTCAATCAAATGTAGGTCTTACTTCCAAATAGGTGGTTCTCTAAGCTGCCTTTCTGCATAAATTCATACACAAGCAGCAACTCATTTTCTTCATAACAGTATCCGAGGAGCTTTACGAGGTTTGAATGAGAAAGATTTCCTAGAAAATTTACCTCAGACTGCAAGACGAATACTTGTCAATGATGACACAATAACGCAACATATCTGTAGAAAGTAAAATTAGTACTATTGACACCAACCAATATACCTGCCATTCTTCGAAACCTTGAACACTTCCAGAGTTAAGTTTCTTAACAGCAATAACCGAACCACTCCCACTCTTCGACGTGCCCTTCTCATCAAGCCAACCCTTGTATACTTTTCCAAAACCGCCTTCTCCCAGCACAGTATCATTTCGAAAACTCTTGGTAGCGGCCTTGAGTTCTGCATAAGAGAATACTCTCAGGCCTGATTCAAGTACGGTGTGGCCATTTGGAGAAGCTTCACCACTTGTTCCATTTGTAGTAGAGAATAGGCTGTCCTTGGATATATTGCTGCTATTTGAAGTTGTTGTATTGTTGGTTATTTGAGATACCCCTGCTGCAATCATACTTACTCATTGAATTAATTAAATGAAGTTTTTCAATTATAACACAAATAACCAAATTGATGTCTATGAATCTTTCAAGATTCATAAGAAAATAGAGAGACCATTTTGTGCATCAAGTTCTGCCTAATGCAAAGTAAGAAATACTAAAACATGAAGAAAACAAAATTGCATATGTTACAACGTTGGCATGATGTCTATACTTTTACTCCAGTCGTTATATTTAGCTTTGTTATGACTCCAACCCTTAACATCAAATAACATAACTATTCATGTATACATGAAATCGGAGGTGGAACCGGATTATAGCTTAATACTCATACTCTCATGCAAATAAAAAAATATATAAAAATTTAGGGGACCAACAACATAATTTTTGAAAGAATGAATATGGTTTCTTTTAAAGTTTAATAGAATTATATTTTTAAAGAAATTAGGGACGACCAGCTCTACCTCATTAGTTAATCCACTGCATGGAATCAAATGATATAAAAACCAAGAAAGAATAGCTACAAGGAGAAGAAAAACAACTAAACATAATATTTATGATGCTTTAGATAACAAGCAAAACAGATATGGAAAAACATTTACAGTTTAAAGGACCCAATAATGAACTGCATGTTTTTTTATGAATTTATGATCAGTTAATAACGTACCAGAACTAATATTGGCAGTAGTAGAGGGAGTTTGATTAACTGTTGCTGGAGAACTAAAGCAACCTCCCATTATATTTCCCTTCTATATTTTTTGAAAATTCTATGTTTGATTGCTGAATATTCTTCTCTTCTTGAGCTTCCTTATTAGCTTATTTGTTGGTTTCTAGAGAGTTTTCTTCTTCTTTCGGCTAGGAAATTGTTTGTCAACAAAGATGTCCACTTTTTTTGTGGACCAAAATGGAAAAGGGCCATAGTTGACTCCAGCTATAAAATATTGAACGTGAAGTAGTGGAGTGTAGTATTTGTTAATACTTAGATTATTTATATTATAGACTATGGTGGTCATAAATCATGACAATCCCACTTCATTCTTAGGATATTACTCAGAATGTTATTAACATATACGGAGTATTTATGATGCTCATCTATTGAAGATTGCATGTTATTATGATGGTCATTGGTCGGTGATACTTCTTTATATTGGATTCATTGGAAGTGACATTATTTGAACATATTCGATAACTTATACTAATAATTCATATCTTCTCCCGATAAGTATCTATGGAGTTTCACATTTTCATCTTAAAATTAATTAACAATAGAGTAAATAGTCCCGAAGACTATAGCATATATTAATCCGAGAGGGCAGGTAGTTATCGATATAGGTTGTGTCGAGCTTTTTATTGCGATTGATAACGTATGTGTATTTATGATAGTAAATTGAAAATTGAGGATAATAACAAGAGTTAATTACATTGATAGTTTCGATAAGTATGTCGAACTTTCCTTTGGTTCACATGAGTGGTAACATTGCGAGAAATAGTTGCTTTGTTAGTGTATCACGTGGTTCTACATTCGTCGCACAATTTGCGCGTGGCCGTTACGATTAAATGTTTTGATTTTTTGGACATTTTTAGGGTCAAAATATAATTTTGAAGAATTTTTATTGTGTTGTGAAGTTGCGAAGTTATAAATGGTCTCTTGTTAGTGTCTGGTAATTATCATTTCATCTAACACGCTTAATATTAGTCTTAGGCTGAAAATATATCTACCAGATTAAGATTTTAAGGTATATTAAATTAAATATTTTAAGATAATTAATATAATACTATTTTAATATATTAACTTTGAGTAACATTAATATATTTTATTATCCTCAATATTTTTTGCGAAATATTCAATAAAAAATGTTACATTAAATATTTATTATAGAATGATGTGATTTTATTGGTATTTCATCAAAAAAGTTCCAACTCCTCACAAATACATTCCACCTCACCCTCCTCTACCAAACTCTCTATTTTTTCCCTCCATGAACAACCTGTATGTATCCTCACATCCCATAATTGATGAAACACCAATAAAATCACATCATTCTATAAAAATATAACAAAATAAAAATATCTTGAATTTAAAAAGCATTCAGTAAATATAATATCTAATTGTATAAATTTATTTTATATAATATATAATCACTAATTTATATATGTCCTAAATTTTATATGTTACATTAATATATTAAAATTATATAATATACTTTAATTTGTTTACCTGTCAATTATATCTAATATATATTATAAAAAATTAAAAGTATATTATATAATATTAATATATTTAATGTAACATATATAAATTTAGTGATTATATATTATATAAAATAAATTTATAACAATTCGATATTAGATTTATTGAAATGATATTATATTAATTATAACATATATTAATGTTACTCAAAGTTAATATATAAAAATAATATTATATTAATTATCTTAAAATATAGTATTTAATTTTAATATATACCTTAAAATCTTAATCTAGAGATATTTTTTAAATGTTACAAAGTAATTAATATTAAGGTGTTTGGGACCAAATAAAACGCGTGTAATGTATGCCTTCAGAGGGGCCCGTTCTGCTGACTTCTATTTATAACACACAAAACTCTTCAAAATTTTATTTTGACCCCAAAAATGTTCAAAAATCGTTCAAAACCATTAATTGGCAACGATCACTTTAAATTAGGGACGAAATGAGAACCACGTGATTAACAGGGACTATTTCTACAACGCTACCATTTAGAGGAATCAAACTATAACTTCAACATATTTATTGGGACCATTACTGCAATTAACTCATAATAACAACTATGTATGTAGAATTGACAACTGGAGAAAATGTTGCCAGAATCCATAGTGGTATTGTTTAAAAGAAAATGGATGAGCAACCGACAAGCTAGATAACAAAGTTGAAAATTGTGGAAGGAGGATATGAAATGCATTGTTTATCCAAAGTGCATTCCTATTTGTGAGATTGACCATCGTTCACTTAAGTCTTGCATGTAATTTATTAGTCAGTTGCGAATTTTTAAAATAAGGAGTATGTAAAAAGTCTTGAAAATAAAGAGATAGAGATTTAACGTGGTATCGCAATAAAGTGTGTTAGGGGTAATTTAAAGAGTGATCCTTGAAAATAATTTATTTATAATGGAGGAAGCATGTCTGAACTTGTTTAGCATTTAATAGATCTAGAAACAGGAATAATATGAATCTGGCTTATATTTCATCTTATCGGCAAGAAGGCCAAAATATAGTATTCGAAGCGCAGTCTACATTGATAAATTTCTGTGATAGTTTTAGAAGTTGGAGGCTGAAAGCAAAGAAAAGGGGTATGGGATGTTTATAGGCTGGCGAGGCTGGCCGATAAATGCGGCAGTGAAATGGCGTTGGGACCGTTTTGAGGAGGCCGTTACTAACAAACAATTCAGAGGAATTTGGCCAAAAACACGTCTCGAACGGCCTCGTTAACGACCCTGCTGCGCCCTGGCAAAACTTCAAGTCACATTCTCGACATAATTGTCTCTAATTATGTGAATACCGTTCAAAATTAATACCCCCCAACACAAAATTTGAATATCAATATATAAGTTAATTTTCTGATCACAATTGCGCCAATTGGTCGTCGTTAATTTTATTGACAATTTGAAATTGAAATTAATAATATTTTTGTTTTCTCTCAATATTGATTTAAAGATTATGTAATTTATGCTGAATGTTGAAATTTGTAAAGATGTTGAAAAGGGCACGTTAGCACTTAGTCCAATTCAGGTTATTATTTTGGATATAGTATTTTTAAACAATATTTATAATCGTGATCAATTATATGTTAGGTTAAAAACAGCGGTGTGACTTATAACAATGCGTATATAGAGGCATTGATCGAAAGGCAATGCACAAAAAATGAACAAGTTTGCATCCTCGCATAGATATATAAACAAGCAGCTGCTTAGTTATTACAATTTTTAAACATAATGGTTTTAATAAAACAATAATCATTCATATTTCAAAAATAGTTATTGAATAGATTAATAATGTTAGTACAAAAATTGAGTTTTTATTGAACAATAAAAGCTCATCTCCCAATTAAATTGAATAGTAATATTTTAAAACATGTTGTGATTGATGTTGTTGTTGATAGTTTAATATATCTTATGGATAGTTATTGTAAAGAGCTGAATAAAATGTTATGAATATTGTTATGGAGTTGCTTTGGATTAAATAGTCATGTAATTAAATAATCCTTAGATTCCTTATACTGTAGTTCAAATTTAAGTGTAAGGTAATAAATAACTTTGAATAGGTAGTTCTGCTTTGTTTTGAGCCTTTGGATTTGTACTTAAGACAGATCATATGTAATATATATGGGGAAAAAACCTAGAAAGTCATGGTACAGGGAATAATTCATTCTCTCAATTGAATGTGAGTAGTCAAAGTCAAACCACTAATAGGTTGGACTTTTTGTTTTTTATTTGTGTTGTACAAGAATTGCATTATTGTTGGTATATATTCTCGTTACTAAAAAGATGGTTTTATTTTAATTTTGATTTTTTTGTAATTAAATTTTATTAGTAGTATTTTATTTGCAATTGTAGTATTTGATAGAAAAATATATCGATGGAAAGAGTTTAAAATATATTTTTATTGATATATTTTCATAAAATATATTTTTATTAATTATATTTTAATAAAATATTATACAAATCTATAGCAACAAAAATATCTAAGATAGTTGGTATGAAAATTAAAATGTTAGATAGATTTTTTAAGAGCAATGAATATAATATATAGAATATATATTACTCCGTATTATTAATTCAATTTAGAATGCTAAGTGACATAAGTCTTTTGCAGAATCCCTTGACATAATTTTAGGGTTTTCAAACAAATTCAATAAAATACTACGACGATTAGATAGTAACCATATATATATATATATATATATAATATATCTGTATTATCGTCTAATAAGATTTTAAATTTGATTCAAAATATGAATTAATAATAATCTTTACAAATAGAATGTGTTATCATCTATCTATTTTTCAATGTGTAATCATGCTATAAATTTTAAGACTCTATTTCAATTCAATTTAAAATCGAAGATTTTATTTAATAAATAATGATCAATTACTTTTAAAATCATTTTTCATTCGTGCAACTTTATTATATATATGTATATACAAAATATTCTATTAAGATTATATATAATAAATGCTATTAATGTGTTATTATGTCGTACATTTATAATGGAATATATATTTAGATATGATTAATCTGATATCAAAATTAAATATTTTTAATAGATCGATAAATCAAATTTATGAATTAAAATAAAATAAGAGATATACAACATTATTAAATATAGATAGAAAGTTAAATTCAGCATTTTTTTTAGATCAATAGGATATAGTTAGAAATTTACATGTGATCCTCTCTGTATGTGAAACACTATATATGTTCAATATTTAAGTATTAGGCTAATTGGTCGGTTCTTATACTGAAGTGTCAATTAATTTTCGGTTAGATCGTGAAATACTCAGTTCTCTTTTAACTTGGTCACGCCTGTATTTTTTTTACATCGTGGTCGCAGGCACTTATAAATGACAATTTCGCAATATTAAAGCTAAGTATGGGAGCGTAATTAAAATATTTTATATAATTG
The DNA here is from genome assembly GCA_019722365.1 of Lithospermum erythrorhizon. Taxonomy (NCBI): domain Eukaryota; kingdom Viridiplantae; phylum Streptophyta; class Magnoliopsida; order Boraginales; family Boraginaceae; genus Lithospermum; species Lithospermum erythrorhizon. The sequence continues at coordinate 43,540 of JADFUC010000792.1, forward strand.
GAATAAAATCTGCTTTTATTCTTTGACAAACTCCTCACACAGCTTCAACTTCCTAAACTTTCGCTCGAAAAATAGGGGAGGAAGTGTGTTAGTAAAAGTTGGGGAGTAAGTGAGGTAGAATTGTGTCGAAAAAAAAAAGTGGTAAAGTTTATTCTAATTATATAAAATATTTTAAATATGCTTCCTATATTTTAGTTTAGTGTTAGGGATAAAGTGGAAAGCAATGTCTGGCGCGCAAGAAATAGTGAATTTAGAGGGTGAAATAATTTTATCTTTGGTGAAACTTGTCATTCACCTTGAAATAGAGGGTATTATAGTTATACATAGGTTTGGAGCTGTGACATAAAAAACGATAGTATAAGATTCACGTCGGAAAAATCGATAATTGAGCTAGCGAAAATTAATCGATAGTTTAGGGGCAACCGACCAATTAGCATAGATTATTTGTAATGTAATTCTTTATGGTCAACTTTAAATAAATAAAATACTCCGCTATTGAGACACCATCACCCGTGTTATATACGTAAATAAAGTGGTGACTAATGAGCGCGTCGTCGTTACTAGGCCTCGAATAACAACGTTGTCACAAAAAGACCTCCAAAAATTGGTTTATTTATTAGTAGGAAGAAAACAACTATTACAAATATTAATTTATTATTTCTAAAGTCCTCCAAAAATTTCAAGTCAAACTTCTCGCCCATGTGCATAATTTTATTTGAAAATTCGTATTAATATAATGGCAAAACGACGAAATTAAAAATTATTTTTTGAGGAGATATGAATAAATAATTAAAAGGGATGACTGTATTCATGTCCCCATGACTCCTCCAGAACAATAGAGTTTCCATGACAAAGGAACAATTCATTTTATATAATATCTGCTCGGATTAAAAAGATTATCAAATTTTTGATTTTGGCCTTTTTAATAGTTGAATTTTAACAATAAATATTTCTTTTTATATTTTATAATATTTTATAGAAAATATATTAATAAAAATATATTTAATTTTTTTCGTTGATATATTTTTCATTAAATAATATACAATACAAATAAAATATTATGAGGTCAAAATATGGCCAGTAAAAGTCGAAAAAATGAAATATAATTTAAGGGCAGATATTTTAAGATATTAAATTCTCCTAATAAGGTTCTAACTTCTAAGCTTTTGACAAAATTGATATAGTACTTTATTATGGAGACCATCTCATTCACAAATGAAAATCATGTTTGGAATTACATTTTTCATAATGTTCTCAATGAAACTTCTTAGAGTTGCGGGGAGTGGCTCCCGTTGTGTTCATTGCAGGTGGGGCATGGCTTATCAAACTAATCTTCTGCAGTTATATGTGCGCGATGCGTACGTGCGAGAGTATTATTATTTTATAATAAATTATAATGAAAAAAATTAAAAAAAAACGCAAAAGAAATAAGATGAAAAAGTTATACATGGAGAAAATAAAGATGAGAAGGCGACAAAAGCAGCTTTTATTTTATGCTTGATAATAGTGCGGAGTAATGCGTAGTAGATAATATTTATAATGAGTTTATGGAAAATTTATCTTTGTTAGGTAGTTCTGTATTGAAAGAGACACTATGAAAATTAAAATAAAAAAAATTTATCGGAAGGGTAAAATAGAAAATACGTTAATTTTAGGCAGCTTTGTAACCATGACCGAAGCCATGCCACATTATATATAGTATAGATTCCGAATCTTGGAATATATGGAAACTCATAATGAAAAATTTATAATCACGAAATAGTATTGATTCGCCATATTTTCATCAAAATTTTTAGGCCTGAAATTTCTTGAATTAATGTAGGGCGAATCGGGCACGACATGATTTATCAGTAGTTTGGCGGGGTTAAAATCCTGCATTGGAGGGTATGACTGCAGCTGTGTCTTCAAGCTTGAGATTCTCACGAACCGTCGTTTTTCCGCTTTGCTTGAGAGTGATGGATCTCCGTGGGAGTCATCCCGTTAGACTCTAAGTGGTGGAGGCCGACCCTGAGCTGTTCGATGCTTAAGTTAGTAGCGATTCAAATATGATGAAAGTATTAACGAGATGATGGAATTTTGTGATTAAGCTTTGTGAAGAAATAGTGCGATATTTATAGGAGACCAAAATGCCAAAGAGACATCTTGGGCTTTTCATGGATTCTTGTGATTGCACGTCACGTGTCCTTGAATATTGATAGTCTTAGTCCGGCGAGTTAGTAAAATTTGAATAGCCAAGAAATGCTTGTCGTATAGTCATTGTGTCACTATGTATAAGTCAGGGTGGTTTTATTCTGCATGCTTCGATTGCGTCGCTATTTAACGTAGCCAATCAATATTCTCAATTTCTTAAGAATGGATGAACAAAGAATAAGTCATGAGTTTCTTGATAGGTTAAATCCGGCTTTATACGATCAACGTGTTTATGTGAGAGAATGTCCTTATTCGAGGCGGAGAACACGTACTCGCGAATATGGCGACTTCAATCATGCTTCTTACGGTGAGTAGTACAACCTGCGTTCTCCTATATCCCAGTGGCGGTTGGGAGCGATGATGTCTCAGCGCACCTATAATGATGATGTCGGTTTGATCCATTATAAAAGAGTGCTTGTACTTTCGCCAATTTGTACTTTCTTTTTATGCAGCTTTGATTTAATCCCAGCTCCCTAACTTCCTTAAACTCCTTAACTTCTCAGGTACTCCCCAATCGCCCAAATCTTTGAAGTTTTACCAACTTATTTCTTAAGGTATGTAAATGTATGATTTTGCTTTTTATGTGTTATTGTTGATTTTGCCCTCTTGTTTCCTATTCTTGGAATTTGGAATATGAACCGTCTCTTAGTTTTGGGGTTTTTCTTGGTTTGATTTTCTTGTAGTGGTTGAGGTTAATTTGGGTTGGTTTTTGCATTTAATCGCATGCATAAAAGTTAATTTTCACCTTGAGAATGTAGTTCTTGGGGATGGAAATTGATGATTTGTTCTTGGATTTCTGGGTTTGATTGAAGGTAAGCTGTTGGGATTGGTAGTCGCGACGGTTAAATCAACTTCGGTCGTGACTGGAGTGGACGAGTTGACCATATTTTGGGGGAAATTTGATTTTGACCATGTACGTGAATTCTTGATTTGCCAGTAATTTTTCTTGAGTGCTGACTTGCTCCCGTTGAGATAAGATGTCATTTCTTTAGAGAATCAAGACAACTTTGAGGCTTAGATCCTTGTATGTGGCAGACCGAACAAAAGCCATCAGTAGGAGATACCTGCTTCGATGTGGATGACGGATATTGGGGGAGACTACCGCCCGACTTTTCACAGATCCGTGGTGGTAGCGACCCGATGTGGCTAATACCATCTATCTGCTTTGGTTGTGAGGCAGTACGGCTTATCGAAGGTATTATAGACTTCTTTACCTTTGTTAAAGTCGATGCCCCCCTTACGTAAAGCGATGACAGTTTCGGATGGATTCGCTTATTTTCCATTCCCCAATATAGTAGAAAGCGCGCGGCTCGCGGAGATCAAGTAATATTACCTCGCATAGATCTTGGTTCCACTAACCCTGACTTTACCCCTGGTTATACTGCCGTATACGTGGAAGACTTTACTTACGGCATGTGATTGCCATTTTCCTCTTTTGTAAACAACCTCCTTATAACTATAAATCGATCCTGGCGATTAACCCCTATGGGTGGTTTGGATTAAATGTGACCATGTTTCAAGTTGCATGTAGAATTGTTGGTCGAACGAGTTTCCTATTTGCGACCTTGTTTAGTATTTATCCATGATAATTTCCATACTGCTTTTCATGCCTTTTCCAGGAGAAATATCTTAGTCGAAGCATCTAAGGTCCCACTGACAGAAAACTTCTAACTAAGTGGTTTTAAGCTCGGAGGAATGGCGGTTAATTGTGCCTAAATATTTGGACCCTTAAAAGGCGAAGCAAAACCCGTTCCTGCGATCTGAGGCGGCGTAATAGCGGTTGAAAGATTCGGTCCAGCTTCCTCGAATGCAGATAATATGGAGGCGTACATGGATTCGCGTATGTAGACGAGGCTATGTTGGTAGCCACGGGCCTTATTTATGACAAGGAGTTTGATCTTGAGGCCAATGACGAACCTCCAACTTGGGGTATTAACCTTTTACTTTGTCTTTATGATGTCGAGTTGTTTTCTAACTTTAACCATTACATTTGTTGTTTCGCTGATGATTATTACTCATGACTCAACGGTAGAAGTCGATTTTGAAGCGATCTTTGGGTGAAAGGCCTTCCTTTTTTGATCGCATGAAAATGAAACCCAAAAAGATGCCAAGGAAGTCTATGGTTCCTACAGACTTTAAACCCGGCATAAGCCACTGCTCCCGGCTTCGTTCTAATACCTAAGGTAAATTTTATCTTGAAGAGGATCCCAAGAATATCCTTTTTGACCTCCCACGTCCTTACAGAGGACCAAAAGCGATCCGTCTGAGAAATTTGCCCTCGAGTGTTGGTTTGCGATTACGAGGAAGGTCATTTCGGCTCTCACAGGATCTGTTCGTATGGGTCCCGTGGCCCTCAGTGACTCTTCCGGCCTGACGGTGGACTTGACTATGCCGCCCCTCAGTCACGCTGTAGATTCGTTATGGCGACGAGGTGTGGAGGCACGAGTTGTATTAAACCCGACCGTTCGCCAGCGTAGCCCCTCTCCCTCTTATTCCTTGAGAAGTGCAGAAGTTCACGGAGGAGGAGTTCGCTGAGAGGGCAAAGATCATGCTTCCCTAGGTATAATGGTAGATACTTGGCGACCCTTATCGGATTACTAAGCTTGGAAGTGCTTGTGGCTCCTGGAATGTTCACAAATTCCTTGTAAATGCTACTTGAAGCCTTTATTCTCGAAGGATAATTTGCTCGAGTATCAACATGAAAATCCTATGTTGTGTAGCCTAAATCTTTGAGCACTTTACTCGGGCTAGTCTTTTCGCATAAGTTATCGAAGACTTTTCTACGCTTTTATTTAGCCGTCTTTTAATTCGCGAGTATATAAGCGGTTCCCAGCGTCTTGGCGAGCAAAGTGACCACAGCTTCGTGAACCGCTCTGCAGCTGCTCAAATCAAATGTATGAAGAGAGTCCTTCTCGCATAAGAGTGGAGTTGATTGAAGGCCTAAACGAGGAGCTCGAAACCCTTAAGAATTGGTTCGAGGCAGCATCGACTCTCTGTAGAAGCGAGCCAAAAAGTAGTGAATATTTGAACAAAGGCCGGCCATGGAAAGAAAGTTGCCAGGCCGATGAAGAGGGCTGCCTTGATAGCTGAGAGGGATGACTTGCGAGCCCGTTATGGGGAATTGGAGCAAGCCAGAGCCGACAATAGGAGGCGAAGCCCTTGAGAGAGTACGAGAGGATGCAACTTGCGTCATTACTTCGGCTCGGGTTCAATTTGCGAACCAAAAGATAAGGGAGTTCTTGAACAGTCCCAATTATGCCTCCAAAATTAATGGTGAATGTACTCTTTCTTTCCCGCGCTCTTGTCGCGAAAGATAGGTTTCGATTTGGTTACCGCTACGATGAAGAGAATGCTTATCAGTGATGAGGAAGAAGGCGAGGCGTGGATGTCGAGCTTGTTGTGGTAGCTTCGGAACTTCCAACGAGGCGAATCAGCTGGGAGACCATGATTTTCTTAGTATAATGAATGTTTATGCTCTTGACTTGATTTTCTCTTTTTATTGAATGTTTGCTTTTTATCAATCTTTCTCGTTGCTTTTCTTCATGTAAATTTTTTCCTCGCTTCATATGTGCACTTTTGCCTCCTTGTGATAGTTGTTGTATATTCTCATAGGAACTATCACAAATTTTGAGAGGCATCTCTTTATCTATGGTCGAGTTTCGATGAATTCGCCTAAGCGAATTTGTAGGTTTGACCTTCTTGAGAAGGTTTTTTACTTGTAAAATTCATTTGAACGAATTGTTATAGCTTGAGAAGGGTTTTGAAGGTGATAAGATTCGCTCGGGCGAACTTACCTTCTTGAGAAGGATCTTTTACTTGTACTTCTTGAGAAGGGTTTTTTATTTAATAAAATTTGTGGCCGAATTGATATACGCTAGGAAGGGTTTATGATAAGATTCGCAAGGACGAATTTTACCTTCTTGAGAAGGAATTTTTATTTGTAAGATGCAGCAGGCAGTTATTACTTTTGCGCTTCTTAGGAAGGGAGGTTTTATGATAAGATTCGCTAGGGCAAATTTTAACTTTAATACATTCACTTGTGTATGAAAGTCTTGGAATGGATCGAGCCACAAATTTCCATTTATATTATGGTGGATATACCTGAAACACGAAATAGGTACATCATAGGTGGGGGATCACCTAAACATAATACTTATTTCAAACTTCTTTAAACATAATACTTAGCAAATTTGGAAGCATGCCATATGCGAGGAATCGCTTCAACATCCATCCTTTCAAGTTCATACGTTCCAGGGCCAATTATTCGGCGAACGCGATAAGGGTCTTCCCATTTAGGACTCAACTTATCCTTGTGTCTTTAGAATTGTGGCGTCGAATATAACGTGCGCTTAATCTCGACTTGAACTACTTGTTCTTGCTCGCCGATTATAGGTGCGAGCCATTAGATGCTTATATTTCTGCATTTTGTATAAGGCCTGATCGCGTAACTCATTCACAAAATTGAGTTGTTCCCTCATTCGCCGGTCATTTTCTCCTTCGTTGAATCCCATTTAGCGGTAAGTGGGTAACTGACTTCCTTGAGGAAGGACCTCTTAACTTGAGCCATAGACTAGAATTGAGGAGTTCTCATGTAGCATGTGAAGGAGTTGTCCTGAGGGACCATAAGACCACTTTGAGCTCATCAATCCATGCCCCCTTCTTCGATTCACTTTGGATCATGTTATTTTTAATGCCCTGGAATAGTATGCGATTAAATCGCTTCAACCCGGCCGTTCATTGTGGATACCCGGTGAAAACCTATGTTCAATGTTATACTATTGGAAAAATTACGCAACTTGTTCATAAAAATAAGAACAAGTGCAACCAAAATCGAATAAATGTATATGTACGAATTACAATAAAACATACATATAAATATGTATACGTATGAATAGATTTTCATTTCGTCTCTTTCCTCGTATAGTCCTTCTGTTTCGCCCGAATAAGCTTGACTCGTTTGATAGATAAGCTAACCCGTTAACTAACTTATTACTAAACAAGTAAGTAACAACAAGTTTACTAATACATTCCCCTTATTCTTCGTCGAATTGAACTAGGAAGTTAATTGATTCCAATTTTGTCCGATTTGTATTTCACATTATCGACATAAAACTACCGTTATCTCATTGATTTTAATCAACTCCCAATTTAACAATCACGATTTAATTCCATACATGGAATATGACTCAACGTCATTGTATGTGTGTGACCTTCTAGGCTCAGATAATATTAGTCGTATAATAATATAATTGACCATTATGATTATTATATCGATTATGCATGGGATCTAGGAATCTGGCATAACCGATATTATCGTGAGTTCCATTTGAAAATGTTACAATTACTATTGTTGAACACTCAGTTTGAGTAATCGTTTAACTAAAACTAGTAAATGGTGTTACAAGCCATGACATTCGCCAGTATAGAAATCAAAATACTCTAATTTTTAACATGCAACTTGTCGGGGAAGTTGGCTAACTTTCTTCCTTTCAAGAAACGGGCTATTATCGAGAAGCAGTGTTGTGGAACCCCAAAGCGAGTAAAACATGTTTCCATAAGAATTTCATATGTTATCAACTTGATCTTTTTTTGAGAGCCTGGCTTACGACCATTTTACTAAAGTGATCATGACAACCGCATGCTCGATCTTCCTTTTGCCTTAGAGTTTTCCTAAGATCGATTCCCAGCGTAACGAATGGTATGAGATTAAGTATTAGGGTCATGGAGGTGGTAGGTTAGTATGCAGATCCGTCTCCCCGGCCTTGGCGTCACATTTTTCCACCGAAACTTCATGGCATCTTTTGACGAAGTAGAAGCGAAGTACCCGTTAATGCGTGATCTTCACTTGATGACCTTCTCCAATGTGGCTCAACGCCATCCTTGATGTACCTCGGCGAGTATTTTGGGATATCTTCTTAGGGGCCATGCTTGGTGAAGCGGCGGACACCGTCCTCGCGTTTCTTGTCTGTTCTTTCATATACATGTAAAATCTAAAAATACGATTCTTTACTTTTCTAGCTTCAACACTACTCTCTAGGAGTTGGTCAATGACCAAGTAGCGAGCTATGGGGGTTCTCCAATCATTGGGTTCTTCCAGAACTGGAAAAGATATGGCCTCTTTATAGGCAGGGACCTCGCGAACCTCTACATAGACTCCTTGGGATAATTCACCATAATACGTAGTTGTGAGTCTTGAGAGGTGATCGGCTTCTTCATTCTGAGTGCGAGGTATATGTTCAAATACAATGCTGCTCCAGATTCTGGCAAGGATTGAGCGGTTTTGGCATGGTATTGCCTTGACTAATTTCGTGTTTCGCTAACGTATTCCTTTTATTGGTCCATGTCGACTTAGAATCTCCTTTTACCCATATGCGATTAATCCCTAATGATTTAAGAATGGACAATCCCGCGACCATGGCCTCGTATTCAGCTTCATTGTTGGTAGTGGGAAAAGTGAATCGCAGTACATACTCCATAATTATACTATCAGGGCCGCGAATTAAGATGCGGCGCTAATCCTTTTAGATTTCACGGCTCAGTCAGCAGAAGCGGTATCCAGCAGGGTTATTAGTTCCCGGTTCAAAATCACTAGATCCGCCAATCGTTTGAGGGGTTTGAGTTATGCATTCAATTCTAAAATCCCCCAAGACTTGAGGCTTTTAATCTTTGATGCGTGGGACATATGATATGTCGAACTCGTTCAATTCTATTGCCAGATGGTAAACACTTTTTTTGATAGGCTAGTACTTGGCAATGAGCCTCTTCATGGGTTGATCCGTCACTACTTGAATAGGATGTGACTCAAAGTATATCTTCAGTTTGCGAGCCGAGATGATTAGGGCAAATGCAAACTTACTCTACATGATAGGATAAATTATTACGCCCATGCCAAGGCGGCTTACATATCGATTAGCCTTTGTCCACCGGCTTTGTGAATCGACATACTACTTGAAATGCGTTTGATACGGTACTCATCTGCAAAATTTCCTTGTTCGAGGGTTGTGAAAATCGCTTGGTAGGCTGAATACTTCTTTAGATCTTTAAAAAGCTTTATTAAACAAATACGTCCCAATAAAACTTGAGTACTTTGGAAAATTTCGCCTTTAAGATTCTTGAAAAAGGGCAAATTCCTCTCTCCAGACATGGAAATGAACCGGCTTAATACTACAAGACACCCTGTGAGTTTTTGAATATTTTTATACTCACAAGGGGGTTGCATATTAAGTATAGCCTTAATCTTGTCAGGATTTGGTTCAATTCCCGTTTCTTTGATCCATCCCAACCTAGAAATTTTCGAGAGGTTACAGACAGGCACTTTTACGGATTAATCACGAGTTTACACCTTCTCCAGCGGTCAAAGCGTTTTCCTTAAATTCTTCAAATGGTATTTCGGACCTTCTTATTACTAATATGTCATGAGCATTATCTCCGTATTTACATTACGATTTAGGTGGCAGAATATAGGTGTCGTCTTTGGTAAGTATTTCGTTCTTTCAAGCCAAAAGGCATTACCTTCCAGCAATACTGTCCATACTCCGTTATGAAAACGGTCTTTTATTCATCTTCAGGGTACATCTTAATTTGATGGTACCCCGAGTGAAGCGTCCGTGAAATCGAAGACCTCGCTGACCCGTCTTACCATCCAGCGACCCTCATGAGACGGATAGAGGTAGAAGTCTTTAGGACATGCCTTGTTTAGACTTGTGAAATTTGTGCATATCCTCCAAGATCCATTTGGTTTCTTAACCAACACTACATTTCGTCATTCTCGAAGTGGAACCAGCAGTCTGACTACTTTCAATAATAGGTCATGCATACTAGCGCGGTCTTCTCATCATTAAACATTGCTTTTTTTTGCTTTATGGGTTTTATACATAGAGTACGGCGTGCGGCTTGTGCGAGGAAGCGTGATAAATTACATTCAGAATATCTTACGGACCCCAAGCAAATATATCCTTATATTCCCGAATCAAGCGAATCAATCCTTCTTTATGATCCTCTTCTAACATCGTTTCTACCCTGAACGTCTTCTCTGATTCCTCTTTAGCAAATGGAACCTTAACTATCTCCTCGTAGGCGAGTTGTCATTATCTTTTTGGGCCTCACCAATTGTAGACATCGGCACCGGGATAATTTTCTCGATAGGGGTTTCTTTGTATGCTTACGGCTCTTTTCGAGGCGAGAAGTTTGATAACAAATTCTGAGTATTTGCTTTTGCTTTGCATACATCTCCCCCATGCTGCGGTTGGAAGCTTAAATGCTTGAGATGCGAAAGGGAAACAATGACTTCACCAAGAGGCTGTCAAGATCGATCGCCCAATCAATCCATTGTATGAGGAATCGGAAATGTCCCCCATTGTGAATTGGGCTCTAATTGTTGACTTATTTGTACCGAGCCTGATAAAATCCAATGTTTCCGTAGCATTTACATACGCGAATGCAGGTGAACCTGTTAAAGGCGTGGCATTGGTTGTAAGCGTGTTGCGAGAGCAATCCCGATTATCATAAGTGGATAAATATAGGATGTCCGCCCGAACTTCTAATATCAGTAGCATCATATCCTTTGGAAGTAATTCGCGGTCTTTGGGAGATTTCTCGTCATTGGATAAATGCGTAGAGATAGCTTCGATGCCTTCTTGATTCGTCAAAGAATGATGTGCTTCCCTTGTGGCTGAGACGGAAATTTGAGAATATACTTATAACCTGCATAGTTTTTCACTTGAATTTCATGAATCGCTCCTCTGCAGCCCTCCGGAGATTGTGTCGTCGACCGGCCCGATCTTGGTGATGGGTGATGCGTTACAATATCTTCACGGGGTGGACTCGCTTGGCGCCGCATGGATAATTCCTAATCTCTCTTTGTGGGCTTCAGGGGCGAGTTTCCAGTTTGCCCCTTGTATCTACAAATTCCTTCAAATATCCTCTCTTTTTATCAGCTTCTCCCATCAAGCCTTGGCATGCGACAACTGTCATGTCGTAATAGTGACCAGCGATGCACGGATTTATCTCTATTGGCTTCTTGACCTGCAAATGCGGGGGTTTTAGTAATAACTTGTCGCTTTGTGAATAAATCTAAAAATGGAGCTCGTAGGGGTGCTCGGCTGCCATGTGTTGCGAGGCTGGATGGCGTGGCGAACCAACTCTCTTAAAGGGAGGATAGGGTCTTTTCTTGGTTTTGTCCTATCCACTTTTCTTATCCCCAATCGTGAGCTTCATGCTGTAACTTTGAAGGTCTTCTATTCAAATTTTTCCCCGAAAGGTTGCCATAAGGGGCTTCCTTCCTTTGCAAATTCTCCAAATCAATGTGCTTGTTGATTGCATTTGTCAACTCATCCTTCGTCAAGGGGGTATCCAAAATTAATTCTTTCTTTAATTTGCCATAATTGAGGCCGCAATAAAAGGCCATATATGTGATCTTCTAATGCTCTAGGTATCTTTTGTTCAAATGACATATACACTCACAAAATCTTTGAAGGCTTCGAGTGATCATGGCGAAAATCCATTAAATCCCTCTCATCTTGCTTGTTGGTAATGGATGTCTTTATGCCGACAATGAAAGCATCCAGCGGTATGTGCATACGAGTACATAGAGTTCTCACGGTAACTCAGTATACTAATCGACTAAGCCTTGGGATTAGACTATTTGGAAATGCCTTTGCATATATATCCATGTCATTCGTTGTAATAGTCATTTCGGCCAAAGATCCTTTCAAATGCTTATGCGAGATCCCCAATACCGATGTACTGTGTAAACTGTGGTAAGATAAACTCTGTAGGTATGGGTATCATTTTAACCTCATGATAAATGGCATTGTGCGTGAGGATTCTGACATGGTTAGTCTTGGAATGAAGGCTAGCGGTCTGTTTGAACTTATCAAACTCTCTCTTTTGAACTGTTAAAAGCTCTTGTAATAATGTTGTATTGGGATCCATTTGTTGCACTATAGTGGTCTATATATCAATCATTGTATCTTCATATTGAGGAAACATGGAAGATGTATATAATGGGGTGTAAGTTGGAGTGTATGGATGGTAAATACGTATAATATGACTACAAGCGCCTAACGTCTTAACTTTTTTACTGGCTATGCATTGATGCTTGTTCTTAGCAAACAAACTTTATCCTTTCCCGAATCGAATCCACATCGTTACATCTCTCTTTTCTACAGCTTCATGAGCCGCCCGTTGTACTCATACCATGCTCGCCCATTGGATTCTAAATACATATATGTTGGTGGAACCGTTGGTCGTTATTGGGATGAACCAGGGATATCAACATTTTGTGGTTGTTTAGTGGTAGGAGTCATAGATGTATTTTGATTTGAGGAATTGTATTAACGCCCTGAAGCATTTCGTTTAATTCGCCATATTTTCATCAAAATTTTGGAGTGCAATTTGTTGAATTAATGGAAGCGAAGATGGAATCCCAGGCCGGATTACCATAGTTTGTGAGTTGAAATCCCCCTTAGGGGTATGACTGGCTATCTTAAACTTTTGGGAATCTACGAGATCGTCGTCTTTCCCTTTAGCGAATGATGGATCTCGATCGTCGCCGTTAGACACTGGCGTGGTAGGAGGCCGACCCCTTGAGCTTACTCAGAATGCTTAAGTTAGTAGCAATTCAAATATGGTGAAAAGTACTAAGAGATGAAATTTTGTGATAACCTTTAATGAAGAAATGATACTGGTATTTATAGGAATAGTACGAGAGCTGTCTTGGGCTTTTCATGTGGATTCTTTGTGGTCATGACCGTGTCCTACGGACAACGTAAGCGATAATGGTACTTGTCCGGTAATGAGTTGAATAGACAAACTATATGCTTGTCCGTACAAGTCGTTATTGTCACTATATATAAGTCCATTGATGGTTTTATTTACCCATATCAGGTATATCAAAATTTGAAATAATGTAAAGTGTATGTTATATTATGATCGTGGCTTCTGATGCAGTTACAGTGCTTGATACAGAGGCTTATTATAACTAACTAGTCTCAGGTTTAATTCCTCTTGGTGGATTTCGGGTTTGTTATATATATAGGTTTCATTTCAAACTTATTTGATTTCATCTATGATATGAGAATTATTATTGCACCTGATCTTGTAAAAAAAACAGTTTCACTTATCTAAGTTTTAACAATGACGTGGAGTTAGTACAGTAATCAAGTGACGGTTGATAAATAACGCTCTAAACAAGTAAGAAAAAGATGATGCAACAAATAAACTTTAAAAAGAAGATGAATGTATTTATTAAAAAGAAGATGACGTGGATAATTTGTAATTTCTATTACTAGTAGAAAAAGTGACGTACATTGTGATATTCTTGTGCCAAATAAATTGAATCATGAAAAATATTGTCTATTGAATGTATATACATTTAGAGTTTATATTTTTTTGTTGGTTGTCAGAATGATTTTAATTTAATTTGTATAATTATAATAACTTTTACTCTGTTCGTGAGATGTTTAATATCAATCTAATAGGCTAGTGGAAAATACTTTTGCTAGTGAGCAGAAGGTCTTGGGTTCGAAATACGTCTGTGCTAATTGATAAAAATATATAAATTTCATGGTTGGGTCGTCACGCGAGGATTTTCACAGTGTGATTCTTTACTGGCATGTTGGAGGTATCGTCGGCCGAGGTTTACCCGGTGCCCTTCGAAGAGTAGTGGCTGCGGGTTCCCCATTATATATTAGCAATTCCACACACGCGTTGCGTGACATATCATCAATATGTAATGTGAAAATGAAAATTATATACGGAGTATAACTTAAAATCATAAGTGGCTAATATACAAATATTTTTCTTGTCATATAATAAAATCACATGATACTAACTGTAAGCATAGTTAGTCATGCATGGGAAGTTGATGATAATTTATTGGTTTATCTTTCCTTATTTAAATTTTAAATTTCAAATATATAGTAACTTCGATTATAGAAAGTTGCAAAATACCCTGAGTAATTAAATTTAAATTTAAAAAGACTAAAGGGGAAATTGAAAATGTTACAAATGGCAAAAATTTTTTGGTAAAAGCCAAATAACTACTACTATTTTCTTTATATATAGTATAGATATAATAAAATCACGTAATCTTAGCTTTGTATTTCTATTAGTGTGCATGAGAAAGTATTGATAGATATTGATTTATCTTTCCTTATTAAATTTTAAATTTCAAATATATTAACTTCAGTATAGAAGATTTCTGAAAAGTACCCTCAAATTAATTAAATTTAAATTTAAAAGACTAAAGTTGAAAAGGGTACAAATAATAAAGTTTTTTGGTAAAGCCAAATAACTACCTACACCTATTTTCTTTATATATATTATGGATGATGCCGAAATATTTGCTTGAGAAAATAAAAGTTAATGGTATGTACATGTAACGACCGCCTCGAGTCGTATGCCCTCGAGGTTAGGTCGTTATCAACTTCCAACTGCTCTCACGAGTCGTAAATACGATGTGGTTGACACCAAAAATCACCTGTTTGATAACCAATAAAACCTGATAGTTTGATAAAAGTGAAATAGCTCTAAAATTCGAAATGTTTTAATACAGAGTTTAACCATCGTGGCATCACCTAATCCAAAACCAAAGTGTAAAACTCCATCACATACCAAGTCCCAAAATACTCCACAAAAATAGTTTACAATTTTTCAATACCCAAAACAAAATACGAAAAAACTGAGTACATCAAAATAGTAGAAAAAGGCATTTCTTTGAGGATCTGGCCACTCGTCTCTCACACAAAATAAGGTCAAACGGACACTTTCCAGAGAACTGCGCGGCTTCCTGAATGGCATGCAATCCCGTCTGGATGTGTAGGGAATGGGTAAGTTCGGCGGGCGAGTGAAGCGAATCGCCCCGGATGATAGCTTTACCCAGCGTCAATGAGGTACAGTGAAAGATAGGCGTAGCAAATAAGTATATAGATATATGCAGGTAAAAGAATAATTCCATTATCCAGCGACCCTGTAACAAGAATGACCATCGTGACATACAAAGCGCTTTAGAGGACTCGGCTTACGTTAACTTTCGTATATGCATACCCAGATCTCGTACGCGTAATCAGCGAGTAAAACAACATAAATTCTACGACACCACGTTTATACATAATGACAATAAAATAAGCTTAAGAGAAAATAAACCACCAGCAAATATCACATATAACATTTCATCATTTTCGAAATTTCGCCCACTTGAACACCAACCAGCAACATATCACTTTTCCCGGCAGGCTCGCCCTTGTGTCGTCATATTCTTTCGGCCAATTTCGCCCTTGAGCATGCCAGCATCCCAAACATTCTCGAGTTTAAACGATTCCTTGATTAGCGCATCTGATACAAGCATCAGCCATTAATAATCTCGGTGTAAGCGTCCATAATATACGATACAACAATTTCGTATAGAACTGTACTCGAGCATATAAAATATACTCACAGACGCGTCCATGCGAATATACTCGAAACATGAAGCTATGACTTAGAACATAAACATACTCGAAAGAACTTTTGCACTCGAGCATAAATATATTCAAACATAAATACGCTCAAATAAATATCTGTGTCATCCTTAATGGCAGTATAAATTGACATTTGTGATTTGACAACTATACTCTGAGATAAGTTCATAACGAGATACATTGTCGCTGACCAATTTACACATCTGCTTCGCTCGGACATAAATAAGGTAACAAGCAGTGATAAATCCCAGCAGCTGGTACCATGGCCCAGCGATCAATCGATCCATGGCAGCTTTTCCCGCGTTCGAGTGAGCAGGGAACACCGAAAATATAATTACTACTACATGACAATTTGACCCTTATTCTAATTCGATTCGACTTTTGACCCATTTGGTTACAAATTGACATACTACGTATAGATTGCTAATTATGTTTCAATATTAATTCACGATGGCGAAATTCAACTACGACTAAATCCCTTAATCACATGACTTTTATCAATTACCGCGTTAACAAATTTCGTCGATGACTTTTAAGCTTTCCCATTAATTAGCGAATTTTACAACAGCATACAATCGAGCCGGTTTACTCAAAATCTAATAAAATAATTTAGAGCATATATTCCTCCAATGACTTATAATTCATAATCTACATCAAGTGTCACTGATAAATGTCGATAACGTATTTATACTCTCAATGACATTTTAGAAAAAGTCATTACATCAGCTAGAAGAATCAGCTGTTATAAGCCTTTTCTACGAATATAGAGTGTATAATACAACATCTTATAATATAAAGCCTGAACAATAATTATATTCATGATATCTCATAACAGCGGAAGTCAACTTAAAATCCCAAAAGTCAAACTGACCCTAAAAGCGTCCGAAATTCCACATGGCTCACGTAATTCCCATTTCAAGAATAACTAATTTAAGCCGAAAGAATCGGTGTAGCAATAAGTCGAAATACAAAAGAAAATCATTCGTAGAACTACATAGAAATCTTAAGATGGCACTTTCTGTGAATCGAAGAGAGGATGATGAGGGGAAGCTCTCCAAAATTTGAGGTCCAAAGCTTGAGGAATGGAGGAGAAATCGAAGAAAAAAAAAAAATCGAAATGGGCGTTCGGGTATCCTTGATCCTTGGGGAAGAAGGGAAATGGGTTTTGGGGTGGTTTGGGCCTTATTTGATGATTAAGTAAGTGGGTTGGGCCCAATAGTCCCGGCCAGGTGAGCTCGAGCGTTTTGGTCGATCGTCACTCTGGACAACATCTGCGACAAAAGCTAATTAAAGCATTAACGCTGTCATTGCATAAGATAATAAGTGGGTTTCCAAATTTTAAATGGAAATCAATTTAATAATGCTTGCGTTTGATTTATTAATTAGCATTACGTTCACAGGTTTTCTGATGCATTGCTTTTAATTACAGTCTAAACCATAAGGACATGGAATAGGGGATGAAAGGAGATGAATTGGTCGGGAACATATTCTCCTACAACTATATAGGGGATGAAAGAAGATGAATTGGTCGGGAACATATTCACCTATAACTACACAATACACAGGTTTACGAGTCAGTTTTGAATGGATATCAAAAACCTGATCGGACATACACTTCATTAATTTGAATAACTAATTGAGTTGGAATGGGTATTAGGATTCTCATCGGACAAACACTTCATAAATTTGAATAATTACAAAGTTGGTTTGGGTATCAACATTTTGTTTTGTTCTCGGTACGGTCGGATTCGGTCGAGCGGAATTATACGTTGTGTTATTTGACCTACCATTATAGAGGACAACGTGTTACCAGCTCAGATTTGTACAAAACATATGTATTGAGCTACAAACAAGTCGAATTATATTTAGTATAAGATGAATGCACTTTATAGACTCGATAATTACCTAATCGTTTCGGGTATTGAACTAATGGAAAATACTATACAAACTTATTTAAAAACTTAAACAAAAGTATATCGAGATCATTTAAATTGCATAAAATCAGAACTACAACGTATATAATACATATATATTAAATCGGAGCTTCTGACATGAGGAAACATTTGAATTCCAATTGAAGCCTTGCTTGAATTGCGTGATCTTATAGTTGGTCATAGGAGTTGAATCTAGCCGCTTGAGTTCTTGAAATGTGTGAGTTTCATTTCATAACAAAACAAAAAAACTGTCCCTTCCACAGGTTTCGACTCTCATACTCATAGAAGATGTCGAACCCTTTGAGACAAGAATGTTTTTTGTTATGGAAATGAAAACCTAATAAATCGGCTTAAATAGGGTCTTATTATTTATTTTCAAAGCGTAGAATAGTTAATGGTAGAATTTCGTTTAAATCGAACTAACTCGTTAAGTAAATACTATATGAGTTATTAATAATCTCAATTAACTATTTAATTAATTAAACTAACAGAGATTAATTAATTCAATTTCATTCAATTGATATTTTACATTTATCAATGTAAAATTCCGATTGAGAGTATTTTATGATTACGATCGACTCTCGATTTAGCGTTATTTAATTTAAATTCATGAAATATAATTCAACGTCAACGTATGTGTGTGGCCTTACAGGATAAGATAATAGCAGTAGGTATAATAATATAATTGACCATTATTATTATTATACTTGATTATCGTAGGATCTATGTCTGGCGTAATGCTGATATCATATGAGAACCCACGACTAGTATTACAGACAGAGTATGGTTGAATGTTTTCGTTTATGTAATCACATTCACTAAACTAGTAAATGAATTATTACAACAATTGTCGTAATGGGCGTAATAAATGAAGCAAATATTGTGATTTCCGACATGACAATGTGTTATACTCGATCGACTTAAGTATCGATGAACAAGTTCTCGGTTAGAATCTTTCGGAGTCACGTCTGAGCCGGTGCAGGTACGGTCGAACACCGCCTACCTCAATAGGACAATCTCGCTGACTAAGGAGAACACTCGCATCCAATATACAAAAGATATTTTAGGGGTTGAAATAATAAAAAATAATAAAAAATTAAGAATTTCACTGAACTTTAAAATAGGGTGAGTCATAAAATTATTAACTACGCAATACATTTTTTCAAGTTATCCTCTCTATTTTGAGTTTTTACCCCTCATTTTCTTTTTCAATTATATAAAAATAAAATAAAATAAAATAAATAATATTTTAGATTTACGTACAAATATAACTTAAAAAGATATTTCATTCAATCCATATTTAATACTTTTGAGTGAATAATTTTAGGGAACTCACCCTAAAAGATATTAACTTTCTATTGACACTACAAAATTTAATATCTTAAAATTAAATTTAATTCCCCTAAATTTTCGTCTTTGCCCCTCAAAATAATACTTTCACTCCTAAAAAACACTATTTTGTGGGACTTGAAATCACCTTCAGACACAATTCCTCTCACGGATACATTGTCCTTAATAAGGTCTTGTTTGGTACTTGAATTCAAAATGAAAACCCTCCCTCTTATCTTTTGATTTTATAGGATAAACCCTAATTAAAACACCACATAGAAATACTTGAGGCAACGCTCAGACTCAATTTAGGTAATTTCAGCAAATTCAAACTCAATATGTCCCAAAAAGATTGTCCAATTTTGAATTTCAATAGTTGACTTTTAGATTATTTAATTCAAATATTATTGTTTATGTTGAAAATATTGTCAGGTTTTGATTTTTAATAGTCAAAATTAACAAACTTTGGTGCATTAATTGATGAGAAATAATTTTGGTTTGAATAAATTAGTATGTTAATAGCAAAAGACATTGAAAATATTATCATTTGATATATTTTTCACCAAATATTATACAACATTAATAAAAATATTTCTGATCATAATGTAACTGGTCAACCATTAAAATTCAATGCTTGACAATGTTTAGGGATGGAGGGAATATAATTTTTTTATGAAAAATGTATATAAAAGATGGTGTTTTCAACCTAATTTACTATTAACTTGATAATTTTGATTCAAATCAAAGCTATGTGTATTTATTGGACCATAAAGTTTGTTAATTTGATAATTGAGAATTAAATTAGACCGTATTATATGTTAAGAAATGTATAAAAAAGTAGTATTTTCGAACTAATTTACTATTAACTTGATAATCTTGATCGAAATTGGAGTTATATGTCAATTTAGGCTGCAAAGTTTGTTACTTTTGACCATTTGTAATCACACTAGAAGGATCTTTTTGAGACGGAGGAAGTAGTTGATTTTGCTACTCTTTTTATAGGTCGATTATCAAGGAGAGAAAGAACCAGAATGGCTAGTCTAATGGTTGGAATGCCATTGCTTAGAATGAGAGCGGGTCCGGAGATAGCTACTCCGATGTTCTTTCGTTTGTATACGGTTGATCGGTTTTGTTTCAAGGTTAATAATGGTAACAATAATAGGTGTAGTTTCATAAGACGAAGAATTATCGGGAGAAGCTCTTCGACGAGTGTGGTGGCAACATCTTTAGAAACTCCGGAAGTTCGAGTACGTTTTGCCCCATCGCCAACTGGTAATCTGCACGTAGGCGGTGCCAGGACGGCACTATTCAATTATTTATTTGCTAGGTCTAAAGGTGGCAAGTTTGTTCTTCGAATTGAGGACACGGACTTGGAGAGGTCTACTAAGGAATCAGAGGAGGCTGTGCTTAGGGATCTCTCGTGGCTTGGCCTTTCTTGGGATGAAGGACCTGATGTTGGTGGAGATTATGGTCCCTATCGCCAATCGGAAAGGAATGCTCTCTACAAGCAATTTGCAGAAAAGCTTCTTCAATCTGGTCATGTTTATCGTTGCTTTTGTTCTAGCCAAGTATACTACATTTCTCTGTTTGTATTTTATTTATTGTGTTTCCCTGATGTTATAGTATCACACATATTCTGTAGTTACATTTATTTATGTGCTACTATCACAATATTTGATACACTAATATACCACATTCTGAAGGAACTAGAGAACATGAAGGAGATTGCAAAGCTGAAGCAGCTGCCTCCGGTGTATACTGGGAAGTGGGCAACTGCTAATGAGGAAGAAGTGCAAGAGGAGCTGTCAAAAGGGAATCCTTACACCTACCGTTTCCGAGTGCCAAAAGATGGGAGTATGAAGATCAATGATCTCATTAGGGGAGAGGTTAGTGGTGATTGATTCTTGAACTTCCAGTTTCTGGTTCCTTTACTGAAGCTCTCTACACTTCTTTCCGAAATGAAACCTGTAAGAGCAGTCGTGCACAATTCTGTTATAGAACTTAGAAGTATTGACTATCTTAGTTTTGCACATCCTGGTTGGTCATATTTGTTCTTGGTCATCTTTATTCTTTGTTGTTTCTAATTATTATTTCCGCGTGTTCGTAGAAAATGTAGAAAAACAATAACTAGAGGTCATGAGTTATTCCCTAATAGTTGGGAGGCCAACTAGGAAAAGTTATCGTGTTACGCTTCCTCTGATGTCATTGCTATGGATGGTGATAAATTTACTTGAGAAGTGTCAACATTCTCAAGAGCCTACAAAAGTGTATGCTTTTTTCCACATTGATTGGGAAATGTTTTATTTTAGTCTTTTTCTGTAGCTTAAAACTAAGCATTCACTTGTTTACAATAAAATAAGTATGCAGGAATAAACGCTCACACGATGAACACACTTACTATTGTTCCATCCCTGTATGCTAATTTTGTCTGATAGTGTTGTGAAGGTTACTTGGAACCTGGACACACTTGGTGATTTCGTGATCATGAGAAGTAACGGTCAGCCTGTTTACAATTTCTGTGTCACTGTTGATGATGCTACGATGGCTATTTCACATGTGATAAGGTTAACTACAGCCTTGAACATTCATAACATGTTTGGAGTACAGTTATGTTTCTATATAGGTCTGGGATTATAGGTTCTAAACGAAGTATATGCTTTCAGAGCTGAAGAACATTTACCAAATACTCTGAGACAAGCATTAATATATAAGGTATTTTTTGGTGATTGAATGATTTATTTGTCCTTCATTTGGGGATTTACTGATTAGTTTATATTCCTGAATACTAAAGTTTAGAAGCTGTTGCTGTATTACGCAGGCTCTTGGATTTACAATGCCTTACTTTGCTCATGTATCTTTGATTCTTGCACCGGACAGGAGTAAACTCTCAAAGAGGCATGGTGCAACTTCAGTAGGGCAGGTGACATTTTTTGCTGTTATTTGTTCAAGAAAACCTTGACTTCCACTCATCCTATGTTCTCTTCCCCGTAAAATCCCCGTAAAATACATTAGATAGTCTCAAGGGAAGATTTATGATGGACTCTTAACATGTGAATAAATAAAAGCTTTCAATTCATTAAAAAATCTTATATTCATCTATTGCATGCCTGTCCCAGTTATATGTGATTCTTCTACATGCAGTTCAGAGAAATGGGATACCTGCCTCAAGCAATGGTTAATTATCTTTCCCTGTTGGGTTGGGGTGATGGTACAGAAAATGAATTTTTCACCCTCCAGCAACTTGGTTAGTTGATGCTAATTCAGTTAATGATTATAGTTGTGAAATGGACAATCCTTGTACTGAGTACTGAGTACTGACATATGTGGTCGTTTCCTCATTTTGTAAAAATTAACAGTTGAGACGTTCACAATTGAGCGGGTTAACAAGAGCGGTGCTATTTTTGATTCCACGAAATTAAGGTTTAATCCATCTCTTTTGTTTTTTTTAATGTATACGTGTTTACGTCTGGAGATTTTGACGTCCTTTGTTAAGCTTCTATGTGCTCATCAGTAACATAAACATACCCAAGCACATTCCATCTTATAACTTAGCATTGAAAAAAGAGGAACGGCGTTACAGGTCCAAGCTCCTATAATTGCATCCCTAGCAAGCATCACATTGCTAATCCTGCTCTTTTGAAATTTGCTAAATTCTTTGATTCGTTTTCCACCTCTTCAAAGAAATGTATTTTCACTTTACTTTTGACTTGGCTTGAGCTACACTGTTATCTGCCGAGAGATAATCGTTGCATAGTTTTGGTATCTTACACACATTGTCATGGGATATTATCTGAACGTGAAGGTGGATGAATGGTCAGCATCTGAGATCCCTTCCTCAAGAAGAGCTAAATAAACTTTTAGGTGGCTGCTGGCAGAATGCTGGACTCCTTAAAGAATCTGATGGGCTCTTTGTAGAAGTAAAGTTTCTTTCCTTCAATCCTTAGTTATAACCACTGGTTATGTTTCCACTTGGTGCATGCAAATTAAATTATATGGAGTATCTAATACTGGATGCATGGATCAAAATTTATGTATGTTTGCACCGAAACTTTTCGTTTCTTTATTATGTAGAAACAAAATCTTATGAATTTTCGAAATTACCTCTTTTCTTAGAAAAATGTAACTTTTCCTTGTGTTTTCAATGAAACTTTCCGAAACCGACCATTTCCTCATGTTTCCAGCGAAACCTTATCACTTTTATTCAGATTTCAACTTTGAACTAAATTGGATGGTAGATATCATCCTCAATCTCTACCTCGGTTTTAGTTGCAAGTAATTTCAACTTTGATGATTTTTTTAATTAAAATTATATTAATCATAAACTAATCATCAAACCTCAAAGTAATTAGTTTCTTTCCATACATAAACCACAAAGAAGTATATTTTTATTTAATCAAATAAAATTGTTTAATGCAAAGAAGTATGCTCAACTCATAATATTTTATGTAGTTAATTAGAATATGTGCTATTTATGAGTTTTAAAAACATGCATTCTAAATGTTTGATGAAAAATTCAAGTTAATTTGATCAAACGTATCTTTTAACTTTTTCAAGTTCAAGTGAAAAACTATCATTTTTTGTTTGATTAACACCTAACCCTCCATTCTTGCAATTTTGCAGTTGGAGGTTAACCTAGAAAATTATGATCACACTAAATCAAGCATACAAAAAGTTCTATTATACAACAAGAGTGATTTTGCACAGGCTGGACTGTGCACCCATAGCTAGTAGAACATAAAACCTCTACATAATATTAATTTTCATGTTTATTTATGTTTCTTTAGTTTTACATTGTTTTCATTCTGTTTCCGCCTTGTTTCCGAAACGTTTCCAATTTTTAATCACCCAAAATGCTTGCTCGAAAAGAAATTTTGAACCATGATTGGATGTACATAGATGATAGAACCATAGAAGTGATTATTTGTGCAATTATTTCACTTATGATTTGAATCACCAGAATTAAATAGAATGTAAATGATCTACTCCCTCTATCCCAAATTCTAAGGGAGTTTTTCCTTTTATGGAAATCCCAAAACATGTTCCTACTTCAACTAATATGTGGGTTGTAAAATTGGAGGAAAATTGATCATGTGAGAGCCATTCAAACAATTATAAAAATTTGTGCAAAAGAAAACTTCCCTAAGATTTTGGGATGGAGGGAGTATATGTCAAAACTGGCACGTGACACTCAATTTATAGTCTTTGCCCTTACGAGTTATTGCCTGTGACATCGTAATAAATCTGTCTATAACAGAATTTAAAGAATGTTGATATTGTGACATCCACCTTCAGATTGGTTTTACCTGGCCATTATCCTTCAGTATTCCATGCTTTCCTGCTTCATTGTTTATGTAGAGATGCCATCTTCAGAATCTGGTGTAACATATCTAGTATTGTAGCTGGAGAGGAAGTTGTGGACTGCAAAATGCATTTAACTTGGGAATATTCTGCCTGTCAAACTGCCTGTCTGTAGTTAAAATAATAATGATGTGAGAATAGGCTCCTTTCTTGCCTTTGAAGTAGACACCATATTGCTGGATGAAATGAATCAGTTGTTGCTGTAAGGGCATGCTCCTTTTGCTTTTGTATAGATTTATCAGCTTTGTGAACTGGATGGGAAGTGTACATTCAAATTCTAATCTCTGTAAACAGGAGGCTGTTGAAGTTCTCAAGGATGGAATTGATTTGACAACAGATCCTGACAATGCTCTTTCTAACCTGCTATCGTACCCGTTAAATGTCACCTTAGCCAGGTAATATTTTAAACTTCTTGTTTTAATCAGATATTTAGTTTTTTCCATATACAGTATGACCAATACAATTTGAGCACTTCCTTATGGTGCTAGATTCGGTGATTTTAGTGCTTGTATATGTGTTCAGCTGTTGTTTTATTTTTTATTTGAGACAACCAATCTGAGGATCCCAATTTCATTTTTTGTGTTTCACTCTCTTTCACCTGTTATCTCAA
Source organism: Lithospermum erythrorhizon (assembly GCA_019722365.1). NCBI lineage: Eukaryota > Viridiplantae > Streptophyta > Magnoliopsida > Boraginales > Boraginaceae > Lithospermum > Lithospermum erythrorhizon. The sequence continues at coordinate 68,421 of JADFUC010000792.1, forward strand.
TCTATTATTCTATTTGCAATATGCCATGGAGAAAAGGAATATAATGGTCATTTGATTTTTTGGTATCTGATTGGGTTTGATGGATGTCTGCCGAACAAGATCACACATTTGTAAAAATATTTTAACTGGTTTTCCCAAATGAGAATTTGTAAGAACCAATGTGTGGCCTAGTCAACAAAGACAAGCAGTAGGAAGATTGAGAAACAAATATTGAAGTTTTGGCATTACCAAAAAATTAGTGGTGCGTTCCTTAAAAAAATCATTCATATTCACAGAATGCTTCTGGAGGGAATGAGGGATTGTATGTAGAATTCTGAAGCAAAACTATCAGTATTTTTGTGATAGCAGAAGAGTTTTATTTTATCCACTCGAGGTGCATATAGGTATAAAAATATAAGTTTTTAAGTCATTTAACTGTTTGACATTGTATCAGTATGTTCTCTTAGGGGTATACAGGTATTTGAGCTGGTTCTCAAAAGCACAAGGTGTATCGATGTGTTTTGCCCCGATAGATTAGTTTAGTGAAGAATCAACAGATGTGATATTTCTATGATGCATGTGGTGCTCATGCAATAATGTCAATGAGGTAAAAAATGCTTCGAGTAATATGTTCTTCAAAGAATGGCCGACTGAGCAGCTATGAATTCCAAGCCTTTACTATTGTTACTTATTGTTGTCTATGTTTTGTTCTACCCCTTCAATTTTACATTACCAACTGCTATGGAAGCCACAGCTGAACTCTTCATGAGAATTGCTCCATTTAGGTTCTTTATGACTTATTATCTGATTTCTTTGAGGAATTTATATTTGTGTCACAGTTCATATCTTTCATGTTCTTGGCATCAGATGCCATATTTTTTAAAGAGTAATGAGAGTGATATTCATGTAATATAAACAAATTATTTGATCATGCAGTGATGAGGGTAAGTCGATCCTGGAAGATCTTTCTGAAGTAGCGGCTCCTTTACTATCTGCTTATGATAATGGTGAGCTTCTGGTTGCACTTGGAGAAGGCTTAAGTGGATGGAAGAAATGGGTCAAGAGCTTCGGTAAATCACTAAATCGCAAGGTTAGCTCCACTTTTCATGGATGATTTTACTTGTGTATACTTCTATTTCTCTATCTTATGTTCATTTAAGTTTGGCCTATTTCAGGGGAAATCTTTGTTCATGCCCCTTCGCGTGTTGCTCACTGGCAAATTTCATGGCCCTGATATGGCCGCCAGTATGCTCATAATCTATAAAGCGAGTATGTCTGATATTGTGATGCCTCAATCTGGGTTTGTGTCACTGGATCAACGTTTTGAAATGCTCAGAGGAGTTGACTGGAACTCGATTAGCAACGATCAACCTATTTTGGATTCTGCGGTCAGTGCATCTCATTGACATTTGTCCGGTTATTTCTTTTTCTCCGCGACTGCATCTCATTGACATTTGGCCGGCTGTTTTCAAGCCCCCTGGGGAGGTCGAGTTTAATGGTGAGGCCGTCTTACATTTGTCCGGCTGTTTCGTTTTCTCCCCGGCATGTTGTATGCATAGAGATGGTAATAAGTTACTACGTAATATTTTGCCCGTATTTTAATTTTATAAAAAATAAGTGATTACATTATTTTTTGGGGCGACACATGGTCCGAATCAGGAGATGTTTATTTTTCTTTTAACCAAATAACTATTTATTCATTTGAGAAATTACAAGTAGTCATTGAGGTATATCTCGAAAATGAACAAAAATCTTTGAAGAATTCGGTCGTACCAAAATTATCTAAATGACAAGGCATCTTGCTGGAAGGATTTTGATGCCTGACTCAAGACCCTTAATTTAGCCAATTTATCTGTCATCGTAAGGACTTTAATGTGTAACCCAAAGATGCCTAACAATTGTTCAACAATTCTCCAACCTTGACAATCATGCTAATTACTCCCTCAATTACTAAAAAGATCTTCAGTTTGATTTTTCTGAGGGTGGAAATTTACAAACTTTGTTATTTTAATTGATTCACACTACTTTGATTTTGAATTAAAATTATAACGTTAATAGTAAAACAGAGTGAAAATACTATCTTTTGATAAGATCGGAAGTACTAAGGAGTAAATCTGAAAGCACTGCATGTTATCAATTCATTCCACCACAATCAAGCATAAAGATGTGTAAACATTATATCAAACCATATTTCTCAGCTCTGGCGGATGTCAATGTCCAAATAAAGAGATGTAATCGTACTCAAGGTGACGCCAATAATTCAAAGATGTGGAAATATTTTACAACCTGAAATGTACATATGTTGATTTTGTACAATAATAACTATGTTGAATTAATCTAAACAAGTTACTCTATTATGATAATCATAAATATTCTACAACTTTCACTAACGTATAATAACAATGATTCTAGACAAAGAAAAATGCGATTATACAACTTTGACATTTGGTGTGGGAATGGCAGAGGCATAATAGAAAGTGCCACGCATGTACCCCGTAGCAAATTAAAATGAACAATTGAAATTGTGAAAAGGAATGCAATCGTTCGAATTTGACAAGACAATGAGCTCTTGATTGTCAGAGTTTAAACGTTTTTATTTATTTACTTGTGAGTAATACTTGTAATTACTAATCTTGTTTATAAACATACTATATGCATATTGATGAAGTGTTAATAATTTGCAAGGGTTCATTTTAAAATCAAATGAATGTATGTGGATAAAATTTAGGATCTTATTAATACATTCAAAATCAACCAATGTAATTCTATATAAATTGATCCACTTGAATTGAATGATATATACGATATTTACACATGTCTTTTATAATTAAATTGACTCTTGATACCATGTTAAGAATTCATAAACATTCATACTAAAATTAATTAAATATAGATAAATAAAATCTAGAACCTTATTAATCCAATATGGAATTTTGTTCTCAATATGAAGCTTGAGAATCTTTCCCTAGTTTTCCAATCTTAGACATATATTCCATTTGAGGTTCAACTATTATCAATTGTGATTTGTGGTGCATTATTTTTTGCTTAATAAAGTTGTTTTCAACCTGTATCTGTCTTATACAGACATGGGCCTTACTAAAAACTAACCGACCATCCAATAATGCAATTTATATGATTCATATAACAACCTCAATTGTGTTTTATTAATAAGTTAATCCCGCCGTGAGTTGTAAAAGAATAATAGTCGACCCATTTAACAAAAAATTACATTCTTTAACGAAAATAAAAGAAAAATGTTTACATTTTTTTTGTTACAAATATAATATCATCAATATTTGAAATCAACTTGTTCAAGATATTATGTATAGTAAAATATTGACTTGCATATATGATATATCAAGCAAGTAGGGAGTTAAATGTCGAACTCGTTGTTCATGCTAGATATTACTCCCAAAATACTTGGTTTTCGATGCTTAATCATCATGTGTAACCTTTGTCAACGAGTGAATATAATCCATAATATATCATCAATGTAATTGCAGTCATACTTAATAACGAAGGTGGACTAAGTCTTGATTTTTGAGGATAAATTACAATTATCTCTCAAGACTTGCACTACGAAATGATGCAGTCCGATGTCTTTATTCACTTTAATATTGATGTGTTCCTATATTTCCATGCACTTATTTTTTCAAGGCACAAAAAATCGACTTTATATTTGCACGATTGATTGCTATTTTTGACGGGACCTTGGAAGAAAGGGTGCGTGGAAATAGTATTCACTAACATTCATCCTTGATGCATGTATAATATAATTTTTTATATAAAAAAGAAGAAGATAAGTTCAGACTTAGAGATAGAAGGTATCGTTTATAAATTTTAGTGGTTAATATTTAAATATTTTAGGAAGCATAAAAATTATTCACAAGATTAGACACTTTAACAGACCACAATCAATGACAAAAAATATTTTAAAATTGAGTTTTCATTTGTAATTATTTGAGGCTTTATGTATAAAATTGTGTTCATCAACTTTTTGTGTCAATTCTAGCAACTCAATCTAAATATCATAGTGTGCACCGTGCACGTAGGTGAGATACCTAAAACTTAGTTAGGAATAGAAGAACTTTGATTGTTAATATGCTTAAGTTTGTTTGACAATTAATTTGAACTTACATTATCAAAGATTTTTTTTTTTGGTCGAATGAAGGACTGTTTTGAAATGATGCATTATTGTCCTTCCTGCATTGAACTTTGAGTTTCGGATAACATTATATTCGTGGAATATTATTATCCATGGAAAGAAGTAAAAATTTGACAATTTCCATTTTCTTGCTTGGTTTTGTACTTAGTACTTCCGTCACAATTATACCAATATCCAAAGACCTTAAAAACGACAAGGGAAGGTGACTCAGCAAGTAGGCATCACAATGGATATACCTTCGCCAGTCAAGGTTTTGTTTGGAATACAAAATTGTTTGAAACACATTTTTAATGCAAATGTTACTTGTCGGTTTAAAATTGTGACATTAGTTTGAGTCGTGAGCAAATAGTACTATGGTCTGTTATGGAAGTTTGACAATTGAGAAATTACACACATTATTGAGGATACTATATTATGACTTAATATTTTACACGTTATTAATCAATTATTTTACCTTATGTCCTTATTAATTGGCAATATTTGTTTAGAACATATGACAAAAGGTAGTTGGTTCAAATCCATTGAAATGAAGTATTCAATTCTTTATTATAGATATCGATCATTTATAATGAATTTCAACTTTCAACTATATTGAGATGGATTTGATCGATATACTATCCAAATAAAGATGAAGATGACACATTACATTTTACAAAGAAGACGAAACTCTTTTATCTTTATCGTAGGCTTAGATAGATTAACACTTCCATATTTGAACATTACATTATATCTTAGACACTTTATAATCACTTCAATGTTGGGAAAAAAATTATCTCATCCATTTACGGAGTATATATATATGATTTATGCATGCCAAACACATTCTTAGATCTCCAATACAACAGCCCAAAGAAACACACTAATGTGATCTAGACACTTGGCAATACTATTGAGGTCCCCAATAATAATAAATACACAACTTATGAACTTGGACACACCCAGTTTGGAAAATGTGGAGTATGAACTTGGACACATACAATTATCCATATTCAAAAATACTTTCAAAACATGCTTGCATGCCCCTTAAGTGATGAAACGTCGCCGCTTGATCTTGATGGAGACCTATATTAATATATTATGACATCATGAAATGAAATCATGTACCCCTGCGTCCTAAGTCCTACCTACTATAAATATGTGGCCTCTCCCATCTAAACTTTACATATTCTCACCATAATAATTCAAAAGGATTTTATCCACTTTTAACGTGGTCTGTTGTCCCAAATCTATTGTCATACTCAAAGTATTATTAAATCAACGCCCTTTTATTATTAGCATCATAATTACATTGTTTCCGTTTAATTCGGCTTATTATTATCATTTCATTTTATAGTTAAGTCTGTTACAATAGAAAAGAAGATAAATAGATAGAATATTGAGGGATCAATTATTATCATGTGTGGAATTCTAGCTGTTTTGGGTTGCTCAGATGGTTCCCAGGCCAAAAGAGTTCGTGTTCTTGAGCTCTCTCGTAGGTAAGTCTATGTAATAATATAATTATTAATTTTGTTTTTATAACTTACTTACATTTTTTATGAGAACGATATGTACTTATAAATTATAATAGCATTCATATGCAAATAATATATATAATACATGAGTTTAAGTATTATTTACTCTAGAGCATAGTGGGTAAATTTATAAACATACTACCACTTATTATTTCAGATTAAATAAGACAATATAAAGTCACAAATCTGATATGTAATTTCAATAATCTTATTCTTCATATTAGGATACGAAATATTTGTGTTTACATTTCTATGTTATTTATTTGGATATCCAAAGGACATACGACTTCAGACTTGTATTTTGCAATGTTATCAATTTGAACAGCCCTCTAAACATAGTTTCTCCATATATGTTTAAATATTGTGTTGTAATTAACATCTATATTAAATATCAGTCATATACGTTAGTTTAATCATCAGTTAATGCTATTAGCCACCATTTAAACCTACCTCTTTAAACTTATTTTTCATCCACATTCATAGAATAAGACAAACTATATTATTAACTATCAATAGTAAAGAATTGTATCCAGCGTTTGTTTGTTCAATGTGGTTTAATTTTAATTACTCTTTCTTTCAATCACTTTTTGAATTTGTTTTATTTTTCATTGCTATTAACTTAGGCTTAACATGAATTGATTTTTCAAACAAAAAATAATATAATGAAACATAGTCTTAATTTAGATTTGTTTAGTATCTTTTTCATTTTGCTTGATTGATTAGGTTTTCTTTCAATATTTGAAGTTACATTTAGACCAAATTGAAGAGAATAATAATTTTAGCATTTTAATTCATAATAAACCAAACATGGTATTTTTACAAAATCAGAGCAATTTAAAAGTATATTTGAATTATTTAAATTAATAAACATTAATTATTAGCAAAAAAATTGTTGGCCTTTGAAATTCACATTTTTGTTATCAAATATTGGGAGTAATAACATTCAGCAATTTCTTTGATTTATTTTTCTAAACCAAACATACAACCATCCGTTAATCTTTGATTTATTTTTAAACCATCATAAGTTGTTTGTCAAAGAAAAATTGGGTAATAAACTATTAATCATTTTAAATTAATCCTTGGTTACATTTTGTTATTCTTGAACTAAACCAACCATTAGTAAGATACGTTTATCGTTAACATCAACTATTAATATAATTAAAATTGTTCATAACTACCTATTATTTAACTCACATTCTTTGAACTTAACTAAATCCATTATTAATTATTTGTATTTCATGAAAACTATGGGAAAATGATTATCGATTATTATATTAATTTAGTCATTATTAAACATTATATGCCAATTCCTTTTATAGTATTATCAGAACCTGGGTCTAATCCATTATTATTTATTGTAATACCAGAATCTAAAAACAAATATTGAGATAGTATTCGATTTAACATCATACGCATTTTTCTGTCATCCATGTTAACTTTTGTGCAATGTTCTATCAAAGACACATATAAAAATTATAATAAAGAAAGATCATCGAGCATTTTCATTAATCATAAAATACTGTCGAAATGAAAAAAAACAAGAGAGAATAATAGATAATGTAAAATGGGAAACCAAAATTAATTAAACAAACAATAAAAAGAAAGAAAAAGAAACATTTTTGTACAAAAATAGAAATGTTAATAAAAGTTAAATTTGAAACCAGTAGGGGGTTCCAAATTTAGCTGCAATGAATTTTTCATATATGGTCAGTGGGTTCTCATTTTTAAACAAAAAGACTTTAAAATCACTGATGTACCTCAAATAAATATTAAAAGTGAGTCCTCCTTTAGTGCGAAGAACCCTTGGGCCACAAAGACCCAGTTGTTAGATCATGTAGTCAGAATGTTATGTTTTAAACTAATAACATTTGGGGGACATGGTGATTGTGATTTAACTGTAAGTCTTTGAATTTTTGGCTCCTTGATCAGATATTTATATAATTGTATATATATCAAAGAAAATTTGTCAGTCCAAATTAGATATTGTCTAGTTGCTAAATATGATGTTGAATTATAGTAAATTCTGAGAATCTATGGCAGAAATTAATACCTAATACAACTGAAACCAAAATTTAAATCTCTAACACCTGAGAAAAGAATGATCCCAAAGTTGCCATCTCACAATCTAAAGTCCAAAGAATATTAACATCCGACAACAACTTGTCTTTTGTGTTTTGGGAAAAAGTCATAGGGTAAAAGCTAAATTTGCTATTCTGTGTTATGGAACAAGTGAATTTTCATGTAAAATAAAGAATTATGAAAAATAATAGTTTTTGCACAAATCTAACCAACCATTTGGCCTCCCATATTTAGCACTGTTTAGTGGGTCAAGCTGGTATTTAACTAATTTGAGAAATTTTTTTCTTTTGAACCATATTTCCATATTTTGTGAATTTAGTTGAAGCATCAGTCTGATTGAGCAGAATTGCATTGAACATGTAGACGTTCACTAAAGATCAGTTATACTGATCCCGCCTCTGGAGACCGTTTCTTTGGCAATGGAGATAAAAAGACTGTTACAGCATTGCAGGCATATGTTTTGAATAATAGTCTTGAAGAGTTTATTTACCCATGTGATTCAAACCTTTATGCTCAAAATCAGTGTGAAATGGAGCAACTAACTGTCAGTTAAACTGGGCCTGATCACAAATTGCAGTGATCATATACTACCATCCAGTAAAGATTTCGCTCCTTTTCAATAATCACTAAAGATCCTAGATAGTGCTTTATTTAAGAATCTGAGCCACCATACAGTTTATTAGCACTTTTTAGCAATCTGATGAATACCTAATGGTTCACTGAGAAGCCTTGAAAGCTATAATCAATACTCAAAGCTGGCCTAGCATTTACAGTTGAGCATCCATGTTAGTACAATGAATTTTTCTATTTGTGTGTATAAGGAGAATTTGTAGAGTTATGCTGGATGTTTTCATATAAATTGGCTGGAACAACTCCGAGCTGCTTTGGGGGACTGATGGGAGATTATTCACATAGACCAATTTGGTCTAATAATGGCAGAATTGGAGACATATTTCCAGATGGAACAGCCATGTTGAGCGCTCAACCCAAAAGTTAATCAGGTCTGATATCATCTGTTAGCCCAGTTTATGATTGTGAACATTTGAAGTCTTCTTCCACATTTGTATTCCAGCAAGACTGGGAGCCTGAGAAGGTAAGTGCCAATCCACCAGCATTCCTCAACACTCCTTCCAACCCCGCATGATCCGCTCGGCTCTGGGCAGCCAGTGCTGTAGACTTGAGTGAGACTAAATTAAGAAAACCACATTGGTTGCAGTTAGAATTCATACAGTGTTATTAATCTGCAAATGCAATTCCTTCCCTTTGAAACAGAATCAAAGGCTATGTGCTGTTAACAGACTGATGCACCTTTCTGAGTTTTGTTCTCTTGGGGCTGATCCACTCTCCAAAGTGGTTGGCTGTAATTTAATTTGTAATTTGTACTTGCAGGGATATTACCAAAGCGTTGGGTGTTGGGAGTAAGCAACTGACCTCTCTTGCAAGGCTGAGATGGCCAGCTCAACGCAGCCTTATCAACTTTCTCCAAATCAGATTGTAGACCATGCCATAAGCTTGCTTTATTTTGGGGGCCTAATTTGGGCAATAAAAAGAAGCAAGCAGATTGAAATCAAGTCTAGTCACACTTCATCTGTTCAGGTAGATATACGACATACTTCATTATGAATTGTTTGTATCTGCTAACTTTCAATATCTCTTAATTTATCTATGTATTTGGGAATTGAGCATTGAAGATGTTATATCATTGACATCAAGATGACAACAATAAGAGCAAGTGTTCATGTTTTATGTCTCAGCAAGATTAAGTCTTTAGAGTGGGATAATAAGATTTGTAATTTATAGACTTTTTGAGGAGTACTTTTAAATAATATTGAGTTTAAAACAGTCGAAAGGTAAAAAAAAATCATAGAATAGAGTATGTTTGAGTTTAGTACCTGAACTCAGAAAGTTAGATATAATGCCTATTCCTCTTCAGGTTTGTAGATTGCTGGGCTTCACCTAGTATGATTGCTTGAGTTTGTTGCGCCACTGCTTGGGTGACTTCAAAGCTCAGCAGCTCTTTAGACAAAGAATTCAATAATGTTAAATTAGTATGATCTAGAGTGGGAAATGAACATATTTCAGTGTTGCAAAATACATGAAACTGCCATGCTTCCTTTAACTATCCATTGACTCAAACCCCTAATCTATGGGCATCAGAAGTGGATCCTGAGAAACAGTCATACTTCCAAAGCACTGCGTCATTAAGCTTGCCATTTGACATATAAATGCCTACCTTAACCACATTGACGGAAAGTTTGGGCATACATTTAAAGAGCAGAAAGGAACAATTCAGCATGGTGTTGCTGGCATACATTGACTGATGACTTGTGCCATGCCAGAAAAACAAGCTTCCTCACCAAAGCAAGACTATCAGCAATCATGATCATCAGGTGTCAGAGATTGTGGTAAGAGTGGGTGTCGCAGCAGCCACCATTGTCATATATAGACGATAAATACCATGCTACATATATTGTTAAATACTCCAGTTAAAGAAGTTACAGGAGACATTTTCAAAGGTTCTTCCTCAGGTAACTTTTTTGCTCAAACAATTTAATGAATCAGTAATGAAGGAATTTAAAGTTTAAAATTGAAATAATTTCTAAATAGTTTAATGAATTAATACTCTGGTGCTCAGAACTCTGCAGACACTAATTGTTCCTGGGGAGTTAAAGTCATGAAGGAGAGGACGATCGTGGTCAAACAACTGATCCTCCGGCAAAAGTCATTAGGTTCAAGCTTATGAAAGAACAGACAGAGAATGAATAGACACCAGAACAAAACAGAGAATGCAGATCATTATGGGGAGTTAATGTCATGAACTCACAACCAGAAAGCTGCAGACATTTCTTTATGTGTATTATATACTCTACTGCTACAACAGGAACTTTGAGATAAGGGTTAAATGTCTGTTATTTTACTTCAATAAAGTCAGTTTCAGCCTGTAAAAAGTAAACATGCATCTGAGATAATTGATTTGGTGCCACACATGTGCAGAAAATCATTGTCAAAAGATGGAAATATTAAACAGAACTGGGAACTAAATCCAAATGCCTATAACCATTGGGAAACATGACAACAGTGCATAGCAAAACTGCACAATAATTATTTCAGTACACCCGAAGATCATTTTCATTTGCCAAACCAACATCATTCTATACTAACAGAAGCCAAAACAGTCCGTACCTTATGTTGATTTTTTCACCTCTCAAAGCCAGAAGAATTAGAAGTTACGGCGCAACGGATGGACCAGATCATATATCCGCTTCCTTTAAGAATCTAAGACTCAGTTGTTAAGCAGACAGATTTGTTAAACGATTTAGTTTAAGAATTCAACCAAGTATAGAATGAAGGCAAAATATCTAATTCCAGCATAATTAAACTTTATCAGTTAGACAGACTTTATATCTAATATGGGCATTGTTATTAAAGTTAAACAGAGCGGCCTGTTGGAAGGAGCCTGTCCAGACACTATATTTCCTCTCAGTGAGCAACCACCTTGATCTCATGTTGTCAGTGCCAATGCAGCATTTCATCCTGTCAGCAATGTCAAGAAACATAGTACCACCATTGAGAACACTGCCTAGATCCTTCCTACGTCAACGTCACACTCATGATGGAGTTGTATGGTCATGTAGTCGCCTCAGCTTCCCATTCCAACTAACAGTTGGGTAAAGACTCTAAACGGAAACGGCTCAATTATAGTGATGCCCATCAGGTAAATTCAGCAAGTCAACAGTAAGAAGCTGGTCTGCAACTGAGTTCTGCTCAGACAAGAGAGCCTTCATCCCTTCAATTCTCATGCCTTTGAGGGGTGAACGCCTCCCCAAGGATGCCCATCAAGGCCTGTAAGGTCAGCTAAGCCAAGAATGTGGCAAAAGAGTACAACCCTCAGATGGGTAGAATGTTGGCTCATCTCCAATCCAAGACAACAAACCACCTACATAAATGACTATTTCTCCAAGAGGTTCAGTTACCAAGATATGTCAGGTAAAGAGCAAGACATTGTAGAAGAAACTGGCAAAAGCAGATCACCTCTACACTATATATAAAGGTTTATCAAGAACAAAGTACTATAATGCAAGTCCTATCATATCCTTAACAGTACAACGACATTAAACAAAGAGATACTAGTCAACTATAATGTATACTTTTGGGACAATCACTGAACTGTTCGGGATATTTTAAAGAAAACGCACCACTGCACAACAGAGACAAAGTTGATGAGCAGACATACATACAAAATCCCAAACATGATTGTTTATCTTCAATGATTGAAGCCTTGACTATAGGAGTCAATAACAAACTAGATGCCCTCTGGTTGAAGCCTGCCAGAAAGCAGATGCCAGATCGCATAGCCATCCCACTTGTGCTAACATGCCCAATTGATACCTAACCTTGGATTGGAGCTTCATCTGACCCATGCCAGTCCATCACACCGGTGTGGCGGACAACTATACTGGAAGCTGGCCCTTGGAAGAATCATCTCCAGCAAAATGAATAATTATTTTTGCACAACGTTAAATAATCACAAAAAAGAAGAAGCCTCCATCTCCAAAGACTGTCATGCAAGTCATTTGACCATTTCAGAATACTTTCACCCATTAATCAAGTCCATTCAATCCAACATTTTAAAACATTAAGTAGTACCTTTATACCTTTCACAATATAATAAAGTCATATTTAGTTGTTAGTCTAAGTATAAATACCTTAGAAAGTATCATAAAGCCGAAAGGTTCTAATGGTTAGAACTTAAATACAATATTTGGGTAACATAAATAATTGTAGTATATTAACATCATATCCATTGAAATTCCAAATTGTTTGGAGTATACCACCAAGGTCCAAACTTTCATCAATTGTATCACTCAGCAACAAATGCAGATTATCTGTTGAAGAGTAACACTGGCTGCTAATTTAGCAAACATTTACCTGAATCCATCCTCTAGCCTTTAATGGTATGTACTAATGATTAATTGCCATTTCTATAAACAAATATAAAGAACATGTTACAAACCTCCGAATCAGCAAAAAACTTAAACTTAAGATTTAACAAATGTGAGTTATTTTAAATAGACTTATCAAATATTAACGTCCTCTAATATCAAGAACATTATTATACTCAAGGGTTAGATTAAAATGTTAAAAAGTATCAAACGTCAGAACAACATGTTCCAACATTACCCAAAGACTAGAATAATTAGTTTTAAATTTGATGTATTAGATCAAGATTATTGGAGTTTGATCTGAAATGAAGAAAGAATGAATTAACAAAACATTATTTAACTATTAAAGAACATGAAATATTATTTAATCTGACACAGCTCATAGTCTACAGCAGACCGCCCATGTAGGCTTCATAATGTGCTATCCTCCAATCCTGTCTAAGGATTAATCTTTAATCTAGCAATTTGGCAATCGTTACGAGACACAGTGTTTGACAAAATGCAAAAGTAGATTTGATGTCGATTCTTATTTCGAGGAATGAAAGTATTTAGTTTGACCTAAGAACTTTGAAGAACTTCTAATTTTAGCTAAAGATATTATAGTTTACACCAAAGAGTCAAAGTCAGTCAGAGTTAACCCCTGAGGCATTGTTGGCATAAAATTAGCAATATCAAACATTTATCCTCATGATGAAAGAAATGACATATTTGCTTAAACAAGAATACAAAGACTAACAAGATAATATATATTTTAAATAAATATAAAAGATATAAATTATCAACCCATAAGATAATTGTAGATAGATCCACAGTTCTGTTAGAGTTAAATAGAAGTACATTATATTCTTTATTCACACTTTTAAATGTAGAATTTATGTTTAGTTTTTATAATTTAGATTTGTAAAATTTCCATGTTGTAACAGAATCAGTAAACGTTGTGTGCACTGAAGAATTGTTAATTCAATCCAAATTGTTTTATCCGAATATCAACACCGTCAATGGCTACATCACATCCTCACATTGAAATTTCATGTCTGTCTAACATTTAAATTATTTTAGAAGAGAGTCCAAAACAGTGAAGACAAAAGACAAGAAAAAGAAAGCAGTGAAATATATAACAGTTGTAAAGATAGATTTGGCAAAATAAGATTTTTTTTGATTTATCCCAAAGAATGAAAATCTTTTTTTTTTTGGAAGAAAAGAATCCAAAATACTCATTCTTCCTCACTCTCTTGTTTTCATTTTCAAATTTTCACTCTCTTCAGAGCTTCCAAATGAATCCTCTAACTATTACAAAACTCAAAAGACGTTAGAAGCCAAGGCAAGTTCAGCCTATGTTTGGTGAGTCAGCCCATCTGGTATCAAGACTCCAGCACGCAACACCATGAATTTAAGATTGACTCACAAGATTAAGATTATCACCATGAACGAGTTTAAAAAATTATCAAAGTCAGGGATTATGGAGCATGGACATAGTGAACCCTGACTCAGTTACCGAATGAATCAAAAGATATCACTGGAGACAGAATCCAAGACAAGATATCAAAGTTAAGCACCAATTGTCAAGATTATGAACAAACTAAGACAGACTAGTTAAGTCGAAACAGAAAGAAATAAATCTAAGCAGAAATAATTAGAGAGAGTTTGATGTTGAAAATGAAAGAGAAACAATTGATGAGTTACTTTGGTAAGAGTAACTACAGCCTCAAATAAATCAACGGTGATGATATTAAGAATTGAAAACTGTAAGATCTCTAAGACCTAGAATGAATGTTGTCAGGCAATGGATGAACTATATATTGAGAAACATGTTTTATTTAGCTTCAAAAATTCATTATAAATTCAAGGGGAACAAAAAGTCATAAAAGACAGATCAAGATGACATCTTTCAGAGTGAAGATGAAGGAATATGTGCATGGAATAGAAAGAAGGAAATGTCTGAAGACAAAGAAGCTGAATGCTTTAACAGTCACAACCCAGACATTTCAGAGATGAATGTCCTGTGGAATAAACAAAATATGCAGAATCAGATTAAAGAAGAAAGCATCAGTAATGAAGTCAGAGCAGAGCAAGTGTAGAGAGTAACATAAAAGTTTATAGATTCAGATGTTCAAATTAATTGAGGTATTTCATAAATATATTTGGGAAGAACAATTCCATAAATAGGTTGGGAAAATAAAGTTGTAGCAGGTACAGAATCTAACTAAATTTAAAAGAGAATCAAGAACATCTAATCCTCAAACAACAACGAAGTAGAAGAAGTTTAAGTTCAAGAAAAGGCAGCTGATTTAACTAGATTGATCACCAGTCACTTAGATCTGCAGGTTACAGACATCCAAAAGGAATAGTAAAGAGGTCTCGTAATTCAGAGACAACCGATTGATATCAAATGAAACAAACAGAAGAACAAGAAAGCACTTATGTTAAATGGAATTTTGAGTCATTCATCGATTAGTTGAATCTCTCCTACATCAAATAGAAAAGTGTACTTTGTTTATAATACCTCCAATAAAAAGGGAAAATTTTGTAAACAACTTTATAAAGTTAAACCATGAATATTTAAGAGCATTATTGTTTGCCAAAAGGAATTCTAAGTCTTCAAGTAATAATACTTCCAGGTGCCTGCTGATGTCCAACTCAAATAAGTTAAAGATACAAAACACCTCAGAGTCGAGGGTTCTAAAGCCATTCCTGTTAAACACTAATCAAGAAATACATTTCCCTGAAGAACAAAAATGCAAGCAAGTCAATGAGTAAGAAAATATTTTTCTTGAGCAAGATGAAACAACTGCTTATGGAAACAGAACAGCAGGTTGAGTGCAGTCACATCAGCTACAGAAGGAAATAAATTGGTCGTAGAACCGAACGAAGGCAAAGACACCGAGAATCAACCTGTTGATGCAAAATTTCATGAATCGGTATGCAGTCACAAAAGCCTGTTAAGAATATGTCCAGAGAGGGATTGGCCAGTATTGTCGCATAGACAGTACATTATAGAAAAGGCAGCATCAGAAATGAGAATGATATGATGTCGGAAATTAGTTCAATCCTAAAATAACACCAAACCAACCTCGCCATAAAGGTGCAAAAAATTGAGGAATTGATTTTAAAAAAGAATGAGATCCAAAAGAATTGATCTATCAAGGCTGTCATAAAAGAATTATCTTCAAATAAATCGCATCTAATCGTTAAATATGCAGTGAATTCAGTCATGCATGGATCAACCTAGAGATACAGAAGAAAAGCAAGAAAGAACAAGAAATTGTTCAAAGCATTTTATGGGCTCAAACAGTAATACAGATTGAATCATTTTCCAAAAAAGGCTTCAACAATGGTTAAAGATGATCACCAGGAGAAGCCTGGAAGACATTTGCATTGGAGTCATATGTGATGATTTAATCTACATGTAGAAACAGAGACAAGACCTAAGAAGTAAGTTCAGCAAGTCAGGTAGAGGAGACAGTCTGTCCAGTTTTCAGAAATTATGGGCCGCAAATGTAAGAATTTTAGTTTGGCTGGTGAGATATAAGAGATTTAAGAATAATAGCAATCTCATGGGAAACGGCAATTATTCCAGAAATAAAGATCAGATTGAGGAAACAAGATTTGTAATCAGCAAATAGTGTGAAACTTGGGTCATCTCACTAAAACCATGTCATAATTAGCCTACCAAATGTTTAAAGTCAAGTTTTGAATGCATTAATGTCAAGAAAAGAATTTCTAAAAATTAAAAAGCAACTATCCTAAATATATAAGAAACCTAGAAAAGTTTGATGCACATTGATAGTCAAGAAAAGGATTTGAGAATAGAAAAGTAATTATAAACACTAATTATTCTGAGCAGCCATTTAAAGAAGAAGAATGAAAGACACACAAAGTTGAGCTGTGTGGCTCCCCAGTCGTATCCATAGTAGTGATCTCTGCTGTTTTGATCAAAGAAAATGAAGAAACTTTCAGATAAACCCAGCCATGCATGGAAATACCTGAAGACATCGCAGAGATTCGTAGGAGTGGATGATGAATTCCTGGGTGTTTGCTAGCACATGGATTTATTCAGAAGTTACATGCCTAAGATTTGATCTTTCATTCTGAAGCCAAACACGTGTTTATCTATAGAGTCAAAGATCCAGTTACAGGCCATTTTCATTAGCCTGAGAATATTATTAGCACAACCTTATTGTTACACACCAAAAGAAATTGAGCTAAGCATTAGCAAGTCTATAATTAGAATTTGTTTATTAAAGTAAATGTTTACAGGCATCGAAGCATTAGCTGTTAGAGTCCATACCTTTTCTTATTCATTTAATAGAAATTGTAGTATATATAAGCTTTCAGATCCAATGTTTTTTTTCTTTACCGTTTTTTTCAGTTTCTGTTAAAGGTTCATTTTTGATAATAAAATTTGTTGGGGGCATCCATTTTTTTGGGTTTTATAATAAAAATTCTCATGGGTCAAGATCCATTTTTTGGCTTTTATTAAGGAATATATGGGCTCTCCTAAAGGTTCGACTTTTTGGTTGAGCAAAAATTATTGAAAAGTTCATTTTGGTATTGTGTATCAGGGCGTGTACTCAGTATATTATGGTGTATCGGTGGTGTATTATGATATATATTGTGTTGTACAATTGTCTGCCACTGTTGTGTATTTTGTATACAAGCAAAAGTGTGAAGGTATACCGTGTATCAGGTATATTATGTGTATACGGTGTCTGTGGGCGTATTATGGTGAAAAGCATCAGGTATATTTCAAGTTTTAGAAATTCTACTATTTATATTGAAGACTAAAATAATATCAAGGCTTTTTAATGCAGATTTGTTGCTAAAAGGAGTAAAATTCAAAGCATTAGACAATTAAAGTAAAATAAACTCAAATAAGAAAAGATTTTGGAAGAACGAACACGACAAAGATTTCATTTCATTTAAGAACAAAACAATTTTTAATATTGAAATTCATAACTGCACTTTAGAAATCAGACTGGTAGATTAGTATTTTAAATTGAGTAGAAGTTAAATACTTGTATATCAAATATTACATGATAAATGTGACATTGAAGAAAAATTATATTGAAATATAAATGAAAAAAACTATCGCTCTATATTGTTCAATTGCAATACGTAATAAGCTCCATAAACGCAGCCGAACCGGTGCGTAAGCGATTCAGGTTCGTCTGCCTCGAGGTTCGAACGAATCAGAAAAATCAAGTTCGATTTGGTCTCTAAAAAGTCAGTGGTTCGTGAAGGTAGAAAATCGTTAATGATAAAATATAAAAAAAAAATTATAAATTTATGTGATTCGAAAGAATCGAGGCTTCGTTCGAGCCTGCCTCGAGCCGAACTTTCGAAATAACTCTGTCGAACTGCTTTCTGTGTTCTTTACAAGCCCAATTGTATGTTCTAATATTAATTAGTGTTCTATGTAATGTTCTTCAACTCTTGAAATCATCTAGTACGTGCACATTAAGGCGTAACGCAGTATATGACGAAATGTTTTTCTCTTTAGTCACTCACTTTTAGAATACGACATCAATAAACATTAGCCAAACACTTGAATACACTACGATACACAAGTATACAATTCATACAATACACATGATAATATACAACAATACACCAGCACATACCAAGATACTTCATATGTTGATCAATACACCACAATCCACAACACATACCAATAGAACATAATACACCACAATACACCTTAGTAAAATAATACATCATGATACACCAAAACACTTGAATAAATTCTAACAAATAATTGAAGAAGTATGAATAATATTATTTAAAAACCAAAAACCTTCAACAAACTCATGAATTTTTATTATAAAATCCAAAAATCGAATCCTTTAACAAATAATTGAAAATTGAGTTAAAAACGAAAAATATAAGAACACAAGGCTTACCTGGTTCGATTTTGGTTAAAAGTTTGAAGTTTTTAAATTTCAAAGAATGAAATTAGAGAGAAGTTGAGAGAATTTTAGTAAAAAATTTAGGGACATAAACTTAAAGAGAGTCGGATAGAGAAATGAAAAGGTAAGGGAGAAAAATGGATTTGAAGGGTATTTTAGTCATTTGTAAAGGTGTTATTTACAAACTAAGTTATATTTCTTACGAACAAACCCAAAAGTAGTCCGTATTATTTTTTGTCAAATTCCTCCCTTGAAATTCTTTCCTTTTCCATTTATTTTCTCTTCGATGTCCTTGCCTGAGCGTGCCGTAACATGCAAGTCAAATCTTGTTTCTTATTTGCTTCTAGATTTTATTACATCAAAGCTTTTCATCTACTACTAGTGTACTACTACTACATTCTTCCCCTTTATATTTGATGATTTGTTAGAGTCGATAGAGCTGTAGATATTAAACCTTGTCTAAATATATATTTTCGCGAATAAATAAAGCAGAAAATTGTATACAAGGTAAAAAAAGTGTATAAAAAATTGTTTTGCATTTTTGGTTTTGAATGCGCTTGAACTCCTTGTCCCAAAAAATATTGCAGTAGTTTGATTTTTAAGTGATAGATATTAACAAATTCCTATAAATTTAATTGTTTTATTTTATACCCGCCAATTCAAATTGAAACAATTTTAATCTAATTTTGATTTATTTATGTGTGAAGGATAAACCATTCTTAGCGAATTACTTATGGTAAGTCATTTAATACTTTAAAAGAAACTTTTAAGGGAAATGTATTTATGAAAATATATTTCAGTTTCATTAATTAAGGGCATTTTGACAAAATATAATGTAAAAACAAAGAATAAATAACTGAATAAAATAAAATTGATTAAGAAAAGAAATATTAAGAATCGAGGAGATAGTAGTTCTTTCATCAATTAATATACATATGTACATAAGAGTTTTAAATTTAAAAAAATTAACTATAAATATTTGAAAACTGGTGCAATGATTAGATAGAGGGAGAACAAATATTCCCTGAAGTGATAGAGGTAATCAATAATCTCTTTTGAGTACTTGATCATTCCAATGTTCCACATGATTCAAATGCGTGACGTATGGTGACTAAACACTAAAAATCCGGGACATTCTAAGGTATTATACTTAAGTGAAATATTTGAGAACAACAAAGAAAAAGTTTTAGAGCCTCCCTTTCTTGGAGAATAATTAATGTTTGTGGATGTCTTTTCTCACAATAATTATGATCGAAAATACTAATTCAAATGAATGGATTCAAAAAATATTACTGAGCAGGGTCTGATTAGTAAATCTTCCTATTTTCATCAAAATTTAAATAATATTGAATTTGAACCATTTGTTTTAAACCGGCTGCCAGTTTCAGTGCGACGCCTGAGGGGGTGAATATGACTAAGAGGTCGCTGACCGGCCGAATTTATACAAACTTTAATTCAAGTTTCACCGTTATCATTTACTTTAGCAATTTGTAAACAAAATGCGGAATAGGCTAAAGTAGTGATTAACACCCCTCAAAATGAATGCTAGATAAAAGATGAAAACAATAAAACGGTCTAGCAATCATTATGTAATAAAACATCCAAAAAACCTCATTTTGACTCAATATTAACATTAAGCCTGGCCCATCCATAATACGACAAGTTCATTCATTATGAGTCGATCAATCCTAGCAATCTATTAAACATACCACAAATTCAATACATAGATATACTAGATGAGCTTTAAGATATTCTGATAGCAGTTTAATTCATGGATTTGATCAAAGTGAATTTAACAATTAAGTTCATTGACTCAACCTAACTATCCTAATCATGAATACTGAATTAAGATCAACATACTATATTCTATTTTAGCTCTGATCAACTCGACATATCAATTCTAACATTAAATAATTCAATTAGTATTCAATAAGCGTATAAACTAGCATATAATCTAATCCTAGCAATTTAGCATATATATATTATGTGCACAAAGCAAAGAGTAAGTGAAAGAAGATGCAAAACCTAATTTGTATTTTCTTACCGAGGTTCATTAATCTGTTATCCTGAATGGCCCTCACCTTAAGATTTCACTAGAACCACTCAGATGGCGCTTTCTTCAAATGTTGGTAAGCCCAAACCAACTTTTACAACTCTTAGCCTATAACTTCTCGTTAATACACTACTTAGAACCCAAGGACACACCCCAGATTTCTAACCTAATCAAGTCGTGAGAAAACCCTGTACCCCGAGCACTCTATGTCCCATTACCAGCACTAGCCTCAACACTCACGGCAATCTACTGGATTCCTAGCTTGAGTAAGCCCTTACAACACCCTCGACCCCTCAAGCCTCTAGTACGAAGAACAAATCCGAACTTAACGGGACATCTCTTTATAGAATGTAGGATTGTTGTTTTATCCTAATCTAAATGCTCCTCAGCCAGCAATAGGATTGGCAATTTTGGCACAATTTATAACTCCTATAATAGAGTAGGAACATTGAAGTTGTTCAACTCCTTTATTGAGATGGGGACTTTGAAGCCTTGACTCCCCACATTTGAGCATTTCACTCAAACACCTCAATGCTCTTTAGCTTTCATTTCATTTCAAAGTTTAGTACAAAACCAAACTACCTCTTTGATAACCAAGCAATTAAAGCTCATGTTTGAGAGATTTGGTGTTTTAAAGATGAAAAATGACTATTAAAACATTTAAACTGTTTGGGAAAAGTTAAGAGTATGCAAGATTTGTATTAATAGAAAATGGAGTTTAAAACCTGAAGTCAAAACGGCTATTTTTTGATTACCCATCAGGATCATTGAGAGGCTAGGTCTCATGGGGGTCTAAATGAGAAATAGCAAAAATGTTGAGGTCATCGAGACCCCTGGTCTCGCTACTGGGTCTCATGAAACATAAACTTAAAATCGTGATTTCGCTGAGCACCTCTGATTTTGACTACATTCAAAAGCGCAAGTTTTTTCAAACCCTTTTAATAAATGAATTCAAACCCCAGTTTGTTGAATACATTAGTTTTTCAAAATATTTTTTTTCGACAAACATTCTTTAAAAATATCGAAACTAAGTAAGATTTTAGTCAAAAATAATTTGAAAAATATCTCCCAAATGTTAATCTCAATCAAGATCATGAAAGAAAGTAAAGTAAGACCTGCTTGGCAACTTTACCTAATTCTTTCTCGGCTTGCATCCAAGACTCATTTCTTCCGATCTTGATTCTTCGTGAACTTTCTTCTTGGTCCTTTCATGACCGGTAATGGATTACTTCTTCATCGCCATTCTTCACTTGAAGGCTCAGATGGCTGATTCTTCTTCTATCTCACCATACCTGTTATTTGCATTGCAAAATCACCTTGGAAGCTCATTACTTTCCATTGTCTCAAGCCTTTGATATTGTGTTTTTCTGCTTTTGATATCAATGTCAACTTTAAGGTCCGACAAGCACCTTTCTAACATACCTATGAAATAAACTACTTAAGCACATATAAAAGATAGTAAACTAAAGTGTTTTCTAAGTCATCATTAAAACAAGGTGTATGGACTCAGGAAGTCCAACAATTAATTACCTTTCAGTGTGTAATTATGCGACTTTTCTTGAAGAAAAAGTGCAATTTCTTATGTTTAAACCTATAAATATTCTTTTTTGTGTGTATTTTGTGTGTGTAGAAACACCACCACCATAACGGTGGTCGGAAATCAACCTTGTAGGTTAGAATATGGGAGAGTTTATTCTATTCTTAGAATTATGAGAGTTTATTATAATTTTTAAAGTAGGCATGAAGAGTTGGAGTTTTCAAAGCAGAAAACATCCACTGGTAGGTCAGAATAGATTTTGAGTCTCGTATCAATCTTCATGATATTATTAGTGGATCCGCAACAGCCGATGTACCTTTCACATTGGTGCGGGGAACCGTGATAAAACTTGCGGTCTCGATTTAATTTTTGCATTATTTTTTTCCGCTGTCATATCCGAATTAGTGTGTCAGATCATATGGTTGGTCATATTGTGCATCCCGGGAGGGATCCGAAAGCTATTGTCAAGTACTTAGATCGTCCATAAATTACAGCAGTGATTCCTAACACCTAGACGTGAGTCATTGTAAAGCCAGAATTGGATACCCAGCAATCAGTATCGAAACAAGTTTTGACGATTTGAAGGCTATCTGAGTCAGATGACCTAAGTCGAAAGATTATTGACAGGTGTTTAAGCCGGGTAGAATTTAGCAATGAGAATTTAGTAACCTGGTGCTTATAAATGGCATAATTGTGGCCTCTGACCAAATAACCACTCCTCATAAACATCGCATGCAACTGCGTTAGTTAATGAAAAGAAACGAAAACAGCCTTAAATGCCTCTATTTTATATGAACCGCATTTATCAAATATCTTACTTATGTGATGATCCAACTGTGTAATAACTAAGGTAAGCTCGTTGCTTATAATATATGTGTAAGCTCCTTGGCATTTAGGTTCTATTAGCTTTAATATGGACACTTTAAAATTTGATATAAATAACAACTTTAATATAAAAGGTCACAAGAAGTCAATTAAATAAAAGATTTGGTGGCACCGATTTGTACACTGAAGTTCATCAATAAAGTGGATTATATACTCATTTCATACTTATTCATAATGCATTTTTAATTATAATGTCATTTAATTATATTTCAGCATGGGGAGCGAAACTAATATAAGTATTTATTACGATAATATACTCTAATTTAGTTTACTAATTACTAATCAATACTCCCTCTATTTTTTGGTTGTCATCAGACATTTGTACACGGATTAAGAAAGAAAAGTAGTCAAAAAGTTGGGTATCGAAATGAGAAACGACAATCAATCAAACAATATCATTGATTGGCTGTAATTTAAAAATAAAAAGTAGTCAAAAAGCAATACTGAAAAAGAAAAAGGCTATTTATTATGTTAGAACGACAACTAAAAAAATAGCCTTTCTAAAATGTCAATTCAAAAAAACGGGCGTGGAGTATTAAATAATGAAGATTGAATTTGTTTAATTTTCTTTCATATATCAATTCAACTCTAATTAACTAGTCAGATCTATATGTTTGTAGATAAAGATATTTTATTTAAACAAAAATAATATGTTATATATATTATAATAAAAAAATTTGAGTGATGAAATTAAAGATTCAAATCTATTAAATTTTTAAATAAAATTAATATCAGTCATGTTGATTTAAATGTCTAATTGACAAATATTTACTCTTCACCCATAAATATGAATATGAATTTTGTTATGAATTTTAATTATTAATATTTAAAGATATTGAAAAATATTATTATTTACAATTTTTACCAAATATTATACAAATGTAAAATAAAAATATTTAATTTAACATTTAATCAGAAAACTTACATTTAAACCTTGACAATCTATTTCCTGGAGCTGGCAGAGTATTAGATACGTAACTGACACTTTTTTACTCTAATTGTCAGAATGTAATACAAAATATCACAATAATTTAGATATACATTCTTTACTTTCAGTAATTTTGGATTAGAAAATTTTCAATTTATAATTGAATAATTATCATACAAAAAAAATTTAGTATGAGTAAACTGATGATTGCATTAAATAGAATGTACTTATTGTTATGATAAAATTAAAAAATCAAATGCAAAGATTATATCAAACAATTTTATCTCAAGGTAAATATAAGTTGAATGATTATATATAATCACAAAGACGTCAGATAATGAACAAAGCAGAATTAAAGATATCTACGAAAAGATATGTAATTTTAGCAAAATTTAAGACTTATTAATTATCAATCTGTTAGTAGGAGTCTTTTTAAAATTTTAAAACATATTTTTCCACCAACGTAAAATATTATAATAAAGTGTATTACGTTAATTAAGAAAATAAAAGGAGGAAACACAACCACACTTTTATAATTAGGCAAAAATTTAAGTACTCTATTAATTATTAGAACAATATAGAGTCTTTTTTAAATTTTAAAACATATTTTTCCACCAATAAAATATTATAATGTTTAAATATAAGAATTAATAAGGTAAAATGAGAAACACAATTTACACTTTTATAAAGTAGAGGATGGTTGTATAGATATATAGATGATAGAGTAGATATAGATAAAAGGTCGATAACTAAACGCAGAAGCGTGATTTTTTAATTAATACTTAATATTATAAATAACGAATAATAAAAATCTCGAATAAGTGGTTTCAAAAAAATATAAAATAATAATGATTCAATTTCGTTTGAACTGGCATCTCCTAATAAAGTGAGGTCAAATACTACTAGAATAGTGAAGTTTTAGAGAGACTTGAGGTGCACTAAATCTCAAGCTGCTGTTTGATTTACTGAAATCATACGGATGATCTTTTTCTTCTGGAGTAATTATTTTTCTTACCAATTAGATATTGTATGATAAGTACGTCCTTATCAAGTCAACTAGAAGTACTACGGAGTAATAAAAGCTACTGAAGGAGGAATGACACCACTACTGCCTAAAAGCTGGAAATCGAGTGGGGGGATCCAGATTACCTGCTCGAAGACTGATTCTCGAAGCATTCGACTCATATACCTGCCGTTAAGAATGAATGGTGACGAATTAGCTATGTTTCCTCATTAAATATCCGACTACTGACATTTACTCTACCGTTAACAAATCAATAAAATATTATAAATATGCTCACATAATCATAAATAAAGAAAGCAATAAGCCAATAAATATTATTCAAAAGAATTATTATGGTTTATAGATAATTTTATTTGCTAAGCATGTGTTATACAAGGTACTTTTGTTTAACTATTTTAGCTTCTAATTTATTTAATTAATAACTTAATTTCAAAAAATTCAAAGATCGATGGTTTAATTTTGAAAATTTACAAGGTTTTTTCGCTCATACGATTAACTTTAATGTACTGGTACTACCCGTGCCCAAATCGTTATCTTAAACAAATCGAGTCGGAATTAAAGTTTGGCTCATTACTTTACTCCACATTCCTCCTAACAAGTCGAAGATCTAACAATTTTAATTTAATTCTGCCTCGCTTCCAAATTTACTATGTAATTTAAGTCCCTGTCGTATAATACCCTCATGTCTTTTACTTGGTCCTTTTTAAAAAAAAATCTTTTTACTTTGAACTCGGTAACCCAACCAATGTCAACATTTACCCTTTAACGTGACATTACTGAAAAATGATATGGAGTCTATCCATGGCATATAGACTTTTAAGTGTATTGGCACATAACCGTCAGGGTGAAGGCAGGACGTAGAAGATCGAATGAAACAATATATAGACAAGTAAATCTCTTATGAATTCCAATCTCCATATCTCCCATAATCTTAGTGTAAAGATTCGTAAAATGTTGGAGAAATTCTCATATTGCCGAGAAAAATATTTAATGAAGTATTATTAAGTCTTAAAATTTACATTGAGAAATTGACTAGCCACAACTAAAATATGTACATTATGAAAAACATTTTGAGAACTTTGATATGGGAATAAGAAAAATTGTCCCCATTAACCTTGTTTACCACCCCAGAATGCCGAGATACAAGTTACATCTTACATGTGTGAGAGAAAACAATGCATGTGAAAGTGAAGTAGAATCCAATCTGAAAAGCAAGAAATTTCTTACACTAATAGTAGTATAGTACTACATTACAAAGCAGAGAAACTCTCTGAACTCATCAAATTCAGTGCACTAAACAGTTCACCTGTCTGCATTATATGAAGAAGACCCTCTTAAATAAGGAAATTCACTTTTCTTTGTCTCTACTATACTTCCACTAAAGTACTCTTTATCTTCCACCACCACCACTTTCCTCCTCCCCTCGCTCTTGCTAGCCCCTGAGGTAATATTCCCTGCTTCCTTCTCCATTAGATTCGAACCCGGATCCACACCACGTGGCAATCTCCTATTATAATGCGAAATTAAATTAAATCCGTCCCCCCTTCCTGGACCACAGTCTTTAAACGACATTGCTCCACATGAGAATAATTGCATCAGTAACGGCGTGGACTTGGACTTTCCGTTAATTTGACTGACGGGTAGCATTGACTCCTTGTTGACTTTTGACGGTTGACTGTGAGGGACGGGTAGCGTTGACTCTTCGTTGACTTTTGACGGTTGACCGTAACAGATGAGTAGCGTTGACTCTTCGATAACTTTTGATGGTTGACTTTTACGGATTCTGTTATCAGCTTTCATCAACGTCTCTAACGTCTCCGGGCTCGAATCCAACGGCGGGGGAGAGATCTCGTCTTTCTTTAATTCCGTAGTTTTTTCATCTTCATTTTCGTCTTCATCCTCAAAAATAATCGTATTTCCTCCTCGACAACGTTGTTTTTCGTCCATCTGAGTCGAGGCGCGTTGCATGGACGCCTCCCCTGTAGACTCTGTTTTGTACTCATTAAGATCAAATGAGCTCCATGACTGGTGTCTCCGCCGTCGTACATCCGCCACAAACCCCTCCTCCTCCTCCTCTCCTCCGCCGTGTTTCACAGTTTCCGGCACCATATTCTTTGAAATAGAAGATTGCAACATTGTATCATCTAGAATTTCCGATCCTTTAAGAACATACTCATTTCCATTTGCTGGATGTACATAATCATTTTCCGCCAAATCTTGCCAAACATATCCATTTTTATAGCTCCTAAGTTAACAAAAATATAATATTTGAAATAATTACAGTTTAAGTATCTATCATAGTTAACTAAACAAATTGACAGAAACAATATACGTACCTTTTGCATGACCATGAATACATACTAGCCATTCCTTTTCCACGAAGCGAATTCAAACGATTGATAACATCTGATAAACCAAAATAATTGTCACATAACTAATTAAGTACACAAATGATAAGTTACAATATTTTTTTAATATAATTAATTTACCTTGAAGATAGAGGCCATGAGGGGAGGAAAGGGGCAGTTGGATGAAATGAGGATGTTGGAGTTGGCCATTGCGAGAGAGGTAATATACAACAGGGACTTTTTTGGAAGGTTTGTGACTATTGTGGAGAGGTTCGGTCCAAACAACTGTACGTTCGGGGCTTATGTCTCTGTCCTTCCATCTGTTCCTCGTAACATGGATGTCCGATTTGATCTCAGATAGTGTCGTTGTTCTCGACGAAATCGACATTGCTAGAATTAGAAGAAAACTGTAAGGATCAGATTTATAAGAAAAGATGAGAGTTGGGGGAGTGGTGAAATGTACATTCACGAGTCATAATGGTGAATATTATGTACATATTATGTGTCATTTTTTTGCATTATATCTATATGATATTGCAATAAGATGACAAAATAAATAAAATTGTAATAACACTAATCTATCACTCCAGAAAAAGAAGGTTTAATTTTGATGTTTGATAGTTTACATTTTATGTTACCATCTCAACTTTTTTTGGTATATTGCAAAATATCTAATGAAAATATATCAAAAGATAATATATTCAATGTATTTGCTATTAATATATAATTTTGATTTATATTAAAGTTACACATGTCTTCTAAAATCACATAATTAGTTAGTTTGAATTCTTGAAAATCAAACTTGACAATCTCTTAGATATAGAAAAAATATTTAAAATTCATATTGATTTTCAAGTCCTCATTTGTAAGTTATAGCACGACCAAATTGAGAAGGTTGAATCAAGTAAACTGTTTAAGGGCTAGTTTGTTTCACCTTAAATTATCATAAAAATGAGAGTAACAAATAAAACTGTTAAGGGCTTGTTAATGACAGTAACACATAAAGTGATTGACCTATTCGTCTATGGTGTATAGATTATAAATAGAAGTAACATGACCACCTACCTCTTTTCTAATTAGGAGACAAGTTGACCCATACATTTTTGCTCTTAAAATAAATCATTGTTTTTTCCCTATACTAAGGAGATATATTATAGCAAAAATATGATGTTGAAGAAGGTGATATGTTTAAAGGGAGGGAACAAAAGTTCAAATTAGGATGCGGCAGACAACAGCTACAAAACAAATATGAGTGTAAACTAGTTACCATTTTGACATTTGGTACCTTTTGGCACTTCTTGTTTTCTTGACAGTTGTTGGTATTCCTTCTTTATCATAGTACGGGAAATTCATTTCAAATCTTTACCCACTTTTTATGAGAGTAATAGTAAGATATTATAGCAAGATGCTTTTGTATGTGATAAAATTTTTAATGAGTTTGTAATGAATTACTCATAATATTTTTAATTTTTTAATTATAAATTAAATGATTATTTCAATGTATAATTACATCCACATATAATTGAATCCTTAATTGAAATTAATATTTTAGTAATAATTTAATTTAAACTTTCAATATTATTTTATCATTTAATAGTTTATATTTTGTATCCTAAAATAAAATTAGAAAATACTTATATAATATCTCGTATATATCAATTGAGTATTATATAGTAATATAACATAGATAATAATTATTTTTAATTTTTAATCAAACTTCATTTTTATTGAAATGGAAAGCATCCTTACATAGGTTCTTGTAGTGTGGGCTAATCAATAAGGCTTAGTATGGTTGTTATTGTTACATAAATAAAATTCATATCAATAGAGAATAAACTAATTAGTATGCGCGAGACAATTTCTGGCCATAATAAAAAATAGAATTGTATATCTTCTTTTTAATTAATTAAAAAAAGTTTCTATAAGTCTTTTAGTTATAAAATAATATCAAATATTATCGAGTTAATAATTGAGAAAATAGTGAGTCATATTATAATTGAATTATGATAAAAGTAAATAATGTTATGTTAGTATTTTTTGATAATCAATCAGATTGAGTAGAGCATACGACTATCACCATAAAACTATTAATTTAATATTTTTATAATCAAAATAATTTACATTAGTATTTAAAAGCCATGCATGTAGCAAAAAATCAATATATTACATATAAAGTCATATATAAGTACATACAAAGATATCTTTTTCAATCTTTTTAGAGGATCAACATGATCAAGAAATTATATCGATGTAAAAGCATGTAAAGAGTCATATATAGCACGCCATAAGTTATGTCTTTTTATTTGAGTTAAAAACTAATGTAAATCCTAACATTGAACTTATATTAACGTAATAACTTTAGTTCGTATTTTATTTTACATATATTTACGGAGTCTAATAATTAAATTTATAAAATAATGTTGTTAATTCATTTTAACTTTTATTCCTTGAATTTTGATCCTTATGATTTCACAATTTATAAAAAAACTTAGTCTTAAATACATTTACAAACACTTTCTTAATGCTTAGTTATTGAGTATATTATATAAATTTATCTTAAATGAAATGAAGAAATGATTTCATAACGCATACGAGTATTAGACATAAATAAAGATATATTATTATTGCTACTAAATAAATAAACATATACAAAGAAAAGAAATAACTAATAATCTTCGATAATTAAATCATATATATATGAATGAAGCTACATATATATTCAAAACTTTCATATGGCGTACTTATATTTATAGATTCTTTATTGAAGAAATAATGTTAGATTGAACACCAATCTTCAACCATCTCAATGTTTATTTTTGTTACGAATGAACTATTGAGAATAAAAAAAATAAGTAAAGAATTATTTTAGGAAGTAAAACTTACATTAATAGTCTCAACCTCAAAACAACATTCCTAATGATTGTTCAATTGTGTTTTTTGTCTTACAAAACCTGTAGATGAAGGGAAAAAAGTCATGTTAGTTGGAAAGACAATCAAATATTTTTGTAACAAGTTTTGTCTTCTTAAAGTTCTAGATGAAGAATAAAAAATAAATATAATTTAGATGAAAGATACTAGAGAATTATGTAGTCTTAAGAATGTAATGGAATATTAAAATTATTTAACTCCAAGAGGTGGTCTTAACTCTAATTTATTTGATCTCATTATTTCTTAAGTTATTTGTTTACTCTCATTGTTTTTAAAATTGATATTACGATCAATTATTGTAGGCTTTAAAGCTAAGAGTTATTTTGAATAATGATTGAATCTTATGTGACTCTTTATAATCATTTTAACTCTCAACTTATGTTATAATCAGATTTTTAAATTTCATAAATATTTTATTATTATTATAACTTTTAAGGAACCTTTAAAATAACATTACGCTTATCAGATTTTCATTATTTAATTCTAGTGATTAATCGATTTTTTTACCTAATCGTTATTTTGGGTTAAAGATTTAACCTTTTAAAAATTTCTTAATTTATCTAACATAAATTTATATATAATACTCAATAACTAAGCATTATGAAAGTGTTTGTAAATGTTTGTTAAGACTAATTTTTTTATAAATTGAGAAATCATAAGGATAAAAAATCAAAGGTAAAGTTAAAATGAATTAACAACATTATTATTACAACATAATTTTAATTATTAGAGTTCACAAATATATTCAAAATAAAATACGAACTAAAGTATTTACAAGTTAATATAAGTTCAATGTCAAGTTACATTAGTTGAAAGACACTAGAGAATTATGGTAGTTTTAAGAATGTAATGGAATATCAAAATTCATGTAACTACTAAAGGTGGTCTTTAACTCTAATTTATTGACTATCCTTATTTCTCAAATTATTTGTTTAGTCTCATTATTTTTAAAACTATATTTATTTCATTTCATTAATGTCAATTATTATTATTGTAGTTTTTAAAGTTGAATCTTTTTCTTAAAAATAATTATTGAATCTTTTAGAGTCATTTCTAATTATTTTAGCTTTCAACTTACGTTATAGCTTCACTTTAACCCTCATAAATATTTTATTATTATTGTAAATTTTAAAACTAAATGTTATTTATTTATAGAATTTATTATTTAATTCACGTAGTTACTGTGAGTTAAACTCCTATAACTCCAAAGAGTATGGCTTTCACTCTACTTTATTTGCTCTCATTGTTTCTCAAGTTATTTGTCTACTCTCATTATTTTTAATATTATTATTTTTAATTGTCCTTACTATAAACTTTATTTGAATAATGATTAAATCTTATATGACTCTATCAATAATTATAGATGTTAAAGCTAAAAGTTATTTGAATAATGATTAAATCTTAAATGACTCTTTATAATTGTTTTAACTCGCAACTTATTTTACAATCAAATTTTATTATTATTGTAAATTTTAAAGCTAAATGTTATTTATTTATAGACTCTTATTATTTAATTCACATAGTTAATATGAGTTAAAACTCAGAATCTTTAATGTGGTCTTAACTTAATTTATTTGCTCATTATTTCTCAAGTTATTTCTTTACTCTCATTATTTTTAAAATTATTATTTTTAATTGTCGTTACTATCAATTATTATAGATTTTAAAGCTAAAAGTTATTTGAATAATGATTGAATATTATATGACTCCTTATAATAATTTTAACTCTCAACTTATTTTACAATCAGATTTTTAAATTTCATAAATATTTTATTATTATTGTAGCTTTTAAGGATTTTTTAAAAAAAATCATAGTACTTTATTAACTCTAATTATTTAATTCTAGTGATTAATAGATTTTTTAGAGCTGGCCATTATTTTAATAAGTGTTGAACCTTGTAACATTATTTTTACCTATTTCATTAACTCTAAAGTTAATTTTTCACTCCTATTATTTTTAATTATATTTTAAGTTCTATTATTTTAATTGCCATAAATTCTCTTAAAACAACATAAGTATCATTTTTTGGCTCTCGTTATTTTCTTATATCTTATTAATTATGTATTTTCATAATTATTGGGTGTTTTGTATCATTTATTTAAATGATTCGTACATATAATTTTTTTAACTATTTTATTTTTCAACCATCACTATTGTTTTCACTATTGTTTTATTTTTCATAATTGTTTTTAACCTTCACTATTGTTTTAACTATTTAAATGATTCATAATTTTTTTTAACTATTTTATGTTTCAACCATCACTATTTTTTTGTAACTATTGTTTTATTTTTCATAATTAATATTTCCTACGGAAACATAATCCTCATAATTAATTTATATTTTGTAACAGTTTCCATGAGGGGTAATTTAGTCATAACAAAAAACTAAACACCTAACCACATTCACAAATTTAAGGTATTAAAAAAGACTACGACGCATCGCCATGGAATCTATTTCTCAAATATTTAATATATTTTAGTGTTTAATTCGAAATCATTCTAAAATCAACCGCAGAAAAACTTACATTCTTTTAATTTGTTTCTAACTAATATTTTTATTTTTGAATTCGGATACTTTGATCACAAATAACTCTTTAAATATAATATAAAAATTACAATAAAATACGATGTCCATGTAGACATTATACGAAACCGAGACGCTCCATAGAGAAATAGAAATATTACTTTAACAATTTGATACCTCCTCGACTAAATATATTGGACGAATTGGATCATCAATATCAGATATCAAAATGATTTGATTTTATGTGGTTAAATTGATATGATTTAAAAAATATATAAATTTTTTGATCCCAATATATAAAATTCATATATGCATGGAATTAAATAACAATATTAATAATAATAATTATTATACTCAAATCATATGGTTATTTAACTAATACATATTATAATAATAATAACAATAGTTCTACATAATAATAATAATAATAATTTACAAAAAATATATGATTATTTAACTAATATATATTATAATAATAATAATAATAATAATAATAATAACAATATTTCTATATAAAAACATATAATTATATAACTAACACAAATTATTAAATATTAAAAATGACATACGACGAGAAATCATATTGATGAAAGGAGTAATAAATTACATAATCCATTTCAAATTAATCGACTTTCTTATTTTTGAGACACAACTTTAATAATCAATTACTTTTTATGTGTACATTATGAAAAAATTATAAAAATAATATCATGAAAATATTTTTAAAACCAAATTCAATGATATCACTTTATAATTTTGGATTAGTGAATGTACTTCGTCAAAGTTCTCGACACGCAATCCCAAAAATATCAATTAATTTGAAACTCGAGAGTATAATATATGAGGCATATTTTTGTGAATTAAATCATGGAAAGCATGCAAAATCGAAAGCAAAAATAATTGTGTTATTTAATGCATATCTTTGAATCATAAACATGCACTGAATATAAATAAACAAAATAATTAAAAAGGGAATGCACGACAATTATAAAGTATATATATGTCAATATATATGATTTATCATCCTCAAACCGTATGTATGTGCTGATGATTCCTCCACCGATAATCTTACGTATACGCAAAAGACAAGAAAAAACTCTATAAATTAATAAATGTCAGACCGACTTAAATTTATTACTTGTAAAGCTTATTAATTTATCTATAAATTAAATAAGTTATTAACTTAAAGATTTTTTAACAACACAGTTACATGTATATTTAATGGATTTTGAATTCTTATAGAGATTGATCTCGAAAGTCAGAATCATCTGCATTATATCGAAAAGATAAGAAATACAAGAAGATAATAAGGAAATAGTATCAATTATTTTCATATTAGTTAAAGTAATTACTTGAGTATTAAGTTTAGTATTATTAACATAAGTATTTCACATTGTATCTATAAATATAGAGCTAGTTTGTCCATATATTTCATAAGTTTAATTCAATGCAATATTTATATTACTGTCTCATTCTTATAAAAAATTATTATTCAATCACGCACAACCGGTAAATGACCAATAAAAATAAACTAAAATATGAAATTTTAATTTATTTCCGTGAAATTGGAAACCCACTAAATATTTTATGTTCAGAATGCTTCATGCTCTCTGACGTTAATGTTTGACAAAGTAAAACGGTAAGACGAGCCGAATTAAACGCCTGATTTCACCTATTGGGCTCAACCCACTACCAACCCACTTAATGGTCCATTATATCAAGAACCCAAATAAACCCAAAGCCTTTCTTCTCTTCCCCAGCTGCATGATGTACCGAGGAAGCCTCAAAATTCCTCATCCTTTTTCTTCGATTTTCTCTCTCAATTCTCAACCTTTGGAGCTAAAATTTTCGGAGAAGTTTCTCCTCATCATCCTCAGCTGCTTCAAGGTAAAAATGTGCCATATTTTTTGAGTATTTTGTGAAATCTCAAACCTTTGACTTTTGTCAATTTCGTGATTTTGAATTTATTGTTCGATTGATTCTTAAGAGGACATGATTCTGATCAAATATTATTATTTGGATGAAATTTCGATGTTTTTGTGACGCCTGACTTTTTCGAATTTCGCTGACTTTGATTTGACAAATTATTGAATATAGAATTATTGGCGTAGGCCTAAATTGTAATACAGGAATGGATAATGATCGATATTCGGGGGTATAAAGTGTAGTTATATGAAATGACTTTAAAGGACGTAAGATTTTCAAGTAAAGTCGGAAGTACAATGTAAATAAGTTAGCTTAATCATGAGCGCCATTGTTTTGGGATACAAATATGAATTATAAGTGTCGGTAACAAATAGGTTGGAATTTTACTGAGAATTTTTGGGTAAAACCCAACTTGCTAGGGGATTAGAGGTCAGTTATGGTTAAAATTGATCGGGAGAAGGGTGAAATGGAATTTTTGAAACTATTTCGAAATGTTGAGTTTGAAATAAGATATAGGATGATTATCGAATTTAGTTCGTAGCGAGGTTTTATCATCAAAATTAAGTATGAAAACATAACGCAACCTTTAATGTAAGTCAGAAATTTATAAATCGGAACGGTTAAAGAATGTATTTAAATTTGTATAAAAGGGGCCAGCTTGTGGTTACGAAGTTGCATTTTATTTTTTGTAATGCGGTCCTGCTCGCACTCGACGCTGAACAATAGGATCGAGCTTATCATTGGGGCTTAAAGGTACTAGCCAAGGGCGATTTATCACCGCTTGTTAACTTATTTATGTTCGGGTGTCGTTGCATGCAAATTGATCAGACAATGTATCTGTATTATGTACTCATCTGTGTGTATAACAAGGGACTCAGAAATTGTCACTCTGTATGATTTATGCAGCGGTCATGGAGCGGCATTTATGCTGAAGATAATTATGTTTTTAAGGTAAATTATTGAGTATGTTATGCTGAGTGTATTCTGGTATTCATGTTGAGTAAAATTGTGTGGTGGAAGTATCTCGAGCAGACTGCCGAGTGTATGTTTTGTACGACGGTTGTATCAAGGTTATGTGTTACTTTGAAATCAAGTAGGTGTTTGTTGGGTGTGGTGTTGATACTGTAGTGTGTGCTTTGTGGATGTCGAGATGATGCGGGTGTCTGGCGCGAAATTCGCCGAAAAGGATGAATTATTAATATGTTGTCGCTGGGTGTTCGGGCATGAAATGCCGAAAAACATTTAATTGTTATATATTATGTGCTAGGTTTCATTTTTTGTATTCATTTAATCAGGATTTGATGTTAATGCATCGGGTGAGTTTTGTCCGTTACGTGACGTGAAATGTGGCCTCGCTGTTACGTGAAGTCGAGTTCTGTACGGCGTGTGCTTTTATTTCGATGAAAGTATTCCGTTATGATGTCTCAATATGACATTTTCTCTCTCTGTATTTATATTTGTATAACCGTATTTACCCATCCTATCAAGTATGACCGATGTATATATATATATATATATATATATATATATATATATATATATATATATATATATATATATATATATATATATATATATATGTATATGTGTATATGTATGTATTTATCCCAGACGATGTTTCATTCGATACGGGTGTGTGCTTACCATCCGCGATCTGCTTTCCTAAGCCGCCGAAGTATCTTTCCCCACCTTCGCTGACAGGCTTTTGGACGCAGCTGAAGGCGAGTGTCCGTGACTCTATTTAGCGGTAGACGGGCGGCTAGATCTCGGCAAATTTTTTTCATTACTTTGATGTAACAGTTTTGTTTTACTTGTGGTTCGGAGATGTTGGAAATTGTAAGATATTTTGTGATTTGATTGTGTGACGTGTTATGTTTTGGTTTGGCTAGAAATGCCACGATGGTTAAAAAAATTGTATGTCAATGTTTTTCAGTTTTCAAACTATTTTATTTTTATCAAACTGTCAGGTTCTATGGGTTTTTAAACAAAGCTTTTTCGTGTCAATTCATCGATTGGTGACTCGAGATATTGTTGATGACGCATCTAACCTCGAGGGCTGCACGACTCGAGTATGGTCGTTACAAATCATATCTTATACAAATGGAGTCATATTTTCATTAAAATTGTAATAATTATTTTCAATTTCTAAGAACTATTAATTTATGATTTTCTAGGACCTATATTATGAAAGGGTTTCTTGAAAAAAATATTATCTTATTATTTTATCGATTTTCATAATTTTTTTAACTGGCCCAAGTCGGGACCAGATAAATTTATTATTTAGAGAGTTTATTAAGTTAATGAAGATTAATTGATAGAGCTTTTTATCGTATAAAGTATTTATGAATACTTAATACTATTCCTCGTTTATTTGATATCACGCTAAACTTCGACTACACTCATTAATTACTTATTATTTTAATAAATATAAAACTTATATCATTAGATTCGTCTCTTTAAAAATAGTTTCATAATATTATTTTTTTATATTTTTTGAAAATATAGATTAAGCACACTGATAAATAAAAAGCTCCACCTCCTCGATATAATTTAAATGTCAAATAAAACAATTGAGGGACTAGTATTTAATTCCTTTTAGAATTCCTAACTTTTAGATTTTTAGATAAATGGATAATTTAGTAATTAATAATGTGAAAAGGGAAGAAACACAACCCTTATTCACATTTTTATATATGTTATTGATTAGTGATATATATATATATATGGATCTATCATTAGTTTATGATGTGACTACACTTGTTTATGAAGAAAACTGACATTCATTTCACATGTTTGGAGTATTAAAATTGATTGGTCAACGTATAAACCAAAATGAACCAAAATTACATCTTCTCCAACCAAACCACCATCTATTTGCAAGAAATCTACGGTTCAGTAATTTTATGAAACACGTTCGGGATAAATCCACGCCTCCAAGGCTCAAAACTGATTGTACATTTCGCACAGTCGGTTTGTTTTAGTGTAAAAAAAAGCTCCACCGTGCCAAATGCACGTTGGCTGTGTTGTTTTGCAGGATGGCAGTACTCCTCCATGCATGGATTTAGTTTTTGCTAAAAAGGAGCTAGACTTTTGCAACATTTGGTGGATCCAAATAAAGAAATAAATCTTATATTGTTGTTAAAGGAGTACTTATGCATAACCCTTGTTCAAAAGGGATAAGATAATCATTAACCACTGATCACCAACTATACTTCTTAGCTCACATCAAAGAACAATATCATCCTGCTATACCAAAGAAGTTCATTATTCAATTTATATGAATGGAGCATATGACTATATATAGTAACGTAATCAAAGCATTCCGAACTGAAAATAAAAAGTTGGCATCTCTTTGCTATTTTGTAAGATCTCAGGAATAACATTAACATCTTCACAAATTAGCAAAATAACTTCGAAAAATAATATTTAAATCCAACTACATCACGGTCCTTGACCAATTACTTTATTACTAGTAATCAACGAGATAAACCTCATAATCAAGGCTTTTGAGTGTGTCTGTTGCGTTTCCTAGTGAAAGCAAACTCCCCAAATTTATGACCACCCTTTCCTTCAGCAACCTTACAACGAACATGAGTTTTCCCATTGTAAATTCGTAGAGTGGTACCAACAAATTTTCTTGTTGGAAATAAGTTCTTTGTTCTTGATTTTGGAGAGGAATGTATCAACAAAACAACCCTTCCATATGGCTCTCCGTGACAATGACATCACTCGGAATTTCCCAAATTATCGAAAAGAATAGATCTGCTGCAATTTTATAAAAAAAACCATCAATTAAGGTTGCTGAACTTCCTTTTATAAGCGTCATTTAAGTGACTTAAGGTCTGATTTGAGTTGGACAAATAGCAGTTCTAGTTCAAGGTGGTTCAACTGAGCTTCCATTTCGAGCATACTAATGTGATAACCTGCTCCTAAGTAGACACTTTATCGAGATGGTAGTTCAAGGTGGTTCAACTGAGTCTGCTTCGAGCAAGTACTATCAGATAACTCGTTCGGTAGACACTTTATCGAGATGAATTTAACCAGTTTTGTGGGTATCGACAATTTTTAATATTGCATACTTTTTAAGCTAATAATGGAAACATAATGATTATCTCTAGTTAACCAAGTTTTAAAGATTACTACGACAGGTTAAACAAATCATGAAAATAATAATATCACGAAAGACTAAGTCCACAATGAAACATATAAAAATTCAAAGCCCTCATACCAGCAATCTACAATTGTGAATCAAATTTAAATAAAGAAATAACTCCTCAATTTCAAGAAAACAAAAACCTTCATATAAACAAACATGAAACATATACTCAAATTCAAAATCGAGCCTCCTGGCCAAGATTTTTAACGAACTGTGGACTGTGGTACGAATCAATTTTTGCTCTAGTCCCCAAACCCATTCCTCCAATTTTACAATTTTTTGTTATTTTTAATTTGGTATTGAATTTCTGAATCTTTATTTGAATTGGAGCATATGCTCATGTTTGTTTATATGCAAACACTATACACACACACAAAGAATATCAAGAATCCTTGTGAATTTAAACGTCAATTTCGCTCTTAATAAAAACTTCCTAAATCCTAACTACTACTACCTCTCAGAACAGTGAGCAGTGCCAGCTCATTTCCACACTCAACCCAATACTATTCGGGGTGTGTATGACAGCCTCAGCTCCTGACAGAGATTAGATGATGACCCCAAATAGAGTTTTTAGCAATGAAATTACTACTTTATCCTTGAAGCCCCCCTTTTTGTAAGTAGTTTTGTACATAAGTTGAGCCCGAAAAATTTTGACTCAACTCGGCCCCAATCGAGCCATGGGCACCATTGGTTTGAGGTTTTCCGAGCCAACCCAAAGAGCATAACTGCCAAGTTAATGGATAATCTGTGAAACGTAATGATAAATTGTAACAAGAAATTCTGGACAGAAGTCATATAAAGATCGAGCCATCGTCGGGTTCACTCCAGCGAATGAGTTCAATACCGGCCTCGAGGTTCGGCTCAACTTAAAAAGAGAGAGTCGAAGCTCGAGCCTCGAGTTACCCGAGCCGAGCTGCTTAGCCGCTGCGGCTTAGTTAGGTCGCTCACGCACAACTCTATGCGACTAACTTGTTAATACTGCGTCAACATACTTTACACAATGACCTACATGATATCTTTTTAGTTCAAAATATTGAATATTTTCTAACACTATATTGGTGAGTTTGAAGTGAGAGGATTTAGATTAAACTAAATTAATGTATATGTAAAAGTTAATTTGATGTTGAATTATTATACGAAATCGAATTGTAGAAAATTATAAAAAAAATTGAATTTACACCTTGCACCATAACTCCATCTCATACTACCACATTGTTCAAACAAATCATTGCAAGTCTACTATATATACTCATTATGTTTGAATACAACCATTACGATATTTAGTGAGTACAGTATTTGCAATCAAAGCATCAATTACATTTTCAATCAGGGAATCACATTCTAAATATTCTAGTATGATATATCAAAAAAAATAGTGAAAAGAATATTAATATGACAAATTCTTTGTATGAGTGGGTAAAGATTAAGTGAGACCCACGTCATAGTATTAGATCTTTCTTATCATTCCCCTCCACCCACCCACCCCCACCTTCAACATGCAACAATACCCTAAAGCTAAAGAGCCACCATCCATTCACTTTGACATTTCAATCTCTTCCACTTTTGATTTGTTTGTTTATATCGATAATGCACTTTCATGCATAGTCCCTATAACATCACGTCCACAAGTTAGTCGGCAATTTGTAACTAAAGAAATGAATATAGTGAATTGCACTCTATCAACTTCCTAAAATTCCATTATCCTAAGGTTTAGAAAATTGCCTGAAAGTGATGAGAAGAAAATGGTCCCAATATTGGTGAATTAATTCCACTTTGGTCAAGTATATGTTGCAGCTAGCATCATGTGGAGTCTGTGTTAATTTTTTTTTTTTAATTTTTCAGTTCAAATTAATGATTTCAATCGCTTCTGGGCTGATATCTGCTTTTACGCTTAATCTGCTCATTTCTGATTTTTTTTTTCTTTTATAACTATAATATAATATAAAAAGTTTGTGATTTCAAATTAAAATAAAATGGCCATTGATACACCAAATGCATGAAATAATCCTTGTATACCGTCTCGAAAGAATTGCTTAACGACACAATGTGATTGGCTCCTCAAACACACGCACAATAATGGGATATACTCTCCCCTAAACAGTTACTAACACATGCATAATAACATTGGACACTAACAAATACTTCCAAACATTCACCAAATACACGATTTCAAACTGTAAATGTAGCGACTGCGATTTTAAACTAAAATAGTTATAAACTAAAAAATATTACAAATATAAATATTTTGGCTTAATGGGCGTAAAGGCCCCTGCATTCATATTTTAGCGTCTAAGGAAATTGCACTATTTTTAGTGTCCGGGCACACCCCCGAACTTCTCCGGCGTGTGCCCCTCAGACTATTTCTAGCTGGCCTATAGACACCCCTGACTTCCATACACCTAATTTTCATTAGTGAAATGACTATATTATCCTTGAAATACACATTGAGTCACAGTAAAATGACTATTTTATCCCTAACACTAAAGTATGTGGTGCGAATGACTGCCTTTGCCCCTCCCCTATTTGCAAGTGTAAGAGTTAGGCAGCTTTCATTAAGGGCAAAATTGTCATTTCACTCAAAAGTGTATGTTGCCCCCACCCCCCTACCTCCACCCCCACCCCTACCCCATCCCCTACATGCCTCCACACCCTATCATAAAAATCTCCATTCTTGATCATCACCGTGTTTCTTTCACACGGTTCTCGTCACTGGGAAAAAGATTTGCCTATTTGCATTGTTCCATTTGATTGTCGTCGTCTCTGGATCTTCTCAAATCAAGGATGAATATTCAGACCAAATAAATGCTTGCAAAGTATACACTTTTAAATTGTAAACAATCCGATACCAAAGAAAAGCCACGGTGATCCTGCTCCCCACCCCAAATGGCATCCGCAATCTTCCCTAATCCGATACTCGGACAAAATTTAACAGCCATGGAATCTCCCTCCCGACAAGAAATTCTCCGCGAAACCATTTCCCCGGATACTAATCTACCGCACCTCTTCCTACAACTCCCTCAAATCCTCAATCGACAAAGCCTCCAAAAAACTCCACACCTTCAAATCCCCCCTCTCCAAAACCCAAAAGAAAATCGACAAACTCGAAACCACCTTAAAGGACTCGACTCGTGATCTCTCCATGTTCAAGTTCAAGTCGGGCGCAGCTTGTCAAGGCTGTTTCTTTTTATCGTTTGGCTTTCAATAGCTTTGTTTTGGGCGGAGGGTCAAGCTACAAGATTCCGCTTTGTTCCGCTTAGATTGGGTGCGTAAGACGTCGTGACAGGGCTTTCCAAAGGGAGGATATGACGATCGTTTCTATGGCTGCTTGTATTTTCTCGTGGTTCGACAGATTCGACCAATTCTGCGGTTTCGCTTGCTACCGCCTGTATACGCCAAGCCAAAAAGGGCCGCGAGGTGCGGTGCGGGCGGACTGACCTTTGCTTTCTCCCACATGCAACCAACAATCCTCGCAGCCCATGAAAGTTTCATCCTCTTTTTACCTTGTTTTTATCGATGGTTCCGAACTTTCGCTTTGTTCGAGTCAGCTTCTCAGGAAGATCGATCTACTACTTAAGAGGGATTGGATTGTGGTAGGGTCATGGTGGTGGTAAAGGGAAGCGAAAGTGTAGGAAGAGGGCAACACTATACACTTTTTTAGTGAAATGACAATTTTGCCCTTTAATGAAACCGGCCAACTACTACACTTGCAAATGGGGGGCAAATAGTTATTTCACACCCTATACTTTTTAGTGTTAGTGGACAAAATAGTCATTTTATCATGGACTCAATGTGTATTTTAAGGATAATATAGTCATTTCAATTAATGAAAAATTATGTGTATGGAAGTCGTGGGTGTATAGACACTAAAAATAAGCATGTGTCCGCCTGAAAGTCTGCGTGCGCCTGCACACTAAAATAAGACAGCAGCTACATGTATTACTCAAAAACCATAAGATGTGGGCCTTTCTCGCCTATTGCCAAATATTTTAAACAAGATATATATACTCGATTCGATTCGATCGGGTTTCGGTTCGGGTTTATACTAAACCTAAAACCGGCTAATCGGTTGCCGATTGATTTTTTTTCTTCTTACCATTTCGGTTTCATTTTTTTCCAACCAAATCGGTAAAAATTCAGTTCGGTTCGGTCTATTTTTCGGTTTGAACCGAACTGATAACATCCTAGTGTTAGTCCTCAAAATTACAAAAAAAACTGAACATTCATTACAGTCCTGATTTAATAGAATAATCAAATTGTAATCGTGACCAATTTACAACATTTTTTTGTAACTTCGGGAATAATCAGATGCGGTAATAACTTAATTCCACAACTTTCTTAGTTCAAATCTATCATTAGCTGTTATAAAAACCCACCAACTCTTAAATTGATGGGAGTGCATTCTGTGCATATACTCATTCTTC
The DNA here is from genome assembly GCA_019722365.1 of Lithospermum erythrorhizon. NCBI lineage: Eukaryota > Viridiplantae > Streptophyta > Magnoliopsida > Boraginales > Boraginaceae > Lithospermum > Lithospermum erythrorhizon. The sequence goes on from JADFUC010000792.1 coordinate 111,735, forward strand.
AAAGTTCATGCAATATCGGCAAATAATTAAATTAATAGTTAAGCAAAATTGGCCAGAAGATGACATATTCTTCCCACCATCAAATATCTCATATCATGTTGCTTCTTAAATGCTGTCCTATAGTCTCACGTAACAATGTTCGTTCTATCAATCATTTAAGATTATAATTTAGAATATCAGGGGGGCATTGCACGCGTTGAATTGGTGTAGTTTTAGGGGAGAATACTTGTCTCTTAAAATTTTAAAAAATAAAATTATATCTTTTAAAAATAAAATTCTATAACGATACTATATATACTTTTTGAAAAATTATTTCACTCGTCTCATATATGTAAATAAAAATCTTCGTTGGTCAACGTGTTAGGAGTATTACAATCAAGCATTTAATCTCATAATCGACAATAACTCGGATTCCGTCCATGATACGCTAACACGATTCAACCCGTAATTAATAATAATTGTGGAAAATATCAATTACATTAATTACTAAGATTATCGTGATTCATACCCACTAATTCGTACATGACAATAATGTAAATAATAAATTGCCGAAATTAAACACACACAAAGATGACTCCCATTCACCACATCGACGTGAGATCGTGAAAGCAATCCAGCCGGGCCGTTGCATCCAATACACCTAAAAATTGTTACATGACTTAAGAACCATTCTACCATCTAAAGAAGAATGTGCTAATACAATTCAAATCTCTGAAATTATATCTCAATTGAGTATTTTCTCATGTATACGAAAACCCCAATAACAAGCCTCTCCTTTATATGAACTCTTTGAATCTCCCTATGAATTCCTCTCTATTTTGATCCCTTATATTTGGTGATTGCTTTCCACACACATAAAAGACTCATAAAACTCATATATATAGGCTACAAAGATCCTAAGTCTAAAATCTAAACCAAATAGGAAAACGTAGGCCAAAAGGCCACAAACCACCTCAAAATAGGTCTTCTATAACCCGCGTCGGGAGCATGGTCGGAGGTCCCGACCTATCCCCCCCCGAAAAGCACTGCCTTTTTTCTTCATGAGGTCGGGACTTGGGTCGGGACCACCAAGTCCCGATCTCATCCCCCGAAGTCCCCTGAATTTGCCTTCACTTTCAACAATCTCCCACTTGAAGACAAATTCCGGATCACCGTCTTCAAACTTCAATCTGTAGCACTTTGCCTGAGTTCATCATTCCCCGCACTCCCAATCGAAATCGATCCCCGACTTCAAATGCATTTTCATCAATACCATAACAACTCAATGCCACCAACTTGACTATCTGAGACATACCAAACTTTGCCCCGTTGGACTTTTCCATATTCAAATAACACCATGTTCTCTCTTTTACCTACTTATCTTCTCCGAGGTACCTCGAAATCCTCCAAGCCTCGATTTGTTATTAATTAATCTCTCTTTCTTTCTTATTTTCCTTGTCGGCCGACAACTCCACTTAATAACATTCATTAATCAATTTTTCGCTTAGCTAAATCTAAGTGAGGTCGGAAGCCCCCTTACTTATGATTAAACACGCCAACTAACCCCGGATGATAATCCTAACACGCCTCCGGTTACATCTCACAATCCAGAACTTCCAGAGTATCTCACCGTACTTCAACCTAGGACTTTACCCACAACAAAACGTTTCTAACACCGAGAAACTCCATGTTGCCACGACAACCGTTTCTACCACCATCCAAGAAACTACCATGTCGATTTCCACCTATGGTTTGTACACCGATCTCCCACCAAGTTCTTCCTAGCCATCCCCACCAAACGATCTACCATACCTGTTATGAACCCTTTTCGACTACGCTTCCATCGCGGACTCGCACTCAACAACGCCCTCACAAACAACATCAAGAACGCTTCCCATACTTCACTGCGACCTTCCATCATATTTTCGACAACTGACGTAATCCACACACAAACCGAAATCAACTTTGAGTTCATCGGACATTTCCATCATGTATTTTCATCGTGACCTTGACAACCGATAAATCCGCATGATTCTCGAAGCCAGACTTCGAATCCGTTCTTAACAAGATTAGTCCATTAGATCCGGGCAACAAATCTAATCCTCCACCTTCATGAACCGTTTGATAAACCTCAAAACAAACGTCACCCATGTCACAAATTTTCTCCAAGAATCTTCCGTGTACTCGATGGCCCTTCCTAACCAAGATCATCATCGATAACCTGTGTTGTGCCAATTCACACCACTCATACCACAAATTTACAAGGAACTTCCATCTTCAAGACGAACCTTTCCAAGAAATCTCCAGCGACAACATATGATGTTCCAGAATCAAACCCAAAAGACAATTCCATCTTCCACCATATTAGTCCTCCTTCCAACAGCTTCACACCTTGTAACACCGTCATTCTTTCAAACTAGTCATACAACATCTGAATAGCTTTACGATCATCACAACCTCTCTCTGATACTAATCATAATCTCAATAATCGTTATCTAAGAACCCCATAACGGGATACAATAACTCGAATCCCGCCCAAGATAAACAACGACACGATTTTAACCATAATTAACAATAATTATGGTATCATCAATTACACGAATTACTAAGATCATCAGGATTGATACCCACTAATTCAGACATGACAATAACAGAAATAATAAATTGTAGAAATTAAAACACACACAAGATTTGTCCTGGTTCATCCTCAACGAGAGCTAATCCAGTCTGTTGCAGATCTACTAATAATCACCGAAAGAAGGTTACATTGATTCAGTTAATCCTATTCTACCATCTAGTGCTAATACACTCAAGTCTCTAAACAAAATTTCAACTGGAATGCTTTTTTCATAGACATGAAAACCCAACGAATCTCTCTCAATTGTGCTGCTTTTCATGACATAAAAACTCAACACATAAAAAACCTATATATATAAACTACAAAAATCGAATTTGGCTTCACTTTCAACACAATGATCATCGTCTCGAAAATTCCAGTGTTTTAAATTCCTGTCATAGATAGTGTGATTCATGGAGCCGAGGAAATGACTGATTTAACACTGAAGTTGACATCCATATTAGATATCACAAATTCCCTCCAATTGTTACCATGGGAGCATAAGTTATTTTATATATTTTCTCAAAATTGATTTTTAACCTTTATTATTATTACTTTCTTTTTAGTTATTATACTGAGAAACATTAATGTTAGTTGAAGACTTTTTTCTTTTCTTTTTTTGTAAATTACCCTCGGCAATGTTAGTTGAAGACTTGGATCAATTTATTATTAGAAGAAGCGCCTCTTCAACCGCATGCGTTGCAGAAGTATATAGGGGGTGGAGAACTTTAGATCGAATAATATTTAGAGAAACGAACTAATAACATTAGTGAGGTAAAAGAGACAAATAAGAGAGACGAGGAAGAAATAATATAATGTGTGAACATACACTTTGCTAATTACGGAGTATATTACAAGTAGCCATATCTAATTAATAAAGACTTAAATTCATTTCCATAAAAGGGAGAAAGTTGAACCAAGAAATCGATCTTTATAAAATAAAATTAGTACAATTATTCCATGCTATTTTCTTCTTTTTTGGGTTTTACCTTCTGCTCGTATAATAAGACAAATGTAGAAGATTTGTAATAATATATTGTCTCTCGGTGATGATCACTAAGTGGTGCTTGTATTAATTTAATATACCGTGGAAATGGATTTCAATTCGTGAAAGTTACATCAACATATCAACCTCTTATCTCAAATAGTGGCTTGCATCATATGCATTTCTTCATATCACCACTACTAGTACGTACCTGTCTAAAAACTCTCCATTGAATTTAAATAAAAATCCTTAGTCATATACGATGGAATATAACACTAGATGTGGAAGCCGCGTGTGAGGTGAGATACAAATGCGCATCTTCAAATTAAAATAATTAAACTAGTGCCCTTATCACTAGTAGCTAACACAAATTTACAATACAAAGCAAAAGCCTCTACTATAAATATCACAAGAATACTCAAAGATTCCATGTAAAAATTAATTGAGGGCATATAATAGAAAGACATAGGCATCTATACAAGAAAGAAAAAACAAGACTACTCAAGAAAATGAGCTCTCTAAAAATGGTGAAACAAGAGGAATCAAGAAAAGGGCCTTGGACAGAACAAGAAGATGTTCAACTTGGTTTTTATGTGAACCTATTCGGAGATCGCCGATGGGATTTCATAGCCAAGGTGTCAGGTTTGAAGGTGGAGGGAGACAAAAAAAAATAAAAATTGGTAGGCTTATTTGGGACATGGCATCCTATTACAAAGAAGAAATAGGCTATGTCTAACCAAATGAGTTTTGTTGTTATTTATGTTCTTAGGTTTGAAAAGAACAGGTAAGAGTTGCAGGTTACGTTGGGTGAATTACATGCACCCTGGCCTCAAACGAGGCAAACTATCTCCCCAAGAGGAACGCCTCGTCCTTCAACTCCACGCTAAATGGGGAAACAGGTCTGCTTTACTAAATTATTACCGACTCAATCAGATACATATATTGATGATATAATATATACTTTTTAATCTAAATCTGTGATCATAATTGCTAGCGATCTAGATTAAAAGTATATATATAGAGCAAGATTTGGGTGATCGATGATCTTTGATTATGTTGTACTATGATTGTCCATGGTCAAAATTTTGATTGAATATGTTTTATATTTATTTTGCTACGGTTGTAAGCCGAATTAACAGATTTATATTTGATTTATATTTTGTAGATGGTCGAAAATTGCTAGGAAAGTGCCTGGGAGGACTGATAATGATATAAAGAATTATTGGAGGACACACTTGAGGAAGGAAGCTCAAGACAAGAAGGCCACTATGCCATCTTCACCCTCCTCGCTCTCCGGTAATTCATCGTCCTCCAACAGCCCAGCCGGGGCTGAATCAGCCCCGGCTGACACCACAAAGGAACGCAATTTCTATGACACCGGGGGACTCGATGTCACTATTGATGACCATAATCTAGGGGCAGAGCAATGCCCTAAGGCTTACTCAATCGATGAAATATGGAAGGACATTGCCTTACCCGAAGAAGAAAATATCATCAATCCAGTTTTTGATCATGTTAATGAAGGAATAGAATCAACAACAATGATTACTTCAATATGGGAGGATAATTATTACTCCAACAATGCTTCCTTATGGGCAATGGATCATCAATACTTCCCAGGGGAAAACAATATGATGACGATGCCTCCGTCTTTGATTGATCCTCAACAATTTGATTCATTTAATATATGTTCATAGAGATTACATTTTATTATTAGCAATATATGAGCATGTATCTTACTGAAGCTATGGCTACTTGTACATATAGCAGTGAGCATAAGGTTTGGTGTTGGGTAGTTTGCTTTCATTTTTCTTATGTATCTTACGGTGCAGTGTAACATGAAACTATCTCTCCTTTCTACCAAAAAATAATAATCATCTTACAAAGATTGATCTCTCTTTGGAAAGGAAAAAAATAGTGCTATTCGCTATTTGTATATCAGCTCTATATAGATTATACGGAGTATATCATAGTAAATTAGTAATGTACGGAGTATTAAAATAACAATTATACTGAGTATTGTTTAAATTACAGTGTTATAGTATAACATTGTAAGTTACTATAATCTGAAAATCTAAAATACGATGTAGGTAAAATATTAGACTATATTCTCATGACTAGACTTTGATACTTATTTAACTTTAATTTAATTTTGTGAACATGGAACATAACATACAATATTGGCGCTAACCTTTAATAACTACTATATATATTCTAGAATTGCAAATCTACATATATTATCCCATGTGTGTCCAGTTATTGGATCTTTGAAATAACAAGAAGAATTAACAAAGTTATCATGAACAGTAGTGCCTTCATATTGTGGTATATGCTTTTTTTAATGGCCTCTATCTAGCTGCAATAATATAATAGGGTCCCTTTGAAGCTTTAAAGAGTAATATATAACATACAATTTGCTAGTTCTATTAGTGAATTCATCATCCACTTTAACATGTTGCGCCTAGCCTTATCGCACAATTTCTATATGTGCACAACTTTTCATTTGTGGCCAGGGGTACTGATAATCTTTACAATGGGGTCAGCTAACCACAATAAAATGCTGTGGCCTATATTATAATAGGGGTCGAGGTCGAGGCAGGTCTCAAGGTTCACTACAAATCTATATCTATATCTATCGATTTATCTATATCTATCTATCTTAATCGGAGCATCCACAGCCAATAAATTAACTATTATTAAATAATAACATATTTTATGTAGACATATTATTATTATTATAGGTGTTACTTAAATAATCATATGCTTTGTTAGAATTATTATTATTATTATTATTATTATTATTATTATTATTATTTATTATGTAGAACTATTGTTATTATTATTATAATATGTATTAGTTAAATAATCATATGCTTGGTGTAGAATTATTATTATTATTGTTATTTAATCTCTCTACATATACGACTCTATATATTGACACTCCACAAAAAATTTAAATTATACCAATTTAACCGACATAAAAAAATAATTCGGTGATACTATATCGATGATCAATTGCCAATATATTTAGCCTCGACGACATCAAATCAAGTAAAGAATACGTGTATCTCTCTCAGCGATTATCTCAATTTGCAGATAAGCATTATATACGGGAGATCTTTCTTCCAATCTTCATTACAAATCTCACATTCATGATACGATTACAAATGTCACATTCATGATATTTTGTGATAATTTGTCACGACAAATTAATATGTAGCATATCTTTATATATTTTTGTAGAATTATTGTTATTATTATTATTATTATTATTATTAATTATCCATTTGAATCATAATAGATGTTAACTACTAATAATTTTAGTTTCACTTAACAAATAATGATAAAGTCATATACTTGTATTGGGATTCTCAATAAATTATTTCTACCGGCTCTATGTAACAATGTAAATTCAAGCACACTAATATCCTAAACCGCTTGACACATGTCGTAGCAAAGTTTCTTCATTATCTTTCAACTTTGATGACAACAAAAATCATAAAGCAAAAACATACAAGCTCTAATACCAAATTATTTCCTTAATATTATCATTATAAATAATGTGTTAGTTGATGAAGTAATCGAGAGGTTTAAAACATGTTAATATGACTAATGTTTCATATAAAAATAATTCTTTTCTTTTCTTAATTGGAGGAAAAGAGATGAGATGTTTAAATTGAAGATCTTTCATCTTTTGAAACTAATTATCTATTCGTCAAGTATAATTGTATTTGATTGATTATTATTCGAATAATGTAATTTTGGATGTTAATATTATATTACTAATATTTCACTAAAAATATTATTACGTATTCGTTAGACATATATTATTTTAAAGTTTATAAAATTTATTATTTTTATTGAATATGTATTAATAATAAAGTTATTATTAATAATTTAAGTAATATTACTAATAAAAGTATACTTGAAATAAAATGTACTAGAAAATAAAATAAATATTAACCAAAAAAAGTTACCCGGTCGTGCTATAAAATTTATACTTATGACTTTAAAAAATATTTAATCATCATATTTTAACGTAATTTTTCATCTTATATTTAAAGTAGCTTATTCATGACAAAGATCTCTTCAAAAACATACCCCAACCGACAATGCAACACTTCAGGTGGTGATAAGCTCCGAGAACTCGTGCGGCGCAAACTGCTCCGTGGTCGTACGGTGGCGCGGTAGAGTATTCCCAACTCCTAAATTATTTCTAATCGCTGCGGCGTTTCATCAAACAATCGGCGGTCAACGACTGGGGATCAAAGCGGTGCTCATATACACGGAACGAAAGCGTATTAAGAAATTCATCGATTTACCAATCGAAGCTCGAGATTTTCCAAGGCTTACTCCAGCAAGAAAAGCGCAAAACTCTACGATTATCCTAACGAAAGCGAAGTCCAACAGGTACCCTAATGGCTATTTCAATTCTCTTCGATAATGTCAAGCAGCTATCTTTGACGAATGCTCTAGGATCGGGTAGAAGATAACAAGCCGAGATCAAACTGGAAATTTTTGGATGATGAACTCCGTGAGGCTTCGCGCTTCTACAAGCATTGGATCCAAAAATACCTTCAAGTTTTAGACACAATCGGTAAATTTTAAAGCGCCAGCCTAACACGTGAAAGAATGGCCCCCGCGGTTGTAGGCGAGGCCGCCGCAGCGGGCCGCTTCGCGGAAGATGTGGTTACTGGGAAGAAAGGCCCGCAACGCTGCAGCTTTACGTTACGGAAGCCAAGCCGCGATTATTCGGCGCGATTTTGCTGCTCCCGAATATTCAAGATAGTGATTGCCAATGATGACTGTAATCCTATTGGGATATCGACATTGTTAATACATATTAATATTTTTTCAGGATCGAATATTATAAGTTGGTATCAACAGAACTCTTTCTAACCCACTAATCTTTAAAAGTAGGTCATTCAAATAAAAACGTAGTATGTAACAAACATAAACTCCGAGCATTGAATAACCATACGGATGTAACCAAACATCATTATTTCTGCAACTCATTTGGGCATATGATATGGAGGCAGCACAAGATGATAATGTTTTGGTAGGCTATTCAACCAACAAAACCTGGAAGAGTATGTTTTGGAAGATGACACCAGTTTATAACTCATCAAGAATAAATGTTCTAATCTTTACTAATAGCACTTGGAGGATTCGAAGCCACTACAACGGAGCTGCAGGAATGTAAATCATTAAACAATGTGGGGGCAGAACCAGACATAAATACTCTGAGATGATTCTTTTCCTCACCACCTTAACATACCTTTGGTCATAAGGATTTCGACAAAGAAACCTCCGGCTTCAAGTTAGAAGTTTATACTGTTTTGCACTTTCTTTAAGAGACTACAACATTACTGCTGCGTTTTAGAATCTGCAATTTGTTTGGGTGAATTTGAAGAAGGTGAATGGTTGAAAACCTTACCAAATTGATCCCATGTCTTCAATGCTGGTTGGGTCGATACTTGGTTCCAGGCACATTCAAGCTGCCCACTCTGTTGAAAATATGTCTATAGTTCAACAATGCAACAAGATCATTCCTTTTCCATGATCACTTTAGTTGAAATGCTGAGGAGGAACAATGTGTATCAGGAATTGTCAGAGCAGCAGCGACAGCTCACCTGGAGTTCACAAGTACAACAGATCTATTCCATTCATTCTAGTAATCCTGTAACTAGTCTTGGTTGATGTTTATCTTTTTCTCATTTTGACAAACAAACTGAGATGAGTTGATATATACATTTAGATCTATCAAATAATACGGAGTATTATACTACTGTGTATCAAAATATATAATGAGAGTTGTACCACAAAATTGCAGCGAAACTTTGGCTGATAAAGCCAAAATAGATCAAAAGCGAAGCAGCTAAATACATCAATTTTTCGCGATGCAGGTTTGAGTAGGTCTCACTTAGCTAGAAGGGTTGAATGATATTGCAAAAGAGACACAGCTCAAACCTAATATTTTCCAGTGCTCAAATAACCTAAAACTAAATACATAAAAAGCTACAATCGTGTCATCAAATAACTAAGTTTCTGCACATCAACGCAATGTATTTCATAATTTTGAAATTATAATATAATTCGGTTCTTTACATGTGGAGAATTTCCTAAACAAAATAATGCAAACTCATCTAATATAGAATTTCAGCTTCCTGTTGTTCATTTCATTGAGTCTCATGTACCCCCTTGTATGTTTACAAATGAAGAAAAAAGTCATATTTCTAGTATAAATGAATAGTCCCTCCTATTGTACATCATCATCTGATGAATATACATGACCCATCTTTTCTCTTTTGGTTTCAAGATATTTCCTGTTGTCATCCGTGATGGGAGTCAAGACTGGTACCCGACCAACGACTGCTAAACCATAGCCCTTGAGTCCAGTGAACTTGGCTGGATTGTTAGTCATGAGCCGCATTGTACGAACCCCTATGTCCCTAAGTATCTATTATTTGATAGATAAAAGGAAAATATTTCTCAAACACATAATAATGTTTTTAAGTTCTTAATTTTAGGAAAACAATATATGTCCATCTTAGATCTGGTATATAATTAGTTAGAACTGGGAGATAATCAAATTGTAAAGCAGTACAGATTGAATTGCACTTACCTGAGCTCCAATTCCATATTCGCGTGCATCAGCAGCAAAACCAAGCTCAAGGTTTGCTTCAACAGTGTCGTGACCTTGATCCTGGAGATTGTAGGCCTGAAGCTTGTGGCCGAGCCCAATCCCCCGTCCTTCATGACCTCTGAGGTACACAACAACCCCTCTACCAGCTCTCTCGATCAACTGCATTGCCAATTCTAGTTGATCGCCACAGTCACACCTCCGTGATCCAAAGATATCCCCTGTCAAACACTCTGAGTGAACCCTTACAAGGATTTCTTGTCCATCTCCAATGTCTCCCTGTTAATTAGTTTGTGCAATGTTTAATCAATAACTCATTGTGAGCACTTAGACATACATATATATTCAGTTTTTGCAAGACCGATTCAGTGCTAGTCAGGGCATGATGTACTAATGCCCTTATCCAATATGCAAAGAATGGTCCTAACCTTCACAACTGCTATATGTTCTGATCCATCAAGTTTTGAACGATAAGAGTATGCCTGGAAGAAGCCCCATTTAGTTGGCAAACGTGAAATTGCAGTCCTTTCCACCAGACTTTCCCTCTTTCTTCTATACCTGCTAACAGCTAATAATTAGTGTAATTACTCGAGCATATTTTATATCTGAAAGCAACAAATGGAATATATATACAAGCTCTACAGCCACCATGGCAATAACATCGATTTCAGACCCTCAAATGCCATTTACACAGATTTATTTAACTATATAATTGCTAATGTGTGCTATATTACATATAATAACATATAAAGAATATGTTCTTGCAAAGATTAACGACATAGTAGACCAGTCAACCAAATGTAAATGGTAACTACGAAATTACAATTTAATTTTCATATATTCAGGTATGAAACTGGACTAGTGCATGGTCATATTGAAATTAAACTACTAAGTACAAAGTACTAGCCTAATTAAATCAGTGATGGAGACGATTGGGATGCTGTGATCCAATGACAGCTTTCTCAGGCTGGACACTGAGGCAATTGAACCATCCTCTGAATCCACTATAGCTGAAATAAGCGATACTGGCGGAGAAAAACCAGCTAGCATAACCAAATCTACTGAAGCCTCAGTATGTCCAGCTCTCCTCAGAACTCCACCATTTCGATATTTTAAAGGAAATACATGACCAGGCCTTACGAAATCTTGTGGTCTAGATGAAGGAGCTGACAGAGCACGTACTGTTTTCGCTCTATCTGCTGCTGATATACCAACTGAAATACCAACTTTCGCATCCTAAAACACATGGATATATGTATGAGAACTTTACTAAATGATAGTACTAGTGGTAGTAACAAGTTCGCAAAAGGGGCCGTGAAATAAAAAAGTTGAACTAGTACTTTTTAGCTGTAACTGCGAGAAGTCACTTTACCACTGTAATGGTGAAAGAGGGAGCAGAAGAGTCGTCTTCCTTTTCTGGCGACATAAGTGGAAGCTTCAACCTCTCGAGATCCTCACCTTTCATCCCCACGGAGACTATCCCTGACCCATGCTTAATCATGAAAGCAACTGCCTCGGGGCTAGCATAAGATGCAGCCATGACAAAGTTTCCCTCAATGTCCTCCTCTTTCTCATCATCTACAACAATCACAAACTGAACAATTTTGATCCAAGTAATTAGTACAAAAATTTCAGCAACCAAGAATAGCACATGTAGCATCTAACAAAGTAAAAGTTTACAAAATTCCAAACCTTCCCTTGGCGCAATGTAGAAAGAGCTTGCTCGATTGAAGAGTAGCCTTTGGAGGGGCAATCAGGATCGCCCTCAGCGTCACTGACAAAGAAAGCATCCGTTTCAGGAGTTATCTCAGCATTTACCATCCCATAGAATGCTGATCCATTTTCTAGTCCTTTCAATGGACTCTCATCAGATATGTCTCCCGATAAACCAATGGCCCAGCCGATGGTCCTGGACGAGCCACTGAATTTGAGAATTCCAACCTCTTCTCCATTATGGCAACCTAAAGATTGAGTCAACACATAAGGAAAAGAGCGCAAATACAGAAGACGAGATATTGGACAGTGAAACAATAAGCAATCCATCGTATCAAATTAGCTTCACAAAACTAATCAAACTTATTGTTCAGTTCTTGGTTTGTTTCATGACATACTTCACATAAGAAGTGCATATTAAGACGAAAGAAGAGACCATCTCTAGTTATCTGTATCATTATCTATTGCATGGTATATGGACAATTTTTATTCCAGTGCGGAACTCTTAGAACCACTAAAGTGACAGGCCAATATTGTCAGCTATATAATATAACTAGATAATAAAAAACAAGAATTTGCAATGTTTTTTAAAAAAATGGGGTCTTGATAGAAAATGCTAAATTTGTTAAGATAAGATTGTAGCAAATTCTTTATTTTCAATCAGTAAAAACACTCTTTGGTCCACTGGAATTACCCTAGTATCCAACCAGATTGACCATTTTCCATGTGCCATCATTGCAATATAGAGATTTTTTATATTTTCCCATTACCATTCTCATTAAAGAACTGATTAATTTATTTTCAGTCACTGAAGAATGGGCTACCGGTACTCAAGGTCATTATCTGGACCTTCGAATATTTTAGTATTCTGCCGAGATGGTTCATGGAGGTAACTTTGTATCATAGTCCGCCTCGCCACGTAGTCGAATGAGGAGCGTGAACGGGTCCACCATTATGGCCTTAAAAAGCATGGTCACCGCGATCACGCACAATCTGAACATCAAAGCATGGTCGCTAATTCTGCTATAAACCGCCTCTCCCGAGTAGTTTTTTCGTCGATCATGGAGTCTCTCTCCCGCTATTCTGAAATTGTATCAATTCGCCCGTGGCTCGTGGGAGGAGAGGACTTGTTTGCCCGGCGTCTGACACGCCTCCTTTCTCGTGATCTGGAGCTGACTATAAATCGCTGCCCCTCGCTGCCTTGGCCTATCATAGCCCACAAACTCCTTCAAATACCCCTCGCTTGATTAACTTCTTATCTCCTTTCAAGATTCTCGCAATCTTCGTGTCATGGCCAGTTCCCCGCGTATTGGCAATATACCTTTTATCCCTCTTCACATCAGTCTGTGCTCGGGTTTTGGTACGAGGTTTTAGTTTGTACTTGCGAAAGATCTCGCCACCAAACCTCAAAGCAGCGTGACGTTATAATCTTGTTTCTTTGGCTTTAATTGGAGTGCATCAAGCCTCGGAGGCGCGCGGGGAGCTGCTCGCGAGGTTTGCCCCCCGTCTCCGGGCCGAGCCCCTCTCCCATACCGAGCCTTCGCTGGGCGATCTGCCTGGCCCTTCTGAAAATTGCCTCTCTCGGTATCAACACCTTCGCCCGACCTCTTCTTTAGGTCTTCTAACTCGATGTGCTGTTTAACATCTCTGGTTAACGCATTCTTCGAGCGGCGTTTTTAGCACACGCTTTTTACTTTTGCCGATGATATGCCATTAAAGAACTCCATATGTCGACCTTTGTCGCCCACCGCTGAATACCTAGCAAGAGGTCAGCATCGCTTAGTAACTCTTCAATGACTACTGAGGTCTTGCTTCGATACCCATTAAGATTCACTATCTTGCATGGACCGAATGGTCGCCCGAACTTGGCAAACAAATGCGCCCCTCGTTTCTATAAGTCAAACGACTTCAACGGTAAATTTAATGTACCAGTCAAGAGTCTTACCAATCAGCCAGTTTTAACGCTTCTCTCGCATGTAATATCAAGTTATTGGAAAGTAATTGTCATACGAGCACAAACCCTTCGAATGTTTCAATGGGTCACCATTCCCATCGAAGAGATTAAACTGCTGGAGTTTAAACCACCGGTAATGCTGACGCTATCCAAATTATCGGAGTGTTTTATCTGCTATCATAAGGCCGATGATTTAGAACTTGTGTAAAGGATTGCGCCATCATCCTTTTCTGCATCATTGAGTTAAAAATTGGCCAGTAAACGCCGTCACAGCCAGGTCAACTTGAGCCGCAGTACCGCGAACGCTGGGCCATGGACTTGTGTTTTCGTCTCTCAAGGACCTGACTTGTTTTCGTTTCTCAAGCGACGCTTGAGGTACACCCCATCTCGTGACTTCGATAAAGATTGGTATCGATCCTCACTCTCATGCGAAAGCATCAGGTCTCACGCGGGATCGCTACCGGCCGCCCGCGCCGCTGCTCTCTAATGCTGCTCTTCCTCGCGAAGTCGTTGTTGGAATGTAGCTTCAACTTCGGGGGAAAAGGGTGCATGTTGGCCACTGGCCGGTGGAACACTAGCATTAGGCTCGTGTTGTTGTCCAGATATATTTGTTTGATGGGATATAGGGGTCCTACGCACGGCGCTCTTCAAATGATGCGACATTTTCAGAGCTCACCGGTTCACCGGAGCTATCAAATACTGAGAATCAGGCTTTACTATCTGGACCTTCGAATATTTTAGTGTTTGATCGAGATGGTTCGCGGAGCAATCTCAAGATAGTTCACCGCCACAATGTGGTCATGCGCGAGAGTCAGAAATGGCACGCTCGTCAGACCTCGAAAGTACGGTCACTCTACGACCACGCACACCCGACGACGTTTAAATGCAGTGATGCTTAAAGCTTCCAGAAAATACGGAAAGAACAATACGACATTACCTTTACCTTAATCAACGTCGCATTTATGAGTGATTTTGAAAGATTTTTCCACCCAACCGCCGAACGAACGATACACTGCCCTCTGTGATATATGCAAAAAAGGGGTCTTTTGACCTGATCTCAGACTCTGAACAAGAAGAGATCATCAGCATAATGGAAATTAGCTATAAGAATATCTATAAATATGACAATTTTTAGGGATTGAGAGAGTATTTACCAAAATACATGAAGCTGAGCTACATCCCCAATTGATTCAAATTCTGTAAAAAGAATGGAGATGCGGGGGATCGAACCCCGTGCCTCTCGCATGCAAAGCGAGCGCTCTACCATTTGAGCTACATCCCCAATTGATAATTGCCTTATTTTAGTTGTATTCGATACCTTGATCTTTAGTAACATAATGTTTTTTGTTTTTCATTTCACTATTCCTAACCCCTTCCCTAAATTAACTCGACCTCATTGACAAGGCATTATTCTTCAACTACTGTACTATCTGATTATCTTTAAGAATAATGTTAAATATCAGAATTTGTAAGTAATGTTAATATATGTAATTTATTCACATTAATCTTAATTATTGTAGGATAAAGTAATTTTTACTTACATTTAAAAATTGTTGAAAAAGTCACACATTGAAAAATTTATAAAATCTAATTGAGATTATAAATTTTTGGTTATTCTTTTGATCATCAATTGATTTTATTTAAACTGCACTATTAACAATATGCATACTTACGGGTTGTAGCCGCATCGGGCCTGATGACTGGGAACCGCCCCGAGATTCTCGCCTGCTAGATCCGGGCCCATCCGCTTACATTAACGGGTCCGTCCTGCCCTAAAATTTGAACGGAAACCCGCAAGAACCGGTTAATGCTTTTCTCTCGATTTTGAGTTTTTTTTCTTTCGATTTTGGCTTGAACATGACGGGATTCAATTTAACCTGGCCTAAAAATCTGATCCAATATCCAACCCAGAAGGTTTCGATGTCTTAATCCAAAAAATATCCTATACACGATCCGAACCGAGTTACCGGTCCTGCTTGAGAACCGACCAGCCTACTTGTGGGGTATGTAATTAAGCAGATTTATATGCAGCGTGAATAATAATTAAGCAGAAGAGGCAAGAGGTCCCTTTAAAAATGGACAATGAGGATGATCCAGCATTCAAGCTTTTGCTCACTTGTCCATTTGGTCTCTCTCCTCACCAGGTAATTTTCAATTCTAATTATCTACCACTCCATCCTAAAAAGAGTCATTTAGCCAGATACGTTGTCATAAATATAAATGCCGAATTGCCCTGTGTTCTCCGAGTATGTTCCCCACTAAAGCGAGGTAAGGGGTCCCATAAGACATGATATTTCTTGAAGCATTTAATCAAGATAGCGGTTAGAAGCCGTTTAGAGAACATGTAATTAAAAGTTCGAGTACTTTATAAAAGATGTATATGTCATAACGTCTTTTAATATTCACTTGATAGATTTTATTCAAATTAAAGTTATGTGTGGCGATTAAGGTTACAAAATTTGTTAATTTTGAAAATTGAAAAATAAACTGTATGATCTTCAAGGGATGGAGGTAGTAATATATTTGGTGAAACTATTTTCCTATTTTGATTGAAATGGAAGTGTAAATTAAGCTTAAAAAGTTAGATAATTTTGACCAATTGAAATCAAATTGGACAATAATTTTGGGATGGAGGTAGTAGTATATTAAGTGAAAGATTTTATTCTTCTTGCTGAAGCTTAATTATTGTCCAACATTAAGGTTTCTGTGGACTTCGACGAAGCTTATGATCGGATTCCTCATCCAGACACTAGTCTAGAAGATTCTATATCCGAGGTGAATTTCGGACACTTTTTTATTCGTTGGTTAATTCGCCAGTTTAGATGTCTTAATTAATTGTAGATGTCGTATTCATATAGCCGACCTTAGTTAGTCGGATAAGACTTTGGTTTGGTTTGGTTAGTTGGCTTAATGAATTATTTTCTACTCCTATATGTTCTTGATTAAAATCTGTTAAGTCCAAGTTAGTTCGATAATCAATTATGACTGCAACTAATATTTTGGTTTGTTATTTTACAAGATATGGGATAAAAGGGTTCTTCAAAACAAGTCGTTGTTCAATGGGCTGAAGTTCAGGGTATGTGTATTATCCTTGTGTTGAATTTTGGTGCTCAAACTTTAGAAAGTTGAGACTTCGATTGACACTGTCAAAATTGATTTGAATCAAACTTATCATGCCAATAGGCTAGTACATTGAAATTACTATAGTTTGATGTATTTTCACCAAATATTGTTGGTCGTTTATAAAAATATATGAGCTCCAAATTAGAAAACCAAAACTTGGCGATTTTTTTGGGATGGACTGATGGGGGGAGTAAAATTTGAGTTATAGATGTAGATATATTCTGCTTCTTCAGTGAAGTGATTGGTATTAGGATGGTCAGTTTTAGATGATAAAATGTACTAGTTTTATATTGAAAATTATTCACATTAATCTTTGAAACATGCTTTGTTCTTGTAAGGTTTGATGAATTGTGTTGCCAACAATTTTAGAAGATTTAATCGTGAAGCGTTTCTTTCGAATCGTGATGTCTTGATATTTTCTCAGTATGGAGGACGCATATCATACGACAATGCTGAATCTGATCAAGAGCCCAAAGTCAGCCTTCACCTTGGTTTGACGGATTACAGGTTTTTCCTAACCCCTTATCTGTTCTATGTAGGCATTAATTGCTGCATATGAAGTGTTCTTTTTTTCATTGTAATTTTCTGAGCTTATATATATGTATCCTTTATTCCTTTTTCATCTACTTCTGTTGCAAGTTGGAAATTATTTCTCGTCGTTCTCCCTGTTACTGGTCAATGTTATATCGTCTTGATGGCGTTCATGTATTTACTAGTTAAATGTGCAGGACATTTGTTGGCACAAACTTGAACCCTTTATGGGAAAGATTTCTTTCTCCTTCTGAAGGTAAATTTACCTGTAAACCTGAACATTTTTTACTAGTTAAGGTTTAGGTTCTTGGATCATTCTGCATGGACAATAAGTTGACTTCATTGACTTTGCTATCTCTTATTTATGACCTAATGCAGTACAAAAGCTGAGTTCAACAACTTTTCTGAGCTATTAATTTTTTCTTTTTGTCTATTCAATTCCAATTTCTCGTGGCTCTTAATTTAGGTGTTCTGTTGGTTGCTCCTATGCAACACACATACTCCTTATATATATAAGTAAAGCCTTAGCTCTATAAGAGAAGCAACGGATATGCCTTAACCCCGTTGTTTTCTCTACGTAATTTTAATGAGTTGAACATCCATTACCCTGTAACTAATTAAGTATTAAGATAACAAAAAGTTTAATCTTTGAGGTTTTCCATTTCAATGATCTCCTTCTTGGATCTACTATAGATATTTCAATGGCTTAGAAGAATGAGTATCACTTTCAGATGATTATTTACATTGCCGGCATACCTCGAGTCCTCTAGGCAATGGTGCAATTGTAAAGACATCTGATGATAAAATTCTTGTTCTGCAAAGAAGTAACAATGTCGGGGAATTTCCAGGATACTATGTTTTCCCTGGAGGCCATCCTGAGGTATATTATTTGGAATTGTGCCTCACAAAATATGAACCCTCAACTCCTCTCGGATAAAAATCAAAGTTAGGATTTATCCTCCATGTTTCTGTTATGTTTTTTTTTTTTTTTTAAGGGGTGGAAGGGAGAGGGGAAGAGGAAGGGGAAGGTCTCTTGTGGTTGGGCAAGGGGAGGGGGAGCAATTTGTATTCTTTGTCATGAAAGGAAAAGGGTATGGATTGTCCCCATAGATTTGTTAATTTAGGAGCTAGGTCTCTCCCACCGATGGTTTACGCTGATCCCATTTCCCCTTGTAACCAAACTCAAGTATGTTATACTCCCGCGCCACTTCCATGTCTACACCCATTTTCTTGCAAAAACCAAACCAAATCTTAGCCAACCTTATAATATTTTGAGAGCCACCAACCAAGATGATATTTAAGAATTATTTTCTTATTTTAATGTTGTCAATATAGGTTTCTTGAATATGAGCCTTTAAATTGTTAAACATCAGTTGGCTTCTTGATGCTATAATATAAACTTTTTACCTAGTGGATTATTAACTTATTTATCTTTTTTTTTTCTGTGCAACCCAATTATTTGCAGCCTCAAGAAGTGGGAGTACTATCCTATCAAGTGGATTCATGTAGTCGGGAAACAATCAACAAGAAGATCTCACAAGAAATGTTCGACAGTATTTCGAAGGAAGTGGTTGAAGAAATTGGGGTTCCCTTGAATGCTTTAGTAAGTGGCCTTGCACTTGTCTCCCTGTTCTTTGGAATGCTAATAATTTCCTGTTTAGTTTTTTAGCAGGGTAGCTGAGGTGTCTTTACTTATTGTTCATTTTCTATTATACATTTGTATATCATTGGGAAATTTCTTTGGAATCGACACAATAGAACACTACACAAGCATTGTAATAATCTCTTTCTGAAATAAAAAATTGGTTCTTCTTTCCTACTTATGTTTTCATTGCTCCCTTCTTCTCAAATTTCTTGCTACATTTGACTTTAAACAAAAGCTTCAAGAAAAATTTTAGTTTCTCTCTTATAACCTTTCTGTCGTCCTGAGAAATATGTCACATGCTGGTCAAAATAGGCAAGTTTTAGAGAATTCTGTCTAGCAAACTGAGCTGAATCTAATAGTTGTGTTTATAATGATGTAGAGCACTCCTATCTTTATTGGTATATCCCGAAGAGTGCAAAATGTCAGGCCAGCAGCCTTTTTCTTCATCAGATGCAGTCTTCTATCAATAGAAATCCAACAACTATACTCTAATGCAGAAGATGGCTTCGAGTCCACACACCTTTATGCTGTCTCAATCGTAAGTTCATGTTAAACAAGTTTGATGGCTCAGTTCCAATAAAAAAACCATGAGACAATACCTTTTTAGTATTGTTGACTACTATGAGTAGTATCATACATCTCCAAATTACAATGCTAAAGCAAATGTGGCTTCCTATCATTCATAGGGTAATCAGAATTGTCGGTACAGGAGGTCAAGTCTATAATGTATATGGAATGTTCATGTGGTATTTGGTTGTATGCTTGTATGTATATAGTTTAGGTATTTATACTGTAAAGTCCTCTATTCATCTTAATATTATCAGGAATACCTAATTTGCTAAATGTCTGACTATCAGATTTTCTTTTGATTTGTGTCGTGTATTTATCAGTGTTCTAATGACTTCCATTTAACAGGATGAATTGGAAAATATGGCTGCAAAAATGCCTGGCTGCCATCAAGGGGGTTTCGCACTCTACAGGCTAATGGGATAATTTGCGTCAAGCATAATCATACTGGTAAACTATGATCCCATGAGCCAAGTATCTTTTTTTTGGATTTTTATTGAATATCAACATGCTTTTTGGGCAATGTCCAATGGTTAATTAAGAAACCACTAGCCTCACAGAGGTAAAAGTGTTTAAGTACATTAATTGCTTACCATAACAAACATCTTCATTTATCTTTGTGGAACAAAACTAAAGCTGTTCTTGTGTGATCTTTGGTTGGTGAATTTGTTATGTAATCAAAATTCATAATTCGCCGTTCCTCACTATTAGAGATCATGTATGCCTAAATTGAAAAATTAAATACAATTTCCAGTATGATATTTATTATTACTAGTTATATGTGCACAGTCTTGCCTGTGCAAATTATTTTATTATTTTAATAATAAAATTATAAATTTAATTTTTTTTAAAAAGCTAAAAGAAATAAGATGAAAAAGCTTATCATGAAGAAAATAAAGATAAAATAACTTTTTATTTTCTCTCGCAAGGAGAATGAGTATTACGTGAGTAGATAATATTTATAGTATTAGCTTACGGCTAAGCTTATCTTCGTTGTGCTTGCTACACCATTTAATAAAGCTATTGCGAAATTTAAAATTAAAAAAATTTATCAAGAGGGTAAAATAGAAATACACACTGTGGCTTCACTGTAACCGCCAATGAGGCTTACATTATATACAGATGTATACCCGCCTTTGACCTGTCTATTTTTTCGCCGTTCCGCACTATTAGAGACATGTATTCTATCATTGGACTGGCTCAAACATGTGTGACTTATAATCTTTATCAAGTAGCCAATAATAGAGCCCAAACATCTTCAAGGATGTTCTGGTAATGTAATTGTTAGTATAGTATTTGAATGAAGATCAACGACTTTTAAAAATCTTGAGGACAGAGTTATTTGGATTAAAATCAATTTGTTTGAATTTCATTTCTTGATGTTTGATACTTGTTTATGTATTACCTAAGGGCTAAGGGTATGCTTAAATACACATACCAAATTGCTTGCTTAGACCACAAGTACAACTTATACGGCGCAATGTACAGTCATACATTGCACACTAAGAACTAACTGTACCTGGTGTGGTGGTCCAAGCAATTTGGAAAATTGATTTTGTATGAATGCATGTAGTTTTATATATATATATATATTTTTTTAAAGCTTCAGAATCCTTCAGGGTATTTTTTTTTTCAAGAAACTTTTATTAATGAGGAAAAATACAATTGTAAGAGCTAATGCTCAAAAATACTAATGGAGAAGCCCCATTCTATAAAAAGTAGCCAATTTTTTCTAGTTTTGAAAAATCCTCTCCACATATCAACTCTATTTCTAACTATCCGCATAATGCAAGCCACAATACAGTCCACCTCCACACATTTCTGTTGGAAAACCCTTTGATTCCTTTCCCTCCAAATAGCATAGACAACACTACTGATAACAAGCTTGAACAGTCTCCTTGGGAAGTCATTATCAACACCACGCATAGATTTATAGTTTTTATCCCAGCCTACCAGGATGTGAAATTATTTGTGTACAACATCTTCCTCCAGACTTGGGAAGAGAATTCACAGGAGAAAAATAGATGATTCACAGATTCATTCCAACCACACAGAACACAATTGTCATTATCAACAACGGACCACTGAAGCAACTTATCCTTAGTTTGCAGCTTGCCATTACAGAGCAACCACATTATAAAAGCAAACCTCTGTACATTGTCTTTAAACCAAATCTGTACCAAGGGGAAGTATGCCCTCTATCTCTGATGGTATTCCAGATATTAGAAGATTTGAAATTATTAGTACCATTCCAACTGACCACATCATGACAACTGTCAATAGTAGGCATGTTGTTTCTGTATCTTTCAACCATTTCTGTAACATGCCTGCCTCTTGGCCAATGAACTTTGTTCAAAGCACTAGCCACTGAGTCTTCATGCTTAATTCTCAACATACTAACTTCTCTTATTGTTCAACTTATCACATAACACTCCAATGTTGTGTCAATGATCATGCAGAAAATTGACATTCAATCCATTTCCAACTCTCCATTGCACATGAGGCCTAATCAGAACTCCGAGTTTGAGCATCTATTTTCATGTCCAGGTATCAACACTTCTAGGTTGGACATCCCATAAAGTTGTACATGTAACACTCTAGACAACTTCAATGTGAACTCTAGTATTTTCAACAATCAATGCATGCGTTTAATGTTTTTATGTGAATTGAATTATCTTTGACAATCAATCTGTAGTTTTATGTGGAACAATTTATTTTCTACAATAATTGCACAAAAGTTCATGTGAATGATGTTATTTTTGAAATTCAAGTTAGTTAAATTTAGTAACATGGAAGTATTGAAGACATATGGTAATTATTTCTTGAAACTATACCTTCCTCTCCACTTCACTGTTTATCCAATTTCAATCTTCAGCTTTAGCACACCCTATTCAACCTTCTCTTCAATTTGATCTTTTGATATAAAAGTAGTGATGCATGGTCAATATATTTTACTTGTCTCATCGTCTAATATTAATTTGGAAGCAATAATCATTCAAAAGTTTTACTGATAGTATGTTGTGTGTTGTGTGACTTGTGATTAGTTAACACTAGTTAGTAGTTACATATGTAGGTAAAAAGAATCCATATTTGATGTTTTTTTTAACAAATGTCCTTCTATGTCAATTGAGTAATATATGAGTTGCTATAGTCAATGAGTGTGAAGTGTGAACTAAAATTGTGCTAGAGTCATAGATGAGTTGCTATATTCAATGCATGTGAACTAAAATTATGCTTCATTTCGCTATCAGCATTATTAATGAAAAGGGTCACACTCAAAAGTTGACTTGGGATGGAATTTCTCTATTTCCTCGAATGGGTAATCACAATCCTTTGATGTCCCACATCCCAATCCAACAGATTAGTAAAGAGGTAAATTACGATACCTAGGATTCAAACATCAGGAGTTCTAATGTTTAGTGTCTAACTATCAAGATTCGAATTTGAATTCTTCAATCTGTTGATGCACTTATTCATTAGACGACGTAGGTGTGTTGTGAATGTAAAAGTGGTGTTACCGGTATATGTGAACGCAATTTCCACTTGCAGAGTTACAGCATCTCTGTATTTAATGGTTGACTTGGTCTTTCATACTGGAAGTGGAAAAACATGGACACTATCTTCACTCATACTTTTAAAACTCACTTGCACCTAGCCTCACATTCTTTTTCACTGAATTTTTTCCTAGACAAGAAAACAATCAAATAAATTAATTCATTATTAAAAAATAGAAGTATTTAAACTTCATATTTAATTCCGACGCTAAATTAGTAAGTTTGATAATGGTTTTTTTTTTTTATTAATTCAAGATTTCGGCTCTATACTATCTCGCACATTTTTACGCGACCCTAAACTATCGGGCTTATTTACCTACTTCATTACTGCTCTTTTTATCGCTTCGCATTGCTCCTTGCCTTTTATCAAGCTTCACCCTATCCCTAACCCTGTTTTTTATAAATCTAAAAACACATTTCTGTAAAAATCATCATTTTGCCCCAACACTAAATTAAACACTAAATTAAGATGTGAGATACATTTTACAATTAAAATGTAATCTCACACTTAGTTTAACACTCTAAACTTTCACCAACCCAACATCACCAAATCTGCTCCATAGCGATGCCTTCCCTTGAGCTACCAACCAGTAAATTGAGACCGATTTGGGAGTAAAACTGATGTTGTTGACATTCCCATGAATGTATGCATGTACTTTAGAGCATCTTTTCATTCGGCATCTTATGAGAAGAACAAAGTTGAATTGCCGATAATTCATTTTTATTGGTATTTATAATATATATCCATTACGGCAACTTTGCATCAAATCAACAATTTTGACTACAAACTTATAATAAAACTGGACAATCTTTTTGGGACAAACTGGATAATTTTTTGTGACAAAGTGGACAATCATTTTGGGACAAATATAGTAAATTAATTAAATATTATTGAGTAGTACTTAAGCCTAAGTAGGTATAGAAGAGGTCGATGATAGAGGGTCTAGCAGGGTGAAAGTGCTGAGCACACCAAAATAGTAAGTGTTTGGGGTTAAATGACTATTTTGCCCCCCTATTTATAAGTGTGGTGTGAAAGTGGTAGGGCCGAGCTGAGATGAACCATTTTGTCTTTGACTATTGCATTTGTTGTTGACTTGATCCATTTGTTGATTTTGAAAGGTGGGTGCAAATATTGTTCATGTTGGTTTGACATCAGGGGTGGGAATTGTTGCTCCCTGTTGACCTGTTCTTAACATATGTGGTACTGTTTATGGCATTCTCTTCCGATTAACCTCCCTCCTTCCTCATTTCTCTGTTTTTCTTCACCAAAAGCAACTGTTCAATTTTTTCTTGATGAAGATGAGCTAATTAGAGGTAATAAAAGGAAGTATCTTTTAGTGGTCAAAGTGAAAAATTAGAAATTTTCAAGTCAAAATGAAATTTTTTCGAGTGAATCATTTGGTAAGGTTTCCAAGTTTGTCGAAGGTGGTGGTGGTTGCAGGAGGAGAGGGTGATGTTGTTGAAAGTTTGAGAGGGTGGTGGTGTGAGGGTAGGGGTCGTGGGATAAGTGGCTATGGGCTGCCTTAAATGTTAAACGTCTGGCAAGAGATTTTCATTATGTAAAATGCTCCTTCTATACTTTAATTTCATTGCCGTGCAGAAATACTATTTATACCAAAATATGTTTCTCGTCAGAAAACGAGGTTAGAGACCAACTCAAACGATAAAAGTTTTACGACCAACCCCGAACGATAAAAAGTTTCAGAATCGCCCCCAAAAAGAAATCATAATTTGTGAATCACATAAAATATTAATGACTATAACATGTGGAGTCAAAATACCTAATTAACCTTTTTTCCTATAATATAACATATAAGGATAACCTGCTAAGATATTAGAGTGCATCAGTTGTCTATCACATACCTGTCTACATAATCTACAATCTATTTTATTAAAGCGACAAATGATATAATCAAGAAGAATTGATTATCATCCATCATGTGAGTCAATCTAGAAGTCAATGTTGAGTACATGGATGTAACCTATTGACTTATTGCGGGCAAGTCCAGAGTGATTGCCCAATTAAGAAATGGTTAAATGCAACGATAAAACTTATGATACTCAGAAATTTGAATCCATGACCAATGGTATTGTGATTTATTGATATCTAATTGAAATTTAACAAAATGTCTCTCATTCGAAGCTTTTTGGGATCCAGCGAGTCAGGTACCCTTAAACGCCCCATAATGCGCTCTCAAGTCGAATACGCGATTTTTTGAATTCAATTTGTTATTTGTCTTTATCACTAAAGCATGCCTCAAGCATGTTTTCTCATTTGAGGTCTTGAGTTTTTATTTTATTTTTCGATGGCGCCTCGATTTATTCATTGCTTTCAATCGGCGAGACGGTGACGTATATTTGTTGTGAATATTCAAATCTTTTTGATTTACGATATATCAAACTTAAAATACTTCAAGTATTATGGGTTTAGGCTCCATTATTAAATTATGATTTTTATTTTAATCAATAGATCTAGTTTGTTTTGAATTATTTTTAATTAATTATATAATAATTGATTAATTCATATTTTAATTCAATTTTTTATGTTGGTTCAATACTAATACTAATTTAGTTCATATATTTGTTTATTTGTTAACTGATTATATTTTAAGTTATGTTTACATCATGGAGACTCCTGCCACAAACTAATGTTAGCTTATTCAAACAAATTGCTCAATCAGAATCAATTTATTTGGTGGCCTAACATGGTGCACCATAATTGTCCAAATGGAACAATTGAGATTATAGTTGAAGGGCTCTAATTTAAGTGATAACGCATGACTATATGATATACAAACTACTTTCCGTTAATGTCGTTGGTACTTGTCCTGTAATGAATTTAAAAATAAAATAAACACCATCAAAATTGCATAATTAATTTCTGAATTTTTTTGAAGCAGTACCATCATCACCAACTTTTGTGAAAAGGTCAGCTCTATTATTCTTGTTTAGTTTTATGTCATTTTTATTGTATGTTGTATGCATGTGCCCCAGTTGATGTCCTTTTCGTCAACCTCTAGCATTTCATCTTTTTCTTTCCCAACTTTTCACCCCAATAAACTATTTGTGCCAAAACGGTGGTCACTTTGATCAAATTGTATTTACTCTACAGCCATAGGCCTAATAGATTTATGTTGCACAATATATATATATATTTATGCTCAATTGCTAAAGTTTTAGTTTTCTTCATACCAAGGTAAGCTTATTTCCTTTTCCTTTTTTGTTTGTTATGTTTTGAGATGTGATCATTACCTTACATATCAGAATATTGAATGCAAAACATATTGAAAAAGAACCATTTTTTAAGAAGGTTGAAAATTATGGAATATATTCTTGTTCATGCATGGCAAAAAATCTGAAATGGGGTTTGTTTCATTTTCTTGTTTGTTTTGTTTTCTTGATTAGGGAATATTGTTGGAGTTAAGATATGAGATGGAAAGAAGATCATATTTATGGAGCAAATGATAAATGAATAACCTGTTTTATCATTAGCATTTATTTGTTACTGTTTTTGTTGATATGTTTGTAATTAAAATGCCATTGTTGATTTGGGTATTTGGGGAAGGAAGAAAGACTTTATAGTAGATATTATTAGGAACATGAACAGAGGAAGGGGGGACATTTTAAGAACTAGAATTTGTTGGTATAAGATGGAGGCACAGACAGCGACCGTGTCAACGCCCCGGAAGAAGATGACCAAGCAGTTGACCGGAAAACGGGAGGACACCGACTTGCATTCGTGGACGAGAGCTGGGAATATCAATTCCATAAGGGAGGTCTTGAATAATACAGAGGAGGAAAAGCTGGCAGAGATGCTAGCAAAGCAGAATTCAGCTGGGGAAACGCCTTTATATGTTGCTGCAGAATATGGCTACTTTGAATTGGTTAGGGAAATGATCTATTATTATGATCTTGTGACTGCTGGAATCAAAGCAAAAAATGGTTTTGATGCTCTTCATATTGCTGCCAAACAAGGGGATTTGGTAGGTATTATTGTCCTTTTTGGAATATTTTTTATTTACTGTATTGATCGTCGTTAGGACTGAGGTACTGGCTCGAGTCAGGCTGCGAGGATTAATGGTGATTCTTTTCTTTATGCATGTGTATTGCAGATGTGGTAACAATACTAATGGATGCTCATCCAGAACTTGCTATGACTGTTGATAGTGCAAATACAACAGCTTTGCATACTGCAGCAAATCAAGGACACAAAGGAGTTGTTAATTTTCTACTAGAGGTAGAGAGTAGTCTGGCTACTATTGCTAAGAGCAATGGGAAAACAGCATTACATTCTGCTGCAAGGAATGGGCATGTGGAAGTTGTGAAAGCGCTTTTGAGTAAAGATCCAGGGATCGGAACACGGACTGACAAGAAGGGGCAGACTGCACTTCATATGGCAGTTAAGGGACAAAATATGGAAGTGGTGGAGGAGCTGATTAAGGGTGATCCATCGTTGATAAACATGGTGGATAAGAAAGGCAACACACCGCTGCATATTGCTTCTCGAAAGGGGAGAGCTCAGATAATTAGCCTTTAACTACCCAACTATATGAACTTTTCTTGCTGAATGTTAAATATTTTCTTGATTTAGTATATCCCCAAATCAGTCATAATTGTGAACATTGAGTTAATTGTTTCTACCAAAATGTGATTTTCTTGCAGATAGTGAAGTTGTTGCTGACTCAGAATGAAACTGATACAAAAGTTATTAACAGGTCCCATGAATCTGCTGTTGACACAGCTGAGAAAATGGCGCAATCCGATGTCACAAAAATCCTACAGGAATATGGTGTTCAGAGTGCAAAGACACTTAAGCCTCAAGCAAACAATCCAACAAGAGAACTGAAGCAGACAGTGAGCGACATTAAGCATGAAGTTCACGACCAATTAGAACACACTCGTCAAACCAGAAGGCGTGTTCAAGGCATTGCCAAACGCCTCAACAAAATGCACATCGAAGGCCTCAACAATGCTATCAATTCCACAACAGTCGTGGCTGTACTCATAGCTACTGTTGCATTTGCAGCCATTTTCACAGTTCCAGGGCAATATGCTGATGATCCTGAGAATGTCCCACCTGGACATTCACTTGGGGAAGCAAACATTGCTTCAAAACCAGCGTTTCTGATATTCTTTGTATTTGACTCAATCGCGCTTTTCATTTCCCTAGCGGTTGTGGTTGTCCAGACTTCAGTCGTGGTGATTGAAAGCAAGGCAAAGAAGCAAATGATGGCGATTATTAACAAACTAATGTGGGTAGCTTGTGTGATGGTGTCGGTAGCATTCTTGGCGTTGTCATTCGTCGTTGTTGGCAAGGAGGAAAGGTGGATGGCAATTGGAGTGACCATCATTGGAACAACAATAATGGCGACGACGTTGGGTACAATGTTGTATTGGGTGATCATGCATCGGATGGAATCGAGTAAAAATAAAGAAATTATCGTAAGAACTCTGATGGTATTTATATCAAAAAGTCCATCAGTATTCAGTATATTCAGATACAAGTAATGAAAATAATTTTAAAAACATTCTTATTAATTTAAAGATTCACAACACACTGATTAAAGAATCTTCTATTATCTTTTGTGTGCATCAGGTTCTCAGGAAATATGAATGTCAATTTCAAATACTGATAAAATCAATTTTATCCAAACATGAAAATATTGTTCAACATTTTGAAAAGAATGTTATGTTTGCATCTAATAATTTTTTTTAGCCAAATGGGACATTAAAATTTGCATCCGTGTACATACTAAAAACATTGAAAATGAACAAAAGTAGAATTTTATATGTTTGATTCTAAAAACAAAGGTAAACATGGTCATGGTTTTAAGATTTTGACCCTTTGTTACCACAACAATAATTGATACTTAAATTATTCCGGCATTTTATAGTATAGGCTTTTTATCTTTCATGAGTGTTGAATATTCATTTTAAAGGTAGGTGTCAACGGAAATGGAAAATTGCAAAAGAAAAATATTTGATGTTGAATTAATGGTGCCCATGAAATAAACTTGGATTTGGTTTTAAATTTGAAATTTAGTCAACCAAACCCAGATTATAGACTGCCCACTTGGAATGTTATCGACACATATATGGCTCCAAGTTCAGTCTGAATGGGACTAGATTTAGTTGTCATTTGCTTGCTTCTTGAAACTGCAGGTTGAAATTTGTAATAGAGCGTCGTTTGCAATTTAATGTGTGCTGATGTAGATATAATGGAACTTGATACCCGCTAATGCTTGGCATTCTATATACTTGGCAAATCAATTATAGAAATTTGGCATGGCATACATTTGAGCGTTTTAATAGCTTTTTTCTTGATAGCGGCGTTCATATTTAAAATTTAAATTACCACTTAAAAAACTAACACTTAACTTTCATCTTGTATAACTAACCTTTTTGAGCCTGACATGTGACCCTTTCTTCCTTTGCCCTCACTTAAATGGCTCCTTTGCTTATTGTTAACTCAGCCTTTTGATCCACTTGACCTCACTTTTAGGCCAGCCTTTGATTTCGTCGGATACGAATTGGGGGTGTTGGTAATCGAATTTGAAGGGATATGAGGCGGTCTGAGCTGAGAGGGGTGGTGAGTGGGGGTATAGGAGAAAGAGGCGATTGTGTGGGGTAGAGGGGTGTAATAGGTGGTGGTTGAGTAGTAGGGTAGGGGGTGGCAAATGGGTAATTGGTGGGGTAGAGGGGAGAAAATGGGGGGTGGATGGTGGTTGGTAGTGGTGGTGTTGGTAGGGTTTGGTTGTGGTGGTGGTGTGCGAAGAGCGGTCGGTAAAGGAACTAGGGGGAGGCGTGGGGTAGCGGTCGCCCGCCACAAATTTTGAAAAATTATTTTTATTAAACATTTTTAAATTTATAGTTATTAACTTTTAAAAATTATGTTGTTAAGCCTCCTTTTAATTTTTTATCTTTTCGCTATAAGTATGGTATTAAGTAATACATAAAAAGCATATAAAATCACGGATTCGCTTGAAGATGAGTTAGGGTGTTAGTTTTAAAGGTAATTTGTCTTTTTGCGGAAATGTCTTATTGAAGCGAAAGAAAAAAGGCATTTAGAAGTTAAAATGAATTTAAATGTGTGTTACTTTATCAAATTTCTCTCAATTCACGATATATGTGAAATTTCATGAAACACCACTTTATTTCTAGCTAATAAAGTCGTAAGAAAGATGTAATGATGGTATCATATACCTTATAAAAGGGTAGATCAATAAGGTGTTACTTTACTTTTTATTAGTATATTGCTTACCATAATAGAGTTAATTACAAGCTTCTAATGGTTATCAAACTTCAATAATAATTAAATAATGTGAGTTAAAAATTATTAAATATTAATATTACATGGCTATTAAGTATAATTAAAATAAATACAGTAATTATATTTATGTTATTACTTCATTGTAATTATAGATCATAAGTAAAATATTGAAAAATTCTGTATTTCATTATTTACTTTTGAGAGTTAGACAAAAATATTAGATAATTAAAATAAATAATTATATTTATTAGTATTTACTTAGGTATAATTATAATCTATGTCTATATACGTAAAGTGTGAATAAGCGTTGATGTTTCTTTCATTTTTTGTAAAGTCACCCATAACACATTAATTCTAAATAACAATAATTTAATATGAAGTTAAATAATTATTAAATTTAATAATTACAATTATTTTATGGTTGACAACATCATATGAATAATACAATAATATATTATGAAATCATCATGACATAATAAATAAAATAGTATAATGTTAGACTTTATGTGAAAATAGAACTTGAATTAAAAAAATATTTGATTTAGATTATGATTAAAAATCTATATTTATATATCTTTTGGAAGTTGTGATAAAGTAAATGATTCTTTTATTTTTTATTAAGAACATATTGCATGAGTTGTTTATTGAATAAATGGAATCTTGTTATATTATATTATTGAAAAAATTGTAGTATGATTGCTATGTGTAAATTCCTAAAATTTAAAATAATAGTGTAATGTCAAAGAGGCCTTTTAAGCATGATTTACAAACAAAAATTTAATGAGTTATTATTAGTCATTAAAGCAAAATACATAGAATTTCATTAAAGTCATGAGTTATATTATACTTATGGTTATAAATTTTGTAGTATTTATTTTTGAATATTATTATAATTTTAATTTTCTAAGATATATTTAGCCATATCTATTATCATGAAAATCGAGAAATTCTTTAGCTTAAGTAGTTTAACTTCAAAAATTGATATAAATATTAATAATATCATCTTTTATTTTCATAGTATTTTATTACTTATATTATTGTTTATTATTATTAAAAAAATATTGAGTTTATTATTAGAATAAAATAATAATTACTCTTAAAAATAAAATAAGTAATCGAATGAATGCCTTTCACATTAAAATTATATTTTAAGATAATTTATAGTGATTGAGAGTTACAATACTCTTATTATTCCATAATTGATCTTAAAAATAAAATAAGTAAATAAATTAATGAATTTGCATCATAATAATAACCACGCGTAAAATTATATTTTAAGATAATCTATAATGATTGGAAGTTACAATACTCTTAGTATTTCATAGTAATTGATCTTAAAAATAATATAAGTAAACTAATTTTTGTATTTCATATTAAGATAAAAAAAAAATACAATAAAATTATTCGATAGTTTTATTATTAAATAGTCTTATTATTCTAACTCTTGGAGTTACAAACTATAATTAATATTTCTCAACTCTTGGAAGTTACAACTATAATTAATATTTTCTCAAATAATTTTTTATGATTAAAATTACTTAATGCATTCTAAAGGAAGTAATTGTATAAATATATATAATTGGTACGAGCCGTCGTATCCGAAAAGTGAACCAATTTCTCTCATATTTGTTTATATATCACACTAGAAGTAAGCTTTTCCTACATTGTGTCAAACTCAACAAGGGTATAGACAATTAACGTTTTACATGTGGTAAGCGAAAAGATACTAATTCTTAATTGTTACATAAATAACGTTTGATTGGTTATTTTCTATGTAATATTTATTTTTTCTACTATACATGGAATTTGATATGTTGATTATGTGATTGTAATAACATATAAAAAGATACTAGAGTCTCTTAAAAACTGAGAAAATATTATTGATATTTTTAGATATGATATATAGAACTTGAAATTAAAATTAACATTCTTCATATGATTTATAACTTGAGATTAAAAAGAGGGCATTGTTTAATAAGTTCAACAAAGAAGATACAAACAACTATACTATATTTCTTATCCCATGAACATATACAAAAATTCTCAATATGTTAGTTATATCTTTTTAATTCGTGTTTTTTTAATACTTACTCAATTATGTATATATAGAGAATATTTAATTCTACAAAATTTAAATAGTTGATTGGATATTTAAATATAGATTAAATAATATAAAATTAAAATAAGTATCGGTGAATATTAGCTGTTTTATCCTAATTATGATTAATCACGTTCGATGCAATAAATTTATGGTCATACCTCTTTATATATAACATTCATTGATAGAGATGAAACTATTAAAAGGTTGAGTTGTATACTTTAAGTTATATATAAACATTTTGATAATTCAAAAATTATAAAGAATGAATATGTACTTTAAATTTTAGGAGTATAATTTTATATCTAAAAGACCATATTAAAATAATTTTTTTTTGATATTTTCCGTTTATTGTGATAAAGGTATATATGACAAAGATAAAATGAAATTCCAACATTATATTATATCTATTTTGTGATTTGAGTCCAAAAAATATATTTGTTGAAATGTACGTACAAATAGAAAGTAGAAAATTTATGTTTTTTAAACCCGCCCCGCGCCCAGTAGAAAAATTTATGTTTATTCTAATTTAAAATAACCTTAATATTAGAATATTTATAATTCTTATTTGAAGTAAATAGCTAATCATAAATATATTAGTAAACTAATCGTAAAATTTATTCTTTCGTAATATTAATGGAAATAACGGCGGTTTAATTAGTAAAAAATCGAGTAATTGGTAATTCGTAATATAATAAAAAGCGGGATTCGAGAGCGTAGTATTTATCAAATAGCGAACTTAAATTATAATGTAAAAGTTAATTGAGAAAAGTTGATTATGATTTCATTGGTTTAAAAAATTATGTTCGTTAACGAGAGCGTTTTTTATTAATAAACTTTTTATTTATGGGTTATTGTCTCTGATATCGGACAAGAAAAAAAAATTACAAACCACAAAGCAGAAGCTGCCCTTGCCCACACTTTGAAAAGAATTTTTTTTAACTTTCTTGTTTGATAAATCATCCTTGGCTCTAAAATTAGGAAATATATCTGCCGTCTTATATACCGTCTTCTAAAATCGTTTTAAGGTATGAAAGTCTTCACCTTTTTGAGTTTTGGAGAATTTCGAAAATTTGGAAATTTAAGGGTTCCGAATTTAATAATTTTAAATTGTTAAATTATGATCTTTGGCTCACCAGATTGAGTGAATTTGACCGATGGAAAGAATTGAATTTTTGTTAATTTTATGATTTATTTGAAATTTTATATAATTAATTAAAATTCGATTTTTTATGTTAGATATATTTAGATTTGAGATGTTTATGATTATAGATATAATAATGAGATTTCAATGTATTCATGAGAAAAATGGTATTTTCGGATTTTTTAATTAATTTTATAATATAATTCCGGATTTTGGTAGAAAATAAAATAAATTATAATTTTGACTTTTAAAATAAAACTCATATTTTTATTGTGTTTTATTACTGGATTTCAACAACATATAATAATCTTGGAATACTTGGAAAATGTTTACTATTTTTTTTATTTATTAACTAGAATGAAGATTTTAATAAAAATGTAAAAATTTTATGATTGTAATTAAAACTGAATTTTAATATTTTACAGGGGTATGGTTGGGCTATAATCAAATAATTAGAATTTTGGAGTTAAGTTTTGGTATTTATTTTGAATTATTGATGAGTAAATGACTAGTTTTGGGGTTAATTCAGTAAAATCAGATTTTATACATAAAATATAAAACTGATTTTTATTAAACTATATGACCTGTTTTGGACTGCTGATAAAATATTAGGAATTTTTGGACCTATTATGATATTTCTTGATTTTTTTATAAGTATTGAAAATTAAATAGTTACTTCTTGATAGTTCGCAGGAATAATTACTAAGATACATTTAAAAGTAAGGGAACAGCTAAGTTTGATTAAATAGATCTGAGAAATATAATTAGGTATGACTCTAAAAGTATTGAAAATGTCTTATTATGGTTATTTGGGAGGTTGAACTTTGGGCCGTGGAGGTTGTTTGGTAGATGTGTTGGTAGGCTGGCTAGTGGTACTAGCACATGTGGGGTTCTCTCACTTTGTGTTGGTTTAACTACATTTGCGTGTTCTGGTTAATGAATCTTTTGTTATAAGTGTTCTTATTTTACATTTGTGTAATAGCATCTTAGTAGTGATTGTTGTTGAAATTGTTGGTAGATGATGCTCATGTTAAGGGAGGTGATATCTTGCGTTGAGAGGATCTTGGTGATGACTACGAAATATTTTGATTATAATATGTAAGGCAGGTGTAAACATGACATGTGATTTATTGTTGTGGAAACATCTGTGGTTAATTGTGGCGTAATGGCTGTCTTTGTTGAACTTTGGTGGTATCGTGTGAACCGTGAAGTGACAGATTGTGTGTGTTAGGGGTTGAGTCGAGTCGCGTGTAGAGAACAATCGATCCATTGTAAGATTAGAATTATTATGCCTTAAGTGGATCTTTTATGTTATGGATGATTGGGATCTTTTATGTGTGACTTCTGAGATTCGTTATAGCCTTTAATGAAATATCTTTTTGGGTTGTTATAGCATATGTGACCATTGCATTTGTATGTGGGTATTGTTGTGATACATGTTAGGGGATGTTCGGATCGAGTGTTTTGGTATTATTGTTTGTGTTGATTTTGTGGGCGGCCGAATTAGGTAGAACTGTGTAATATGAAAAGGGTGTGAGATTTACTTTTCTTGTGTGATGAAGCTATTTGAACTGCAATGTGCGTGAAATCACTATGTGTATATTTAGATGCTTTGCGTTTAATGCGCGCTATTAATATAAATTTGTCCTATCTCTTTTGAGTAGGAGTAGCGTTATTAGGCTGTTTAGTATTTTTCTTGTTGACCCGAGCTATTTAGTTTATATATATATATATTCTGGGTGAATTCTACGCTTCTTGACTTCGTTAAGTTGTAATGGAGTCGTAGAAATTTCCGGCGATAAGTTTCAACAGTTTTTAGGTGACATAAACTTCGGGTTGAGTAGTTTCTTATAAATGAATTTGTTAATGCGAAATTTCGTTGTTATCGGCTTTAAGGTGGCGTGGTGGTTAGGGGATCCTCAGCCGATCGTTTATTCTGGCCTTTATCGAGTTTGAGTAATTGTTACTCAGGTTGTGGGTGATTTATATTATTGATGTATTATTGAACGCTCTTGTTTTTTAATGTAACTCTTATGTGCTCCGAATATGTGATGTTGGGTTAGGTTTCGCCGCGATGATGTCACGTTGCGTATGGCTATTCTAACTGCTAGCTTAAAATTTGTTTAAATCTAGTCTTTTTATTTTTTATATAAATCGTTGAGCTCGGTATCCATTTACAACAGTCCCCAGCATAAAGGCGGTAGGCTAAGGTGATCGTTACAATTGTATATTAAATATTACATCTTATTCGTTTTTATCGCGTGCGTTCCACGTAATATATATTATTAGTAATAATAAGATGGCGCGATCATCATAAATACAAGATACACTGCTAGTCTGCTACACCCATAAAACAGTGATAATAGCATGTCATAAAACATGCCAACTGTGACAAAATTTGATGTATAAATTATAATGATTAAATGCAAGTAACCCCCACTATAACTCTATAATCCTATTTAAAAATTATATATACTGAAAAGTAGAGTATGATGGTGTCTTTAGGGCATGGACCATCAACTTACAACCGTGACACCAACCATTTATTAGTTTGAAAGTTAGATGGTGAAAATTCATCAAGAAGATGTTTATATGTATGGTCTTGTTCCCTACCCAAAAATAAAATGGACCATTTCATAGAAAATCTTAAGACCATAATTGCATTTAATTCTTGACAGAAGTCATATTTTTCAATTGTTCCATGTGGACAGAAAGAAGTTAAATTAGTGTCCTTGTTAAGCTGTTATGCTAGCTAGCTGGTGAATGATAAATAAAGTTCACTCAATTTTCAGAATTGAAATCTCTTCAGATATTATCTCATCTATCTGTATGTTAATATTGAAGGAGATCATTTGTTCCATATATGCACAAAAGTATACAGAGACAATTTAATTTATATTGTTACGAGATTATACTTTATTTAATTACTTTTTAAGACGTAAACAATATAATAATATGTCGTGGTTTATATTGTCTTGCATTATGCTTTGTCTCCATCTATATTGTCAATTGGTTTAAAGATCAAACCCATTTCTAACAAAATGTAATATTAAGTAATTTTTTATACAAAATCCTTAGAATCTAGAGAGAATATCTCGTTCTATCAGCATGAGACCATATTGATAATTGGCGCTTGTATTGGGGTATGCAATACGTTACATTGCTTGTATTGAAATTTGTCATCATTATTCGGTGCTGAGGCGGAGCTATGTGGGCGAGTAGGCCTTATTCCGCCTGGATTTTTTAAAATGTTAAGTTTACCTTTAAGTTTTTTAAGAAGAATATAGATTGAAATTCATGTTCATTCAAATTTTAATAAATACATATTATTTGGCCGTCTAATTTAAAAACTTAATTTTTTGTTTGTGACATTCAGCCCTTGGATGCTAGCATCATAAATATTCATGTTATCCTTAATAAATTATGTACGATATTTTAAAATCGAAGGTTTATAAGGAATCACAAAAATGAGGCGGAGGATCATTTACGCATCATTAGTAGTGAAAGTAATTCCAACCATATTTAGTAGTCTTATTACTCAAACAGAAGTTTCTGAATGTGTTCCAAAGTTGGTACCAGAAATGCTATAATTATTACAAATATATACGGAAGGTTGAAGATGACACATTGGCTGCCTTGCCTTCCTTAAAAGCTCCAGTAGCTATCTAACTAAAACGTTACGTTTATACACACAATTGGTAAACTGAGAACGACTATTCGACAATCAGCACTAGCAATTCATCATACAAAAATTCCATAAAAAATTTGTATTGTATGTTTGACTATACTTGATTGGTAATTTTTATATTTAGCTTGATTGGATTTTCTGTTAATAACACATACACCCATGATTTGACTAAGTGATCGACATGTTTGAACATTATAAATGTTAAAACAAATCGGTATTTTTTAATGTGCTTGCCCTTATTTCATAAAGCAAAGTATTATACTAAATATAATTTTCACAATTCTCAGTACCTCAATAGTGTGAGTAACGTATGTATTTATAGGTGTATAATATACAAGAGTTACACCTATACTAAACTACCTCAGCAATTATCTACAAGCTTCAATAATTATCATGTACAACTAAGAGATAATTACAAAATGAATCTATGGAGGTCGTCTCTTCAATGCTCCATAAATTTGAAGTCTCCGACAAGCGAGACGAAGCTTGTGCAGAGAAAAAAGAACTTATGCACGTGAGATAATGGCTTTGTAAGAATATCAGCGAGCTAGTCCTTAGTAGATATGAAACGAACCGCGACTCTTTTAAAACTTCCTTTTCTATGCAAATGAAAATCGTCTCGATATGTTTGAAATGCCAGGCATGGAAGATTGGATTGAGAGGCCCGACGGAGAAAGGTATCATGCAAGTTATTCGCGCATGAGGCCGAGCGCGAGAGTAAGGACATGAAGTTCACAAGCAAGGAGACAAGCGAGGAGAGCCAATTTGCTTGCTTGATTGCTTGAGCCTTGTATTCGCTCGGTGGAGGAGATACCTTGTGCTTGCAAATGAGAGATCCGGCGAGTCAAAGTGAAGTCTTGTAAAGAGACACAATTTGTGATAGGCGGATGGAGGAGCATCATCACACTAGAAATGAGCAGGGAGTAATAGGTAGTGAAGTAGGCGGTTTGGTGACATATTTGATTTAGCAAGAATATCCGCCATATATATTGTCATTGAGACAGCAATGAAGCTACCATCGGGGCGAGGCCGCACCAGTACCCAAGAAAAATTAAGATGTAGTCGCGAGTCATAATCGGCTCAGCTGATAAGACGGCAGAGAACATGTACGGTAACAAGGAATATCATCACATAAACCCCGGCATAATTAAGCGAACACGCACGAGAGAAAACAAAGGGATGTATACACGGGATTTGGCCAAGAAAGCCATATGTAGTAAAAAATTCTGAGCTCTGAAAGCAGCGAGGGAGCTTGTTTGAGACCATAAATGGACTTATGTAAGCGACACTTAGCGTAGTTCGGGCGGCGAGCATCGGCAAAACCGGGGTTGCACCATGAAAACCGACTCTGTCTAAGAACCATGGAGAAATGCATTTTGTATGTCCACAATCGAGATAGACCAACCACTTAGAAATAGCCAATGATAAGATAGTTGATAGTAGTAGTTTTAATACTTGAGGACTAAAGTTTCGGAAAAATCAAGACTTGCTGTGTTACCTTTAGCGGTAACACCATCTGACGACGCTATGTTACCGTTGAGAGTCCGTTTCAACCGGAAAACCCATCGACGGCCGACAACATTCATATTGGAGGTCTGAGGAACGAGACTCCAAGTTTGAGTACG
This sequence comes from Lithospermum erythrorhizon, assembly GCA_019722365.1. NCBI lineage: Eukaryota > Viridiplantae > Streptophyta > Magnoliopsida > Boraginales > Boraginaceae > Lithospermum > Lithospermum erythrorhizon. Next base: position 150,871 of record JADFUC010000792.1, read on the forward strand.
GACCATAGCATTGATTTCCTCATGCTTTGACGCGCATAGGGGCGTTTATTGGCTTGAGAAAAATAGAGTGGGATTCAGTTCAATGACTACATTAGTAAGGCGTGTGGATGGGATAAAAAATTTTATGGGAGGGGGGGGCAGGATGAGGCGTGGGCCATGTGATGCGTGCAGCTTGGTTTATGGTACGGAGGATGAGGGACATGTACGGTTGGGGAAGGTGAGGGCGTGATAGGGGTGGTGCTAGGTAGGGACGAGGAAGGCGAGGCTGGAGTAGCATTGGGAGTATGTGGGGCAGAGGTGTGAGGTGGTGAAGGGGAGTAGTGCTTGGTCGATGGATAGGATGGAGGTGGACACATGGGGGGCGTGTATGAGTGACAAAGGTGGTGGGCATAAAATCATAAGGAGTGAGAAACATTTGGAAAAGGAGATGGCGCGTCACGGAACCGTGCAGAGATTCTTTGGGGACACGACACGAGGTAATTCCCAGGAAGAGAGCATAAGCAGGAAGCAGCAATACATGGTGTATGTCATGCAATGGGGGGAGGGGATGGGATATTGTCATCCTTGGGAAATGTAGTTTCAAAAAATTTAACAAATTTAAGCGATATAAATCATTGAAATCAAGGGAGCGTACAACGATAACCATTATGCATCGGACTATAACCAAGAAAAACACACGGAGTAGAGCGAAAAGAAAACTTATGTTGATTGTAGGGTCGAAGATACGGATAACACAAGCACCCGAAACTCCGGGAAGCTTGTCTGGCGTTCTTTTTATGTGCTCAAAGCGGAACTGCGTTTTGGTTAAAGGACTAGGTAAGACGGTAATAAGATGGGCCGATGTTTTCCAAATGCATATTGCCAAAGGATAAATCCAAGTTTAGAATGGCGAGCATTGAGACCATATCAAGCTATATATGACGGTGGCGGCGTTAGTAGCGACCCGTTGTTCGTGAGTATGAGGACAAGCTTCGGTGAAGAATACCGTTCAGCAAGCTTATATTACCGCGTTGAAACTTCTCCCCAATCGGTTTGAATGGCAAGAATTTTTGAATTAAATTGTCGTTCCACAAAAATCTGAAATTCTTTAAAAACATTAAGCTTACGCATCCAGTTTATTTGCTAACGAAAAAAACCAGATAAAAGCGTGAATTGTCATCAACAAAAATGAAAATAACATTTGCCTTCGTTAGAAATGTGAGGGCTTGATTCTCATAGATCAGAGAATATAAGTTCAAGCGGTTGAGAGCTACGTTTATTACTCAAAATTCAAGCGGTTGAGAGATGCGTTTATTACTCAAAAATACTGGAACTTTCATTCAATTTACCCAGAACTTACGAAGTATAGGATTTAAAAGACAAGCGAGACTTGGCTAAACTAGGACTTAACAAATTAAAAATCCGATCATTCGGATGTCACAACCTATGATGCCAGACAACGCTCGACCTGACGACAATGCGAGCGACACGCAGGTAAGAAGATACGGCAATTTGGCGGTAGAAACACGCTTTTGATATATTGAATCGTAAAGCAAGTATTATACTAAATATAATTCACCACTTAATTCTTAGCACCTATTAATTGTGAGTTACGTATGTATTTATAGGTGTATGATAGCAAAGAGTTACACATACTAAACTTCTCAGCCTTGATTATCTGACTGACTTCTCGTAGCACAACTAAGAGATAATTACAAATGAATCCTATGAAGTGCGTCTCTTCCCAGTAGGCCTAAAAGATATACATAACGAGGATCAAAATTTATGATTGTCGATCATATATTTATAAATAATATGCAAAATATTATAATATTCACTCCTAAAAGATTGTTTAGATTATTTTTAAATAATCAAAATTAATCAATTTTGTTATCTTAATTGTCACATATAATTCTAATTTGAATAAAAATAACATGTTAATAGTAAAATAGGTTGTTATGTTAATTATTATATGTTGAGTTTTTATGAAAAAAATATACAACATGTTTAAAACAACAAATTTTGTGATTGTCCTTGTAGCGGTAATAATACATCGGTGACTTGGTTTATGGAAATATATATTCTAATAATAAATAGTACGCGATTATAGTTATAGTTTTAATTAGCATGATATCGTTGTTTAATCTCGATTAAGTTAGATTTGATATATATTGATCGTCCAGTTACACGTGTAAGAGATGTTATTGGTAAAAAATCTCACATTAGTTTTAGGCTACCCACGTAATGGGATAATTGAATCAATCTGATAGGTTGTTGAATAAATTAAGGGGTTGACACGTATTAAGTGTGTGAGAAAAATTAAAAAGCATTGAAATTACGATATGGGCAGAGAGAAGCGAGACACGTGGCTTGTGTGGATAGTTACATGGAATATAATAATTCCTAGTATCTTTACTAAAATCTTATTTTAGAATTTTGAATATATTTTTAGTAAAATAAATCCTAACAATAACCATTTCAATACATAAAATATTTATTCATTTTAAAAAATATCAAAATAATTTATTTAAGTGTTAATTATTTTTATTTAATTATAAAACATGATTATAATTATTTAATCATAAAAATAAAAAATATAAGTAAATAATAATAGTATGAGATAAAAGTGGTACGGTAGAGTGTTGAATTTTATTAACAAAATCATTTATAGACTATAAAGCTAAATGGTTGTTGAATTGTGTGGAAGAGAGAGAAGATGATGTGGAGTGTTGAAAATTAAAAAATTGGGTGTTGAATAAATTAACCATGGTAGATAGTCTTAGATGGAAGAGAGAGAAGATGATGTAAAGTGTTGAAAATTGAAAAAGATGATATTGAATAATATGACCATTATAGATAGTCTTACAAAAATATTAAAAGATAGAGTCTGATTTATAGTACTAAACTAAATTTTTTAGTATCTATCTTATATATATAATGTGTAATGGGTGGATTAGCGGTTAAGTGAAGCCAAATTAGTGTATTTCCTATTTTACATACCATAAAAAAATTTTATTTTAATTTTTAAATAAGCTTGTACAGGTGCTTAAGCTGGCATGATAAATTACCATGAAAAGCTATTCTTATAAATATTATCTCTTCATGTCTTTCATGAGTATCATGAGAAAATAAAAGTTGTTTCGTCATACATTTTTATTTCTTACATTAGTAAACTTTACATCTTATTTCTTTTAGGTTTTTAAATTATTTATTTATTTCATTATAATTTTATTATAAAAATAATAAAATATTTCTTGAGTAGGCTGATAATATAATATTAGAGATGCAAGGTGAAAAGTCGGCTTTCTTTCATTCCAAAATTAACCATTAAATCTAAAATCATTAAAAAAATGGTAATGATTTGTGATTGATTTAGTATCAAATACTAAAAAGTTTAGTATTATAAGGACTAATTTTAAAGATATTATGCGCGGGCCTTCAGGTATGTGTTACTCCTCTGCAACGTCAACTGAATGCATATGATACCTATCGATATGCTGTAAAATATTTGGGGAGGCTGGGTCTATAATCATAATATCTGCTACAGAGCTGGGTGTGCAAGAAATATCTTTTAGTGTGTTTGAAATGATGTTGCAGACTTGCATTCAGTTCTTTACAACCGCTACATGTACTATCTCATGACAAATAGTAGCAAAACCGAGATCCTCTTTCAACTGTTCATCATATTTGTTGAAAATTCATAAATTAATTTTAATTTAAAATCAATTGATGATAGGATCATTCTGAGGAGTGTTCGATCTTATAATAAATTGTAATGCATGTATTACACTTTTTTTTTAATTGACCATACTATCTATTTACATATAGATTATTAAAGAAAAGATAAATAAAGTCGAAAAAGTACATTCTGAGTCTATAAATATAATTTTACATCTTCTGATAACGTGTTAGGAATACAGCAGTTATTAGCGGTATACATCAGTGTGATAGCTGAGATTAAATCCCAGATCTGTAGCGACGTGATCTTGTCAAGTAATTAACAATAATTGTGGTATCATCAATTACACTAATTACTAAGATCTATCGGAGTTGATACCTTAATTCAGAGACATGTGATATGAGAAAGAATAAATTGAAGAAATTAAACATAGCATGAAGTTTATCACGAGAGTGCTTGGCACTTGATGTAATTTAATAAAACTCACTATGAAATCAAATTAATAATCGGAAAGGAGAATTGTTCATTAATTTCCGAAGCACTTATTCCCCAAAATCAAAATACACTTGAATCTGCAAAGTCTATGATTGGGTGTTTTTTCTTGAAGGCAATAAAACTCAGAGTCTGGTATAGGCTCTCTCGAATCTCGTGAATTACATTTTGATCCTTGACTTTGAGGGTGGTGTTTCCTTTATCCTGAGACTATAATATTCGTATATATAAAATTTCTGAGAATCGTGGGTCTAAAAGCACAAATAGAATAGAAAATCTGGAATTCAGGCTCAAAACCGCCTCAAAAACTCATTCATTTATACAGTCGTAAATTGTGCATCATTATTCTACTGTGGAGAAATGGTGGTCTGACGGAAATTTCACCGTGAAACTCTTGTTCATCGTGACACGAGATTAGCGATAAGGGCTTCTCTCAGAAAAATGGCTTCATAGCATCAAACATAACAAGTATAAGGAAATAAAAAATTTAAAATTTAGGGCCGACAAATTAAAAATGGAGGGTATTAGTCTTTCAATGTTGGTCAGATTCATTCAGCTTTGAAGAGGTATCGTCGCATTGAATATGTCAGCGTGTATTGTCACTTCATGCAAATGTGATCATATAAATGTCGTCACCATTGTCTTTGTCACTAATGTAAAATGGTCCTCCTTCAATACATATCCTTCCACACGTATAATAAATACTTACAAACCTTGATCTATTTTTATCACACCCAATTTCGTATATCAACTGGACGGGTTATATATGTCATTAATCAATTATAGAATTAGGGAGTATGAGGAGTATATAAAACTAGCAGTAGTGCGTACTCATTTGACAACACGCTTGCAGGTGCGAGTTTCATAAAAGCTACCCCCTTTTACTTGAGTAGGTCCTTTATGTTACTCTCGAGTTCTTTAGCTTTTCATTTGTATTCTCCACTCTCTCTTTCTTCACATATATTTGATCAATAGAGGGAGGAGAATTCAGAAAACTGAACTTTCAAAGAAAGAAGACTAATGAAATGAGTCGTCTGGCTCCATTATCGGAAGCACCCATTAATGAAGAAGAGTTAACAAACTGCTCAAAAAAGGCTCAAACATGGAGAAACTGGCTCAAGAACCGTTTCCCTTTACTCTTTAACAAGAAATCTGATCTTAAAGTCCTCTTGAGTGTTCTTGGTTGCCCTCTTTTCCCTGTTTCACTTTACTCTAAACAACCCATCAAAGAAGTAAGTTTGTTTTTCCTTTTTTTTGTCCCATTTCGTTAGTTTCATTGGTAATTGGTTCTATGCATGATCTAGTTTTTGAAGTCCTCTTTAGTGTTATTAGTTTGCCCTCTTTTCCCTATTTACTTCACTCAAAAACAACCCATCATTTTTTCTTTTGTCCCATTTATTAGTCTCATTGGTAAATGGTTCTATGCATAAGTCTAGTTTTAAAGGGTATTTAATTACTCTTATGAATTGTTTAATAGGGCTATTCATGTTCTAAGTCTTTTGAGCTACATTGATTTCGAGTTTTGGTATGTGGGCTGCATGTTTTCCGGGGGATTAGGAGCGATAATAAATGATCATTTTAGATAGTTACCTTTATTTACTCGTTTCCCAATTCTTTTTTCTATTTAGTTGTGAGATTTTGTCAAAAAAAAAAAAAACAAAGACTTCAACATAAATATGTCACGTATCTGAAGAACATTTCGTCTAAGCAAGATGTATAAGCATTGTCCGATAGTATTAATCTTTATATCCATATTCATTAAAATTTGTATAAAATCTAATTGATAGAAATGATTTTTGTCTTTTGTATCTTGTTAATTCCCTCTTAGATTACCATGTTATTTGTTTCCGTATTAAAGGTTTGTACCCACCGTTAGGTCATTTCAATGTCTCTCTCTCACCTTGGTCAGAAATAGATATGACCAACTAACTAACCAACAGTATCCATTTTAATTAAAACTATGTGAAAATTTAGCAATAAGACAAAATTAATGGATCCACTAACCACATTTAATTATATACAAACAACAATTTTATATCATGTCGTTATGTAGAAATTTCCATGCTTCTATTTTTCCCACATCCTGACAAACAAAAGATGAGATAATCTAATTGACGCTTAATATTGTTATTCAAATAAGTAGATATTAGATTCATTTTCTATATATTAAAGCATTTTTATGTGTTTCACATTGACTTATCTTCACCAAATGGTCTCTGGATCAAATGTTTGGTGAGTAAAAACTCATCATTTAATGCAATTAACTAGTGTAGGTGTAACAAGTTAATGTCAGTCAGAGTTAGTATTGACTATTGAGAGCAATTATTAAATGAAAATCTGTTATGTTGCACAACAACTGTAGTTGAGGGGTTACGTATTTATTTGAAAAGTTCGAGGTTAATGGTTCAAATCTCACCGCTAGATATTCTTAAAAAGGGTTGTTGGAACGCCAGTCTTTTTTTACTTTTAACTTTCTATATGATTTATCTCGATTCATTATTTTCTTGAATTAATTTTAAATATATATGGATTTACCCATGTTGATAAAATGTGTTACAGGTATCATCATCTGCTGAGTACATAGTCAAGCATTTCACAGCAGCTACATCTTGTAGGAAGCTAGAGGGAATGGTAAAAAATCTATATGCAACTGGGAAAGTTGTAATGTCAATGGTTGATGAGGTGAGCTCAACTGGCTCAATGCCTGTTACTGGTCCCAGTGGTGGTGGTGTTTCACAAAAGGGTTGCTTTGTTATATGGCAAATGATGCCTACAAAGTGGCAAATCGAGCTCGTCGTTGGTGGTCAAAAGATAATCGCAGGGAGCGATGGCAAGTAATGGCTTAGCGGCATACCGTGGCTTGGTTGTCATGCATAAGGTGGTGTCGCCCTCTCCGTCGTACACTTTCAGGCAAGTGATTCCTATAAGTTCAAAACAACTTTAAAATAAATCGATCATTGTCATTGCAGGGACTTGAATGAAGACCTTGTCATTATATTAATATCTCACTAAGCTAACCCTGCTGGTTAGTTCAATCACAACGAGATCTTAGCATTTAAATTTTGTGCTTTTACATTTTCTATGTAGCTTTCACTTTTCTTTTTTACTTTTCTAGTGTATCTTATAAAAAGATGATAGGTCAACATATATGGAATTACTTTTACTCTTTATCCTTATGATCCTAACTTAAGAATGGAATTATTAGATTTAACCTGGGCCATCTGAATGCCTGACTTTCTTTTTGGAATATTCTCTCTTACACACTAGGTAGTGCATGAGATAGAATAACTAGCATAACTTTTCATTTCTTTTTCAAGATGTCAAATGTTCTGCCCCTTTCAAGCCTCTCTGTTCCTCACTATGTGAAAAATAAGATATGTGTTTCCATACCACAAGTAAAGTAATGTCTCAACATCAAGATCTACGTATTACGTCGTTTGAAGATACTCGCTAAAATTTAGGAAGGGTTATATAGTATCTTGACGCTTCATATAATAACGTGAAGCTGTTTAAATTGAAATAAATGTGTATATTTATCACTTCACCCTAAGCAACTGTATTACTGTTAAAAGCTATTCCCTCCCATCTTATTTAAGTGAAATATCTTGTCCCTCCTACATAATAATAATTCAAACAAGAATGGAGGAAAGCATAAGATTAACGAAAGGCATAGCATCTTTGTCATGAGACTTTACATAAAGCATACAATTTGTAATCATCTTTAAATATACTTAATGCATTCTAAACAATTCTTAATTTTTATTCATGAATGTTTGTTCAGGGACTCGATCCGTTGTCTATATCAGCAGTATTTTCCTTGGCAGAGTATGTAGGGGAAAAGAGAATTTCGGGCACTGATTGTTTTGTCTTAAAGTTATCTGCAGATCACTCCGATCTTTCTGAACGGAGTGATAACACAGCAGAGATGATTAAGCATGTCATGTTCGGATACTTCAGCCAAAGAAGTGGCTTATTAGTCCACCTGGAAGACTCATATCTAACTCGAATCCAATCTCCGGGTTGTCATCCCACATACTGGGAAACAACGATGGCTACTAAAATCGAGGACTACAGGGCAGTGGAGGGGGGCGTGATGATAGCGCATTCTGGTAAGTCAAGCGCCATCATTACACGATTCGGGGACAATTTAAGGGCAGGCCCTGTAATCACACGGATGGAGGAATCATGGGTCATCGATGATCTAGCTTTCAACGTTCCTGGCCTTGATATCGATTGTTTCATTCCTCCCGAAGAAGTTCAGAAAGAATATCCTGATGAAAGTCTAGAATGGAAATCAACATTACAACAATAAACTTGATCTACACAAGAATTGTTTTGTGATTATTGGTTGATACTGCAACTAATTACTTAGTTTAGTACATATACATACTGTTTTGATTGATGGACTTGAACACATGGTACTTTCAAATATAACGTTTGATCTCCATATATGTTTCTTCCAAATTTTCTGTATTTTTTTATGAATAGGAAGAAGCACACTGGGACAGTGACATTGTTAAGCAAGTATAATATAATATATACTATCAAGACTTCTGATGTTAGTAAATTTATACTTACTGTACATTTTTTGTGTTTGTTTAACAAGGTCAACTGCTTTTCATTGAATTTGTACATTTACAGAATCCGAATGTTGCGATTCAATTCGAGAAGTTCGGTTCGATGTAGTTCGAACTTCATGTGAAGGTTCGACCTAACTCGGATCGAAGGGTCGATGAATTACATACATTTATAATATTTTTTCAATTTTCATCTTATTTTATCATAAAAATTCCAATTTTCGTTCGAACTTGAAACGTTCGAATTTTTAAACTGAATCGAACTGCGAATTTCTCTATTCGTACCAACACGAACGGAACCCAAATCCAAATGACGTTCGATATAGTTTAATTCGTTTAGGATGCTTCCATGATTGAGCCTTAAACATGGTATTTAAAGCTAAGTTTTAGTCCAGTAATACGTAAACTTCAA
>JADFUC010001804.1:0-83380 GCA_019722365.1 Lithospermum erythrorhizon
ATCGGTATTACTTCGTTCAGTTACGTATTGCCCCAACATTAAGTTGGAGTTTGGTGAGTAGATGCTACGAGTATAAGTTGAAAAATTTTTAGAGATGATTTCGGTTATGCGAAATGGATTTGCAAGTTATCTTTGTGGATATGTATATTTACTCAAGTGAGGAGATTGAGTCGGCAGAGGATGTGACCAAGTGGTTGAATAATGGTCGAGGGTTTAGAAATGGTTATAGGAAGAAAGGGGTTGTTGATTGTCTTCCGTGCTTGGCTTGTATCTGAGGTGAAGCTAGGTTTGTAGACACCTTTGTGTGAAGTCGGTGGTTCCGTGGGTTACCGGGGATAGGAATCCGAGTCGGTTGGTGAACTCCTTGACTTACAAATTCTTGCGTCGCCAACGGATAAATCTACCACTCTTCATTTGCCTTCCGTATCACGGCATTCGATGAAGCGATACGGCTGACTTGACCCTTCCTTACGGGATGCTTATCACACACATCATGGAGTCTTGGGGAGGAGATCGGGTGTTTCCAAGGGGTATGCAGAGGTGGGGGAGCCGCGCTCGAATCACCAAGGACTACTTCGGACTTGCACCGTCGCGTATCGCGATAGCCGACTTTGGTGGAAGTGGGAGGCTAAAATGGCTAACCGTGAAGATAGAAAAGCCATACAAACCATTATGGAGAAAATGGTTTAGGGAGGTTGATGATTTGGAGGATCCGGCTTTTTCGGATGATGAGGATGATGACGACGAGGACTTCGAGGATGACGATGATGATGATGATGATGTAGTGGGAGATGATGATGATGGTGGCGATGAGGCTCCTCGTGAAGTGAGGAGTAAAATATTTCAAGACCACGAGTCAAGATTAAATGACATTGTTAGGAGGCAACAAGTCATTGAGGAAAATCAAGGGCTTATCATCAAAGAAAACAAGAAGCTTAAAGACTATGTGAAAGGAATTATGAAATTCCTCTCTTGTTTTGGCGATGGTAATGAGAAGTTGAAGGCCCACAAGAAGTATTTGGCTACTTCGGATGATGAGGAGACCGAGGTGGGAGATAGGACCGGCGTTGCGGGTCCGGTACGCCTGGTGGTGCCTCCCAGGGATTAGGATCGAGACTACATCCTTGATGATATTGAGGGCCTTGAGTGAGTATGGGATCCTTCTTTGACAAATAGCGGAGGGTCCGAAGATCAATTGAAGGGACTATGATGGCTTGGACCAATTGTCTTGTTTATCTTTATTTATGAAAACTTTGTTTAGACTTGTTTTTATACCCGCTTTTGTGATGATCTCAAAGGGGGAGAATGATTAGACTTATGCTTTTTGTTGGTTTTGTTTTAGTGTTTAGTTCTCTTATGCCTGCTTTGTTGGATGTTTTTTATATAATAGCTTGTGTTGGTGTTTTATTATCTATGGAATTGTGCCATCTTATGTATTCAACCTGCCATTGCTTATATCGTCCATGGATGTTTTTTGTTCACTTAAGAAAACATTGGGAATCTCTTATGTTCGAGGCGTCGCTTTATGTTTCATTTCTTCCCATAGCATAAGTCAATTTATTATCATCAAAAGGGGAGTTTGTTGAATAATGGGATTCCATTGAGCCTATTTTTGAAGATAACAAATTGTTCATCGAACTATTAATCGTTTCGGTGAACATGTATTCAGTTTATTCTAAATAGAGTTTCAAGTGCTAAAATTGTTGTCGGGAAGTTCGGAGGCTCATTGAGTAAGTCAAACAAGCGCCCGGCCTGCGAGCTTCGTGTTAACTTTTTTATAGGCGTTTGTAAAGGAAACTCTTTTTTTTAAGTATTTTGTCAGTTTTAAATTTGTGAGTATAGACTTTTGCCATTTTAAACTTAATTGTGTTTGAGAAAAGCGAAGGTCCGTAGTTTGAATCTTGAGTATAGATTGATTCATAGTTAAAGTGCAAATGCAATGAGCTGTGTGGCATTCGTTTGAATTGGCTTGAGCGATCGTTATTTTGGAATTGACACTATGAACATGAGGACACCCAGGAGGGTGCCGGGTCCGCGATGATCCGAGACCCCTTCGAGACCCCGGGTCTCGATAGGGTCCCATTGTTGAGATACTGAACCTCTCGATAGATACTACGAGCGGAGCTTATAGCCGTTGCCTGGTCCGTGAGGGCTCATCGAGACCCACAGATGGAATAGGAGTCACGATCTTGCTTCTCTTTGACTCAAAATTTGTGCTTGTATATAAGCCCCACTACTTTTCAAAACCTAAATAACACGACTATTTGGAAACCCCAATTTAGAGCATTTATTTCTTTTGTTAAGCAAAAGGCAAAAAGTCGCAACTCTCACATTTATTGCTATAATCTTTATTGAGAGTTTCTAGATTTGTGCTGGAAACAATTCGTTTCCTTCTCAAACATTTATTGTTTTGGGTGAATCTTATTATTAGGGAAGCATGGGGTTACTATTTCTAGGTTGAGTAGTACTTTTGAAATCCTAAGAGTGTGTTCTTGGGTTCCCAATCTAGGATTCCCGATTGGGGAGTTGAAATCACTTGGCGGGTAAAACTGGGTCATTTAATTGGAGGCTAAGTGTTTGATAATAGGCTTGAGGAAAGTTGCTTGTGTGTAATCAAACATTGCTGGCGCTTAGAGATTATCTTGAAAATCGAGGTTGGAAAACGGCAGTCGGCGATAAGGGGAATTGAAGCTTCGCTAATATCTTAATGTATTGTATTTAACAACTTCACTTACTCTTTGCTTTAAGTCATCATTATATTACTAATCATCTTGTTGTTTTTATTGTTATTGTCATTCTCGAGCTTAGGTTATCGAGTTGCTCGCATTAGAACATATTCTTATTATTTTTTGTAATTCGCATTGTTAAATTAAAACTCAAAAGGGAATAATTTAACGTAAAACCTTATTCCCCCCCATAAGGTTGAATCCGGGCTAACACGCACTTCCTCGGGGGCGGGGGAATCGCCTGATGCCGACTAACGGCTTCCAACAAAAGTACTCTCGCGTCTTTCTTTGCTTTGGAGAAAAGACAAAATGTTCCGCCCTCTTCGCCGAGTCGGAGATAGAATAGAGCAAGACTTTTTTATGAATCAAAAAGGCTTGTTCCGTCTACCCGATGCCAACTTTCCTCCCTCTTGTCCCGTCGCTCCTGATATAAAAGAGGATGTCCACTTCCGTCCTATAAAAGGGTCTCATTGTACAAGATATGGTCTTCAATCTCATTTATGCTTTCTCATGCTTATCGCACATTATACTAATGTTGGGCGTCAAAGTGTTAACGGGGAGGTGCGCCTCCCTTTGTTTTGCAGGTTCTCTTTGGATAGAGTAAAGTTTCGGATGGCCTACCATTAAAGGGCACGTCATCGACTATCGACGGGTAACTATAAAATTCATACTTTATCAATATACAACCCGACAATTATTATAATACGGAGGTTCTTCTCTAATTGATCCACGAGTAAATAGCAAACATGATTTACTACTTCATCCGTAGGGTGGTGATTATAGTAATGATGATGGTAAAGAAGTGATGGTGGGGATAGGGTGGTGGGGAGTAAGGGGAAGGGGGTTAATATTGATATTTTTTTTTATAATGTTTAATGATATTTGAAAGAGGCCCAAATATATTTTGTTATTTCAAACTTAACCCTAAAATTCTATAAAAGATGTAATTTCAGTTTTGTCTTTTATTAAAAGTGGGATTCTGTTAACTTTAACTGAGTTTAATTTTGGACAAAACCCCCAAAATGATCAGCTCGATAGTTCAAAGGATAAACTAATCGATCAGGTCGTTAAAGTTTAACAGAAAAAAATAATTTAAATATATTTGAAAGCTTGGTGATAGTAGAGGGACGATAAGAGATTAAGTCTCAATAATAAATTAGCTAGTACAATAAATTAGTAGTTTACTTTGTTTCATTCAATAAGCGGAGAATATACAGGCACCAGGCATTGTGGTACTAAAGATTATTTTTAATATTGGTTACTAAATTAATCTGAACCGTTTGATCTCTATTATCTTAATTAATTTGCATCTAATGATTAAAAGTTGATTGAGCGATTTTGTCATTATGTAATAATTGAACCAAAACAAAAAAATCGGATCAACCCCTTTTTCCACATGATTTTCTTTCCATAAACATTTTTATTGCTTGATTTTTTGTTTTCAAATTCTTTCATATTTCTCTCTCTTTGTTCTTGAATTCCTTTTTTCTTGCTAAGAAAATCTATCACAGAATGAATAATTATACGCATTTTTATGTCATGCGCATTTTGGTGAAAGCCATACTCAAGTTCAAGATGTGTTAGTAGAGTAGACTAGTTAATCGTGTTGAATTTAGTTTTAATACCAATTTTATATTTATTGTTTTTAGTTTTTTTGTTGCAAAATTATGTATTTCAAATTTTTTGTCCAGTTTGACTGATTGCAAAATTATATGTTCCAAATGTTTTTGTCCAGTTTGAGCGATGGTGTTATTAATTGCACTAGAATAGTGCTTGTCATAAAAAGATTGTCACTTTTAAGTTTGTACACATATTTGTTCCAGAATAATTACCTAAATTGTTGATAGAGGTTTCTCAAATTGTTGATGAAAGTTTTTGGTTGATTTGGTTGACTTGAAGTCAACCAATTAAACAAAAGTAATGGTATGTTGTTAGTATGGTTTTGATACGTAGAGTTTAACCATAATCGTTACTGATCATGATAAGTATAAATTTGCCATTATGGCCACATGTTGTGGTTAATACAGATATAATAGATTGTGTCGTATCTTTGTGGTTAGTAAAGATTTGCCATAATCATCAGTTATGGTGGTTGGTAAAGATTTACCAGTCTAACCATATTTTGTGGTTATTATGTCATGTTTTGCTTCTAATGGTTAGAGTGTTCCAGTTTTTTGTTTTTTAATATTTTTTCATGTGTGTTTTCTTTTAGATTTTTTTACTTTATAATAATATCATTATATATTTTTTATTTTGATTTTGTAAGTGGTGATTCTCTTAAATTAATTTTTTATATTTTAGTATTTAAATAATTTTGAATTGCTTTGAAGTATTTTGATTTGATTTTCCAAAGAGTAAAGATTGTTTGGTTTTGGGAAGATTTTTAATTTTATTTTTGATTTAAATTGATGATTGATATTCATTCATAAAATGTAAATTACTACGAATTACTGATTGAATTAGAGAGACATAACCATCAAATAAAATTGAAATCCATCCCTAGAAATAACTAATCGAGATTAGATCGATAGATTACAAATCAATCCTACCAAAAGAAAATACAATACACACAATTGTAATCCTAATCCACATTGATCCGATTACCATTACGTTTCTAAGGAAGTTTCAGATATGTATTGATGGTTGGACATTTTCGACCCGAGAATAATTCTTCGCCGTTTCTTGTAAAAGTATCGGGTTGTATAGTGGGGTAAATTACACCCATAAAATATTTTCAATTGGATGAAGAAATGGAAAAATAAATACCAATCTTATTAAAAAAAAGGAGAAAAAAATAATACACAAAAATGTGTAAAAAAAATTACACAAATTTAAAAATAAATCAAGAAAAGAGTAAGAATAACCACCAAAATGGTGGTTATCCTACCCTAGAAGATTATATTAAGGAATAAGATAGAGGATAGGGGTTAAGAGGGAGTTGAGAAATAGAGCGAGACGTTTCAAATAATTGTTTTTTAGTGTTCTTTTGTTTGTTTGATTGAAATTTGGTATTGAAAGTTATTTTGATGTGATAAATTAGAATTCTTTATTTTAGGATAATTTTATTATTAAATTGGAATGAAAGAATTAATGTAGAAGTTGTATTTTTTTCATATTTGTTATTAAATGAATGAATTGACTTATTTGTCATTTAATATCATGATACTAAATAGCATGGAGTACTAAATAGTACAGAGTACTAATTTAGTACTTTGAAATCCGGACTCGATATAAGCATTATAACTTATTGATAGTCACTACAAAGTGAATTGGTGAAATGAGTGCCAGAATAATTGGAATGAGAGTGCTAATTAGAGTCTCGAGAGAAAGTTCAAAGAAGTTAGAGTTTAGTCCACGATAATTAAGCTTTAAGGTTGCGTTTTGGTCCACATTGTAATTTGTGTTGTCAAAATTAAAAAGCAAAATGAGAGATTGTGAAAACTACGTTCCTACCAAAATTATGGTATTTCACTGCACAAATTCTTTTTTGATTCTTGTCCCAATTCTTTAAATCCCCATTTTCTTATTATTCCTACTTGTTTTCGTCCAAAATAATCTCCTATAAATAGACTTACTCCACAAAATTATAGGAGATTATTTTGGATGAAAACTAAAATAGAATAAAGGAAAGAGCTGAGGCGGAAATCAAGCGAGAAGGATGAGAGTGAAATATGGCGATATTAGGCTGAATGGGGAGATTACACTCATTTGTTGTTAGTTTTTAACAACACGATCATAGAGGACAAAACACAGCTTAAAACCCTTTATCGGGAGACTAAACTCCCAATTCCCGAACTTGCGGGATCAATTCACAACTTTGTCGGTATGGGACCATTTCATAGTCTTTCTCTCACTCGCTTAGTGTATTAAATCTGAAATGAATTCCGTATTTCTCCAAGTCCCAGTGCAATTTGTAAGGCTTTCATTGAAATGTAAATGAGGTCGGTCCTCTCTATTTATTACTATTCCCTTTTTTTTAGTTATTATTTTAGCCATTTGTACATAAATTAAGGAAAATTAAAAATAGTCAAAAAGTGTTTTAGAGAGTGAAAATTTATTAAATTTTAATTAAAAATAATTAAGATGACTTAATCAAATTAATTAAAATCGAGCCACTAAAAATGACACGTGGCTAGGGTTCTCAATCGAATCCTAAATTTAATGCTTGAAACCATGGGAGATAATTCGAATTAAATATTCATTAAATTTAGGGTCCGAGTAAAAAAATCCCTAATTTTATTGGGATAAAATCGGACATAGGGCTAAAATTGAAGCTCCAAAAGTTTGGGGTTCAAATGGAGACTCGGAAGTTTTGTGGCTCAAAATCAAGGCTTGAATCCGAGGGTCAATACAAAAATACCTTTGACCTAGAAAAAGATCCGGAACCTTCTTTTCTCATGAAAATAGGCACCCAAAATTGATTTCTGAGGAAATTAATGCCTTACTATCCAAGCAGTTGAATATTGCTTATGAGGAAATTCAGCAGTTAAGATTGTGATTCACTTGAAATCAAAAACCAACCAATGAGCAAACATTAAAAAGCCGAGAAACCTATAAATACCCCCTAAATTTCGAAATTCATATGACATTCTCATTCAGAAAATACACAAAAAAACATCTGAGAAAATATAAAGGATACCTCTTAAATTTTCTAAGTTAAATCTTTTTAAACCATTAGCAAAAACACATGTAGGCTGGAGAATACCTCGGTAACCTAAATAAGCGCACAGGAAATCGAAATTGCTTGCACAAGCGTAGTAATTCTTCAAGTTTGAAAGCAAAATCGGTTGAGAATTTATTCTGATTTCGAAACGCTTGAATATTCGGGGAATAAGCTAAAAAGCTTTGATTATTCATAAATCTTGCATGAACACACAAATTTTCACGTTTGATTTAATCAAGTTTCGAAATATGAAATACTTAGTATTTGATACATAAATGAGTCCCGGGGAGGAAACATCTTTGCTAAAACCCACATGCAGTGATCGGTGTCATCAATGAGGTTGGATATTCAACCTTCATCGATCATCAACTACGTCAACAATTTATTAAGGCCGGCTGTGAGTACGAGCTATAAGCTTGAGAGTGAGGCTAAATCTCACTAAATTCCACTCTACTGTGACAATAGCTACTAAGGCATTTGTGAGGTACAAGCTATAAAGCTTGAAGTGAGGCAAAATCTCACTTTAAGTCCCACTATACGACGGTACGCTACAAGACATTTGTAGGTAAAATACATTGCTTCGATAGCAGTTCTTTATCCTCCACTTTCGCTTACAAGCTCGGGCTACATCCTAAATCAGATCTAAGTAAAGAAGACAAATTAATGTATCAGCACTTAGTCCCACTAAAGGTAGCTTACACGAGCTACAAAGTCCCATAAAAGGCATGTGATCGAGGCACAGCCAAAAGAATAGAGCAAGAGCCGGGCGGCTGCTCTAAAACAAAAAGAGGTGCCTATGACCTCTGGAATGGGAGATGCAGGGATGTCCCATGTCTATCCCCATATAAGACCTCGAGTTAAGTCACAAGGACCAACGAGGAGAATATAGTAGAAACTCTCTCCTATCATTCGAGAGAAGATGGAATGATTCAGCAACATAGCTAAATGAGTATATCTGGGGGAAATAAAGGTCATGAAAATGCAGGGGTAGCTTGTATATCATACTGAAACCTGCACTCCCGTACTAGACCCGGTGAAGATGCCAAAGGGCTATCGAGGCAGTTCCAACACTTCTATGGGCTGGGAACCCCCGGAAGCAACATATATAGCCCCACTTTGTTGAGACTTTGCAACAAAATTTGGGGCTGAAAGAGATGAAATGGTCAAATAGTTGGATTACATTTCTGCCAGGGAATGCGTTCATTGGTACTAACTTAGACTTTGCCTCCATAGGCAGTTGGGATCAAGCTGGAGGCGAGCTTTCTCAACCGCTTGATACAAGAGTTAGCATGATGGAGCTAAGCGCTGCAAAGCTAAAAGAAAAGGAGGAGCCAATTCACAGGACTTACATTGACAGAAATGGAAGTATGAACTTGAAATGCAAAGATAGGCTCTCGAGTCATCGGCCATCAACATGTGTAAACAAGGCATGCTGCTTGGGACACATGGTACATTATGCATGGAATAATTCCCGAGCCTTGGCCGATTGGAAACAAGAGCTCATGATATGGGCTTCAGCATTGTATGCAAACAAAGGGGGACATCCCCTATTCCTACTTGACCCTATTATTCGAGAAGGCCAAATGAGCCAAGGAACCAGAGAAACTTCAAGCTCGAAAGAAAGAAAGCACATGCGGTGGCTTTACAAAACTACCAAGTTCTCATTCGAGGAATAAGGAAGGTCGAAGAGGCTGACCTTGGAAAGAAAGAGCGTCTGGCAGCAAGAGATGCAAGAGAAGGACTATCCCTTCCTGGAGTCTGACGTTCCCTCCATGTTTGATGAGCTCTTGAAAGCAAAGCTCATAAAGCTCCCAGAGTCAAAGAGACTTGAGGAGGCATGTAGAAGCAGGGAGCCCAACTTCTGCAAGTATCATAGGATACTAGGGAATCCCATCGAAAAATGCTTCATATTCAAAGAGCAAGTAATGGATCTCGCAAGAAAGGAGGCAATAACCCTGGAAGAAGACAAAGTCTTTTCCAACCACATAACCTCACCGTACGTCCGACCTATTGAAGTCGAGGTACACGCTGACTTTTTGGGAGAAGCTTAATTTCGTCAGGAAAGCATGGGCGATTACTCGGGCGATGAAGACTACGAGAAAGCATGGAATGTATGTGTTGAAGTTGGCGACAACTCAGCTACTTTGCCCCGAGAAGCAGGGGTGGCGACTGCTTGAAAGTAAGTCTCAGGACTTCGCCCGTCGCATTCAGCGATGGAGACACACTTGTGAAGATGGTGTTCGTAATAATCCCTCTTTATGTGTCGGGGATAATAGCAACTTGAAAGTCGGATCGGTAGAATCTTTAGTAGATGGAGGATCAGTATAAACATCCTACCACTCACAGACATTAAAGGCATTGGGCATCTCTCTTTGAAGACTTACAACCCAGTCCAGCTTTATCATTGAGGTTTTAACCAGGCGAGGAGCAAGCTCGGAAGTAAGTGCAGGTGATAGGGGGTGGAACCACGTCTTGGTTTCATGTCATAGGCCGCCCGAGTCATATATAACATCCGGTTAGGAAGACCTTGAATCCAGCGGCCAATCTTGTCCCTGTGAACTTCACCCGGTGTTTGAAATATTGCAAAGATGGGATGGAGAAAACATTGAGAGCGGAGGCAACCCACATTTTCGGTGGAAGAATCACTGGCGTGCTAAATATTACAAGAGAAGGGGCACAACCCCCTAACGGCGCATGGGCCAAGGCACCCCGGATGTCTCCAACGTCTCGGCATGCACCTCGGCTACATAAGAAGCAGAGGAAGATCTAACTTCAAACATTCAAAGGCTTGGCTACCCTACGCACAACCGAAGGTGGTGTGACACCGCAAGGTTTGTGACATAAGAAAGGATCCAAAATAGAGCATGGAACTATGGGCCCAAAAGCTTATGACCTCTAGCTAAAAGCTAGTTATGATCCTATTGAAGACAAAGCCATGGGACAACTACCTCCTGAGGTCATCAGCAACAAAGTACATGGGTTGAATGATACCCAAAACTTGATGAGGCAGAAAAGATGGGTTGTCGGGGAACTCAACCCACGAGTTGGGGTATACACCCAGAAACCGCCTTTGATATTTTAATCAAGAGGGGTGACAAACCACTACATACCGAGGTTGGAGAAAAGCGTGCAAAGAAAATACATGAGCGACCACCGGTATGCCTCGCGTTAGGCGCAATCTCAACTCTAAAAGAAAAATGGGTCTTCACGAGATTGGGGGCAAAAGTAACAAGCCACAGCCCAACTGAGAAAACATCATCTTTGGCCGGTCTTGGGAGGAGACAACCTCCCAGCCTATGGAGGAACTACCAGAGGAAGAAGACACCTCTGCCGCATGTTTTAACGTAGAAGAACAAGATGAGTATGCACCTGATGGTAGTAAGCTCCCAGCCCAAGAGGCGCATGAAAACCTCCATCCTTGGAAGGCAATGAAGAAGAGGTTCATGGCCAACCTCCGTGCATATCAATGAGAAAGGACGCAGAAACGGGATATGTGGTGCGTGAATTCAAATATACGTACCTAGGCATGACTACTCCTTAAAGGAAGTAGAGGAAGGCTGAGCAATGAGTATGTGTCACGAGTTGACCATATCGAGATATAGAGCACTACCCAACGAGGGCATCCTCGTGAGTTTTTAGAAGAGCTTTGAAATGATCCGATTGTACAAATACATTCGTGAGGGGCATTGTGGAGCGATTGTCACATCAAGTAAAATTCGCTCTCCCACCTCGAAAAGAAAGGAACATCCGAAGAGCCACACCCGTGGGAGTTAATGAAAGCAAAGTTTATGTCCACCATTCCATGCATAATAGTAAGGAATGACAGAAAGACGGGACACTTAATGTGTGAGCCGGGGATCTACCATGCGAGGTTGTTCCCTAGAGAAATGGAAGAGAGATAAAAGGTTTGACCTTCTTATCTCGTCGGTGATCGACCATGTGGCATCTTTGGAAGGGGATTTCTTAAGAGGCATCGGGGCGACCCGATATATAAAGTAAATCATGAACAAACATTATGGAACATTTGTCCGCCTCGAGGCGATATAATATGTAAATCAACGATACCCTATCTTCATGAAAGCGGTTGATGGGTTGAGACTTGACTCCATATGAGACTATTATCAAAACAAAGGGGAGTAGAGGCAACATCACGATGAAACCCAAGGTTCCAACACTTCTTAACATACTCAAAATACCCTCCCACAGGCATGAGGATAGCCTTGACACCACTTCCCGGCGAGGATAAATTGTCCACCATGCCACTTGATCTGACTTAAACTATAGCTGCGCTCTTGTGTAGTAGTATAGGCAGGTCAACCTCACGAGCATGAGGATAAAAACAACCCCGACCCTCTTTGATATGAGGATAAAGTGTGAGAACTTTACAGAACTACGTTTGGCTTGATCTGAAGGACGACCACGCTTAAGAATGCGTTAGCGGGCAATCACCGAAACCAAACACAACTATTTACTAAAACAACATCCATGTTGTCCCACAAAAGTTTGAGCTGAGGCCCGAACAAACATGGGATTATATGACAGGTCCGGGTACATGGCACAAGTCTACATGACAAGTAACCATCCGTACTTTCACATTTGTGGGAGCTCGCAGGGGTGAAAGCGCAATAACGAGAGATGGTTATGCTACTAAAGCTCCTAGATTGCAACCCGGACTAGGTTCAAAGAACACGATGCTAAACTGTGAACACAGGGGCGCAAGTGATGATGAAATAGGGACAAAAAGGATCGCTTCAATCACACTCACGTGACACTCTGTCAAACTAGAAGTAAAGGAATAGCAGTTAGGGGTGAAAGAGCGAGGAATGCATCCTACCGAGAGGCAAATAAGACTAAGGGAGGAAGCAAAACTCCTGCTTTATATTCCAACACTATCTCTAAAAGCTGGGGACTAAGGTCGGTAGGGTTTGAGATTATTTAAATGCAGGATGCCTCGAGGAAGATTACGTAGAGTTGTCGAGGTTCGAGAAGAAACACATCCTCCCATGAAATTTGAGGATCCGCTACCACTGAAATACCGCAATCTCGAGGTCTCTGGAGTATTCAGCTTATACGATTAGGGGCAGGTATAGCTTTACTAGGTATTAAAGGCTTTAATAGGAACATATCCGCTATGTCCAGCACGCCTCTAAGCCCCGAACAAAGAGCATGCGACTACTAATTTGCTAAGGCCGGTCGTTAACATAATAGAGCATCCCGATACGTCTCCTAAAGCCCGGACAAAGGGCATCTTGATACGAGAGCCTCTAAAGTTGGTCGAGACACATCCATAATATCCAGCGATCTTCGGAGAGTCACAAAGATGTACAACCTATCAAATTAGCAAATCAGGCTAACCATCTCAAGTTGGCAAGCCGCCAGGCAAGATTGATTTGCTCGAGCTAAATATATTGTGACTTTACTGAAGCGAATAACCTTCGAAGTTAAGCTATTAAAGCTTGCTTGAGGTGGAGCTATATAATCTTAAGATGGGACTATACCAATAAGGCTAGATTGAGACTCCGGACGAGATACTCAAGCCGCCACACAACTAGCCACGTACTTGAGGGCTAAGTATGAAGTGCGAGAATCACAGCGATACACCTGTTACTTTTGTGATACCTTAAGCCCTTGTTGGAAATCAATAACCTAACATGCTTGAAAAGAATATAAGCAAGTCTTGTACCCATAAAAAAGGGAAGGAAAGAAGGTAAAATCCATAAAATGGTTATCACCTAAAACTATACTATCCTTGAATGTACTAAGGATCACAGCTCCCTCGTAAAAAATAAAGTGCCCTAACAATGCCGTTGGTAGAGCATAAAGTGCCTACTTGGTCCACTGGTAAGAGCATAAAGTGTCTAACAACTCGTAGGTAAGAGCATAAAAACTGACAAAGCTCTGGGATATAAATCTAAACTATCCGCCAGGAATGATAGCGTTTGACTTGATCCTCTCGAGTACGTAAGCGGCTTAGAGCGCTCGAGCGGTGAACAACGATAAAAAAAAAACTCTTTGTCCTAGAAGCCATCACGTGAGGCTAATCCAAGAGGAAACAAAAGACCAAGGAAACCGTAAACATCAAATAACAAATTCAAGAACAAAAAGCAAAATCAAATCAAAGAAACGAGGAGAGTATGAGATGCGCTATGCTTCGGGAAGGAATGACCGCCCGACTCGAGGATCATGTCGTCGAAATTTTACCTCGCCAGCGAAGCAAGCATCAACATCAAAGCAGAGTAAAGAGTAGGAGATGGATGTCCATCTTCAACTCATGCATTACTCACACTATCAAAGCAAAAAGCAAGAAAAGGCATAGAGTCAAAGACAATCCCAAGGCACGAGGGGTTGGAGAACAAGAGGAGCGTCCCGCACTTGCCAGCTCCACCGAGACCAAGGGATGTACCAAGACCCCGAGGACTAAAAGCATAAAAGCAGAATGATTCCATGAGCCGTGAGTGGTCGATGGGAATGGAAGGGCGTCCTGCGCCTAACTAAGCCCATCAATACTCAGTCGTTCAGGACGATGCATGCCTAAGTCTAATATATATATATATATATATATAATATGTCATACAACATCCCAAGCTATGACTCAAAGGCAAACTCAAGAATAATGAAGGTAGAAGAACACCTATGATCATCAACTACCAGCTAAGTCTGAATGCAAGAAAAACAAATAAAGCAATCGGAGCTCTCTCTTATATAGAGAATTCGATCAAAGCGAGGAATTGACACAAGCAAAGTCATAAAGGTCTATGCTACATGCTCAAGGCCATCCTACTCTACGAGAATGCGAACACAAAATATGTCCGGGTATAGCATACACATGTTCATGAGGTTGGACGTCCAATCTCAAGTACCTGGAAAAATCTGAAAAAACTATACCTAGAAACAAGACTCATAAATGAGTCCGTGAGCGCAAGTCTCACTCCAATCGGACCTCCGAGTTGGGAGAAACAAAGCCCCAAAGAAGCTACAAAAAGCTGGCTTGAAAACTTCGGTAGCATATTAAAAGCAGGTCATAACTCGAGGCTAAATGCAGTGCATTTCGCCTCTCGTTATCTTTCTAAAGATATAAGGCGAGCTCAAAACCGACTTGTAACGAAAAAGTTATGGGCGGTTTCTAACAAGGCAGAAATTTTGACGAACCTAAATCATGCAATTCAAGAAAATTAGCTATGCTATATATTTCAAAGGAATATTTAGGCATCTAGTTAAGCATGTACAAGCATAATCATCAAGAAGGTTCATCAAAAAGCATAAAAAGATGCATAAGGAGTCAAATGTACTATCTTTCTGCAAAAGCTTGAGCAAAATCGCAAAAAATTGCCAACTTTATGCTTCTACTCAACTCCAAGAACTTCCAAAGCATGGAAAAAGCACATTAATAATGATGGATGATCAAATAATGTTGTAAATGATAAAAGATAAAAAAAAAATAGAGGGCTCGCCTCGTGGCGCGTAAAGGGGAAGGATGATGAAAAATTGATTTTTTGAAGTCATCCAACCCTTATATAGACCTCATGGGCCAACTACCCTAAAAGCCCACTAGCTTTGTCTTGTTGGGTAAGAAGATCCTAGAATTGCAAAACAAACTAAAACGAGCTAGCCTAATATAGGCCCTGTTAGAAAATCCCATATACATGGGTGGGATGATTTATTTAAAAAAAAATATACATCCCAAATATTTGATAGACCCAAAATTGGTCTAAAAATTCAAAAAATGAGATTAAAATTAAGATGATTAATTCCAAAAATTCATAGGATTAAGGATAATCATTCTAAATCCGACATGCAATAAATATTGACTCCGTCAAATCCAAAGGATACGGATCAATAAATTAGAGTACTACACCCCTAAAATAGTTAATTCTCTAATAAATTGAGGATTAAATAGGGTCTTAACATGTAATACATCATGTTAATATTAAACCTGAATAATTAATTCTCTAATATATTGAGAATTAATGGGATCCCAACACGAGTTGGCATTAAGTAACTCATAATTAAGTCTTGATTAAAGTCAAAGACTAAAGAGTTAATTAAGGATCGTGACATGCAAAATGTGTCACAATAAATTCTTTAAATGAGTCAACCCTCCTATAAATTCGGGGAGTTGGATGGTGATAAAGTGATCAGGCGTCATGATAAATCCCTATAAATAGGTAATCATCCTTCAAAGCCATACAATGGCATGGATGATAACCTAGGACCGCAATTAGCCTTAAATGCATCTGCAACAAGTCCGAAATTGGGTTAAACACCAGCTGGACATACCAGAGGGAGAATTGATAACCCGGATCAATATGAGTAGTAAATTCTCATTAATAAATGATCCAATATACATCCCATAAGTCAAAGATCGGATGTCAAGGGAAAAGCATATGCTGGAAGTAAAAACAATTGAAATATCCATATGTACTAAATTCATGTTGGAAAATGAACCTTTGGAATTGAACCCGAAGCCCAACACACTACGTATGTACCCGGTTCGAGCGTCATGAAGCGATGAAAATTTATTAAATTTTAATTAAAAATGATTAAGACTTAATCAAAATTAATTAAAAATTCGAGCCACTAAAAATAACACGTAGCTAGGAGTTCTCGATTGAGCCCTAAATTTAATGTGAAACCCTAAATGCAACAAAGGAGTTTCGGAAAAATAACCCAATTAAATTCTTTAAATTTGGGGATTCGAGGCCAAAAATTCCCAATTTTATTGGGACCATCGGCTTAGGGGGCTAAAATTGAAGCTTAAAAGTTTCGAGAGTTTCAAAATGGAGACTCCGAAGTTGTGTGGTTCAAATCAGCGAAGCTCAGGTCGGGTCAATATGAAAATATATTTGACACAGAAAGATAAAACCTTAACTTTCGTAGAAAATAGGCGCCCCATATTGATTTCTTGAAGGGAAATTAATGCCTAAATATCCGGCGGTTCAGATCAAAATTCAACGGTTAAGATAGTGATCCACCTGAAATCAAACCAACCATCCAGAAGCAAGCATTAAAAGCCCAGAAACCTATAAATACCCCCCTAAATTTCGAAATTCATATGACATTCTCATTCAGAAAATACACAAAAAAACATTTGAGAAAATATAGAGGATACCTCTTAAATTCTCTAAGTTAAAATCTTTTTTTAAACCACGGAAGAAACACCATAAGTGGTGGAAAACACCTCAGGTGTCTAAATAGGCGCTGAAATCAAGAATTAATAGCACACACCAAGCGGTAATTCTTCAAGTTGAAACAAAATTCGTGAGAATCTGTCTGATTTCTCAAGAGCGCTTCGAATATTAGAATAAGCTAAAGCACACGATTATTCATAAATCTTGCATGAGCAGCTTAGAAAATTCTCACGTTTGATTAATCCAAGTTCCGAAATAGGAAATACACGAATATTCGGTCCACATAGTTGGAGTCGAGGGAGGGAAGCAACGGCTGGCTAAAACCACGCGTAAAGTGATCGGGTGTCATCGGAAACCCAAGGTTGGAATACTCAGCTTCATGCGATCATCACTACGACAGCAAAGGCTGCTAAGGACGTATAGTCTTGGCTATAAGTTTGAAGTGATGCTAAATCTCCTTGGGAAGTCCCGCTCTCTGTGATAAGCTACTAAGGCCGGCCTTGAGTACAAGTATAAGCTTGAAGAGTGAGCAAATCTCACTAAGTCCCCAGCTACGGCAACAATTTGCTAAGGCAGCGTAAATGCAACCAAGAAGCGTACATTGCCCGATAGCGAGATTGCTATCGCTCCGCGCTTACAAAGCTTCGAGGAAGCTCTATCTAAATCAAATTCCATCAAAGACAAGTGTCATATCGAGCCTTTAAGTCCCCTAAAAAGGTAGCCTCTCAAGTTACATAGTCTACCAAAGGCAAGTAGCACGACTACTTTCGATCCTGAGGCTTGATAGCACAACTACTCAAATCCACTTAGGGAACATCCCTTAAGTCCACCACAAAGGTGAAGTACCTCTGGGTAATAAATCCCGAGTCCCAGCGTTGCGAGGGCACTTGCGGTGAGTCCATCAAGTCTAATATAGACCGTAGATCAAGTCGAAGACCCATGTCCAGAGTCAACCGCGACAACATAGGGAATCTGTACTAAAACTCCCAGTTGAGCATATCAATCGAACCGGTCTCGAGTCCATCAGACAAGACACATATCATTTCGTAGAGCTCTATCAATGCGGCTTATAGAGCTCCACATCAAAATCAAGTAAATCAAGTCAAGCTCAAGCTCAATTCAAATCAATCTCAAGTCAAGTCGAGCTCATACCAAGCTCCTATCAAGATCAAGTCAAGTCAAGAATGCCAAGCATCTCACAAGTCATCGGCAAATGCTTAGGGACTCATAGTTTGGATAGTCGATCCTCTTCGATTTGATAAAACCTGTACACTGAGGAATTTTTCCCTAGAGTGGGTTTTATTTGGTACCACTTTTAATAAATAATAAAAATTCTTCTTTGCATTACAAGTGCATTGAAAATGTAGAATAACAATCAATTGAAACAATATCATTGGTTGGTTGTTTATTTTAAGATAAAAAATTGTTAAAAGGTACATTGAAAATGTAAAAATTGTATTTATTATGCTAAAACAATAATTATAAAAAAAAAAATTTTTTGGGCTAAAACGATAACTATAAAAAAAGGAAGGAAATAATACTTGTTCATGCATGGGATCATAAATTCATAATCATCATATATTCATATATATGTATTTTTATGAGTTTTACTTATTTTGGTAATCAATACAAACTACGTGAGTTTTATCACAACAGAAGTATGAATCTAAAACATTTTAACGATATTACAAAACTAATTATTTATAAAATTATTTCAAACTATTATTCATGTGCAACACAAATACATTTTACTAGCTAGTTTTAATGAGAAGTAAGAAAATATAATAGAGAACTAGTTGTATTCATGAATTTACGATATGTGGTCTATAAGAAATCATATTTTGAAATTTAGCACATAATAACTTCCCATCTCCTATCCACATCTAAAAATGTCTGTCAAATTTTTCCTGGATATATTATTGATGAGAGTTCATGAAGCATGTAAAATAAAAATTTCCCAATATATATACTACTACATCAAATTTCGAAGAAATTGTATCGACCCCAACTTTTCAAAGAAGAAATAACCAACCTTGTCATATCTTTACAAAAATGTACCATTATAGAAAATATACAACATATCAAAAAAATATTATACTTCCTCAATTTCTAAAACATCATCCAGTTTTGAATTTTGATAAGTCAATATTTAATGTTTTAAACTCAAATAAGACTCCAAAGTTTCAAAATTTTAATAAATGGAAAAGTAAATTGAACGATCTTTTAGGAATGGAGGTTGTACAATATATGTCTTCCAAGTTTTGGATTTTAATAATTTGGTTATTGATCTGGTTCAGTTGTAAGTTCAGCAGTAGGAGTTGTTTCTGTTGTAGTAGTAGTTTCCATTGTAGGTTCAGAAGAAATAGTAGCTTCATTAGTACTAGTAGTAGATTCTTCTTTGGGTAGGGCGTTTAGGTTCTCCAACATTGCATCATTAATCTTCTTTGAGGTAGTCTTAGTGAGATGAGAGTAGCTTCCTTTCTCCTTAAATAGTTGAGAAAAGTGAGGTTTGCAATAGACAATCCCATCCAATGCAGCATATGATGAAGGTGTCACTTTGCAACCTCCATGAGCACACTTGAAGCATTGTTTGTGGAAAAATAAGCCCTCAACTGTTATCTATACAAATGTTATAAGTTCATTTAACACAAATAGGAATATAGGATATATACATAATTCTAGGCTCAGAGTATGAACAATATACTCCATTCCTAAAAAATCGTTCATTTTGTTTTATTATGGTCAACATTAATTAACAAATTTTAGAGTATTAATTGACATAAAACTTTGATTTTGACATATTTTCATAAAAAAAGTACGCAATGCATTAAAAAAGATTGATGAGTCCAAAATTTGAAAGGTCAACTCATCATAATTCAAAATGTGACGATCTTTTAATAAGGATAAGAGTATTATTAGATTGTTATGTACCTTCTCCAAAGGATAGACGGTTTTAGTTGCCAAATCCTAACATTTTTCTTGAGTTCGAAAAAGAAAAGTCAAACTTTTACAGGAAAGCTCGAAACAAAAAAAAGTGTTAGATATATATAAAATATTAGAATGAAGGAAACAATAATAAAGAATATTATACACATATATAATATAATATATATATATATATATATAAATAGGTTGAAAATAAAAATAATCCAAGTAGAAAGAATTTATTTACCAGTCCATTTGGCTTTGAAGCTGATCATAAACAAAACAAATTGTTATAATTGTATACATTTAAAATTTTAGTAATAGAATCAAGCAATGTAACAAATTGTAGGCAACGAAATCTTACCTGTATGAAATTTGGAGGCTAGACCTCCTGACTCCTTAAGTAATCGTTGAAAATGAGGTTTGCAATAGAGGGTCCCATTCAGGTTGGAAGAGTTGCTCACCTATGACATATGACATGCAAACAATAATATTAAATCAAATGTTTCATGGTATGTGATATTGATTACATTAACATTAATATTAATATTAATAAAAACCCAACATCTTTGAAGAGACTTTGATAGAGGTTGAATTAATTTAATAAAATAGTATCATACCGTGAGACGTGTATTGCATTGACTACATCTAAAACAAGTTTTATGAAAAGGAAGGCCATCAGTAGACATCATCTCAGCAAAATGTACCACCTTATCACAAGACTTGCATTTTTGTACAGTTCCACTGAATGCCATTTTGTATCCTCCTTGGTTACAAAACAATGCAAATTTGTTGTATATATTGAGATAAAAATGACAACAAAATTGTTTACTCTGCACAATTATAAGGAACTCATTAATATATGTTTGTGTTTCTTTTTCACTTTTCTTGAAATATTGAATGATTTTATAATCACAATATTGATTTTTTAGGATAAGAGACGAGGAAAATGGATGAAACAGAATAGTAATGTTTAATGTGTGGATCTCCGGAAAAGCACCAATTTGATCGGATTTAATAACATATGTACTAGAATGCAATGGTTAAAATTAACTTCGTGTATAATATTATTATGTAAACCATTACTTTTTAGATTCTTTTCCTAAAAGAACTGACATATTATCATTTCATATTCCATTTCTTTTAATAGTATGCCTGAGGTTAGACTTATATAAAAAAAAAGTGTAAAATTATCAGGCGCTCAATGTCCTTCGAGGTCTCAGATATAAGAAAGATTTTATTATTTATATGCGCTTCGAATAATAAAATCCCTTAGGTGAAATCCTCCTTAGTACAAAGAATATTTATCAAATCTATTGTGGGCCCGACTACTACCAGTACACTCCTACGGTATGCCGACGCTACAAAGATGGCTTGGCCTGATATGGACTCGAGCCGGCCGGGAGCTTGGCCCGAGTTGATATGTGTCCTGGACGAGGATTTAGTCTTTGACTTGATATATGGTCCGAACTGCTTGAAATTTCATCCCGTATGAAGTCCGGATTTCGACGTTGTCCCGGACTTCGACGCCAGACGCTGGCCGACGGTACTACTGACCTTCCTCGCTTGATTGATGTAGGTTATCACGCAGCCTAACGCCTCTTGACTTGATAGTGGGTCGGGCCGACGCCTACCCTTCTTTGTTTGATATGTCTCTTTCAGGCGCAGACTTTGACGAACTTTATGGAAGCTTCCGGCCGGGTTCCCGCAATAGGGCCTTCGCAGCTTCCTTGTATCTCGGCGTCGGGATAAAAGAGGGCTTCAATGCCTTCATCTTCTACTCTCTTTTGATTTGACTTGGGTTTGAGGGGGTGTTTTAGCTTCTCATCGCCAAGGGATGGTCCACCTCTTCTCCCCGGTATGTTCCAGCGCCTATTCGATGAAAAAGGCAGTGGTTTCAGCCAGCCTTGATCCTCTTCTTAGATTTGATGTATAGGGCTTCAGCATTGTTTCCTCGCGAAATGTTGGGGATTTTCTTGACACCCACTTCTTGTCGGAGATTCCGGATTGACCGCTTCTTCCTCGGCGGGGCTGATTTTCATGGCAGGTGGGCTTCAACAACTTAATCCTCCTTGATTCGATGTAGCTTGTGGCTGCACATATTTCCTAAGCAACCGGTTAGGAGGGGAGACTTTTTTGCTGGAGATTTCGGATTCTCCGCCTTCCTTAATGGTTTTAGGCGCTTATCTCGGGTGCATCGTGTGTCCTGGCAAGCTTCTTCCCTTTGAATCTTCTTAGTCTGAGGTGCTTCGTGTGTTCGCCGATATTTTCTTCAGAGCTCTTTCTCGCACTTGTTTCTTTTTCTCGCACTTTAATTTATGATCAACTTTCAAAAATATGGGGTATTTATAGGCTGTGCCCGATTCGATTGGTTGGTTTATTTTCGTGGGATCACATCTGACCATGATTTTCAAGTGATTTATCCTGACAAATGTATTTTGCATGTCTTGTTTCAACAATATGGAGTTGGGTGCCTATTTTGAAGATTTTAGGTCAAGGATGAATTAATTTATTGATCAACATTCTCAAGTTTCCATTAATTTAAGACCCGGATCTTTCGGATACCCTATTTTAGGTTTAAAATTAGGTTTATTAACTTTAACCTAAAATTAATATCAAGTCCTTGAATTTCGGGAACCCTATTATTTTCTCCTGACTTGAATTCAACTCGGGTGTTCGAGTAAACCCTAATCAACACATGTAATCGTGTTATCGGTTGAAAAGTAATCTAATTAATAAATCCATAAAAATGAATGTTATTAATTAAAAATCAACATCTCGCAATGCCCCTCAAACTCGGCATATACGCAGAAGGCCGGTGTTCGAATCCACCAGGTTCTGCAGCTGAGATGTAGTCGTCTAGTACAGCTTCGGTTTTGGACCTTATCCATTTCCTGCCACCCGGATCCTTACATTCTGATGGATTTTACTACCCGGCTATCGGTATGTCATAGTACAATTTAATTTCTAATTTATGAAATTAATTATCATCTTGGATATTCTCCGACATGAATTTAGTTCAATGTCGGGGTCTTGATCTTTGGCTTTATTAATTTCCGATCCCCCGGGGGATGCATGGAGAATTAATTTCCATGGATATCATCTTATTATGAATTTTAACCATAATAAAATATATTGATATTTTAATTTTATGCTAATATAGCAAAATTAATCAATGGGTCTTCAAAACAATATTTTTTTTCTTTTTTTTTTGAAATTTTTGAACTTGTTTTGGTTCACAAACTATTTTTTTATTCTTTTTCTTCGGGTTGGTGTTTGATGATATCTGATAAAGACTCCACCTTTTTCTTGAATCTTGCGTGAATTTCGACTACCGGCCGATTCGTAACTTTGTATTATATGTTGATATTAATGATCCTAGAATGGTTGAACATAAAATTTGTCTCTAATCCGAATATTGTGATGGTCTTGATGCTTTTTATGTCATGTAATATTTGAATTAGAAGCTTAAAACCATATAAAATCAGAACTGCATAGTGTATTTACATCAAATTTGTAGAAATCAAGTGCATAGAGCTGGATTTTCTTTATTTTATTTCCGTTGAATGGCTAATCAGAATGCTTTGAAATTTGTACCGAAAGTTCTTGTATGATTCCCGCATCTAATCGATTTTTGTTGAATTTTTGAATTTTTCCGATGTCTCGCTCGATCGCTTTCTATCGATGTCCCCGTTTTTGTGCCGACTAGAGTCCGGAGGTCATATCTCCCTCTCTACTTATGCCCTCGGCGAGAACCACCCATGGTCTCGAAGGTGTTGAGTAGACTGATATAGTGGTGTCGAACCTTTGAAGTGGGTAGGCTGAGCTTTAAGATATTTGAATTACAGGAAGTCCCTGTGATTCCCGTATAGATTTTGCATGCTGAAACTGTTTTGGTCATATCTCCTTGCTCGTTTATCTATTTTTGATGTTCTTTATATGAATGCTTAGGTATCTGACCCCTCTATCGTTTGTCTTCTGGATGCTTCTACATTTGAGTTCGTCTTCATGCCCGACCGCTCGAATGCACTGTGTTCCCTTTTCCTTTGTGCATACGCCTGCTTCGCTGCTTTTAGGTCAGTAGCGGTGTCTTGCAATCTCTGCGTGTATCCCTTCTCCCGGGGGTGGGGTTTGGTTTCTTTAGATTATGGGATATGCTAACCGCTTGCAGGCCGCCTGCCTTCTTTCTTTTGACGCGGATACGTTAGACTTCCGGCTATCCTCATTCTAATTTTTGTCTTGATTTTGGATTACGGGCATGTTAACCCTTTAAAGGCTG
The DNA here is from genome assembly GCA_019722365.1 of Lithospermum erythrorhizon. Classification (NCBI taxonomy): domain Eukaryota; kingdom Viridiplantae; phylum Streptophyta; class Magnoliopsida; order Boraginales; family Boraginaceae; genus Lithospermum; species Lithospermum erythrorhizon. The sequence goes on from JADFUC010001804.1 coordinate 23,722, forward strand.
ACCATCGTCTTCTTTGGATGGTGGATATGTTAGACTTCTGGCTATCCTACCTGACTGCTTGTCTTGACTTTGGATTACGGGTCGCGCTAATCCTTTCGAGGCTTACCCCATCTTTTCTTTCGACGCTGGGATGCTAGACTTCTGGCTATCCGACCTGACTGCTTGTCTTGATTTTGGATTATGGGGTGTGATAACCTTTTCGAAGGCTTACCCCATCTTCTTCTTTTGGATGGTGGGATATGCTAGACTTCTGGCTATCCCACCTGACTGCTTGTCTTGATTTTGGATTATCGGGTATGCTATCCCTTTCGGAGGCTTATCCCATATTCTTCTTTTGCATGATGGGATATGCTAGACTTCTAGCTATCCTACCTAATTTCTTGTCTTGATTTTGGATTATGGGGTGTGCTAACCCTTTTAGAGGCTTATCCCATCTTCTTCTTTTGGATGGTGGGATATGCCAGAGCTTCCGCTATCCCATCCTAATTGCTATCGCGATTTTGAATGGGGTCAGGCCTCATTCTGCCTTTTTGTATGGTTGCTGTTGCAGCCCTTGTATTTGTGTTTGAATGTTTTATTTGCTCTTTTGACTGCCTATTTTCTGTGTTGTTTGTCAGGTGACTATGGTGACTTTTTCGACTAAGGGGGAACATCCCAACCTTCACCTTCGCATTCATGATCAGCGAAGAGGACGGCGATACCATACCGACGACACCCTTCTTTATTTAATGGGTTATTGCCTCGTCGGGAGGCTTTCGATGGAAAGGGTGCTGGTGGTGATATGAATTGGACTCATGGGGCACCCTTTCTATTACGCATGTCCGGGTCGAGGTCATACTGCAGACAAGCCTGGCGATCTACCGAAGCCAGGAAGATGTTGCTACCGAACGATGGTCATGGCATTCTTCGATCGCTCTTCATGGGCTGTTTGAGTATACCCCAGGCTACTGGGAGTGGGCTGAAGATGTTCTGAGTCATTGTTCTGCCAAACTTTCTACCGCTGGCATATATGAGGCGGTGCGTGCTTCCCTGTATATTTATGAGTATTCCGATCCTTTGATGAAGGCCTTCGTGGAATGCTGGAGTCCATCTACCAATACTTTACTACTGCCCTATGGCGAACTCTCCATTTCTTTATGGGACTTATATAAGCTTGGTGGTCTTCCCATAGCTGGCCATCCACGGACGAGCGGTCTCTTCGCTGAGCGCATGCGCCGCCCACGGACAAAAGTGTGGAACGATCCCCCGAACCGTGTCGCTTACCCATGCATATCATCGCTTGGGCGAATTTCTTTCATCCGACCGCCTGCTTCTCCGGGCGAGCGATCGTTTTGAGCGCTACCTGTGGTGTTACACCGTCCCTCGGACGCCGAAAGTACGAAGCGCATTCTTCATCTTTGCCTTGTTATCCCCGTGGGTCCATTCCTGCTCATGGGTCTCGCAGCACTACGAGTCTTCGAGTGTTCAAGAGTCTGGAGGTTCCTTCTTCTTTGTGGACGGTATATTACGCCGCTGGCCTTGTTGGCTCAAGGTGTTCGCCCTTTCCTTTGACGCATCGGGCAAAGATAATGCATTTTCAATGCTGCTCAAGATGGCTACCGTGACGGTCAAGCCGGGAAGACGTAGTCCGGTTATTCCGTTTTACAGTACTTACAAGTGGTCTCGTGATCTCATCACTACTGCCTGTTACCCTACCAATCTGGTAGCTGCTTCTGCCTACTATCTTCAGCGGACGGGCACCTATATGCGTGTTTATTCGCCGATGAAGAAGTATCCTCCTGGTCTACATATGGTGAGGTTTGGCGGCGTAGACCGACGTTTGTCCTTTTCACTTTCGGAGGCTTATAATTTCCTCTCGGACGAGCACGCTCTTACCGGGCCGCAATACGCCTCTCGTCCGACCTCGTGTGTTTACCGAGCAGCTAGAAGATATGACCTTTTTCTTGAGTCTTCGCACCAACATGGTCAGTATGTGGGAAGCATGCCTTATTTCGAGGCCTATAACCCCCATCAAGCCGGGGCGCTTAGGGTTTCTCTCCCGCCACCATCCCTAGGTTTAAATCAAGATCTCAAGACACAGTTCTAGCTTTAGAAGGTTTGAGTTTTTGGAGATCCTCAGATGCCACCGTGTTAGGTAGACAGACGTTTCCGAGTGCCTCTGCTTCCGCTGGTCTTGCAAGGGTTACTCATCCTGGTTGGATAGTGTGTTTCGCCGGTAGTATTAGTCCGCTTTCAATGTGGGTAAAGGCAAAGAGCGCCCCGCCTTCCGCAGTTCTATAGTTTATTCGCTGCCGAACTGCTGAAAAAGCATTCCCTTCTCGGTGATGATTCAAAGGGATAAACACGCGGGGCTGGGTACTACTGTGAGGCCGTGTCCTGGTTATTAAGGTTTTCCGTGAAACGCTCATGCCGCCAAGCATTAAGGATGTCGAGACAACTACGGTACTTGCCTTACTTCTTCTGAGTTTTCTGCATATGTGATCTTTTTATTCAGTCTTCTTTTCTTTTGCAACTTGCGGAGCCTGTGCTTTCCTCAGAGGCAAGGACCGAGATTGTATATTTTACGAAGTCTTCGATTGCATCGCTATTGCAGGTAGCCGACTTGGGGAGATGGTGCGCGAGCTTATGGACTCGATGAGGCCTTTGGACTGCGTGATCACAGAGGCGGCTGTCACTGGCCTCGGGGAATGAGCTCGGATCGAGGTTGGCGGATGGCCAAGAGCCTTCGGATTGGGCGCAATCACGGCGCGGTCGCCATCGCGGTACCGCTTTATTTACCAGCGTTCAGCACATCGAGCCGATTCTTAGAGACAGCTTGAGGGTCGCTTGGTCGGAGTTATTTTCATTTGTAGAGGGTAAGTCACTACTTCTAAGACCTTCGCTCGGCGAGGAGGCATCATGGCTCCTTTTAGGCTCTTGGGCGAAGTTCAAATTACAGTGATTTGTCGAGTCGTATGAAAGGACTAAAGGTCGCTTTTCTCCAAGAACTCGTGATGTTAGGGATGCTCAGTGTAGTGTTGTCCCTCCGAGGTTCACATGATAGGTTTACCGCTATTCGCATATATTTGGGGGAGTCGCCTTCCAAGCCGCAATGATTGAGGCTATCGGGTAGCGCCGCATCTACCCTATACTGAAAGGCGTCGCTTGGCTGAGACAAGAGCTTGCTGATCTAGATACACACGTGGAGGATCTCCGCGCCAGGTGGCTGTTCGAGAGTCTATGATCACTGGGTTGAGTCTGAGCAAGCCGAGTTTGCGTTAGAGACAGCTTCCTTGGAGGAGAGCATCGAGAGGGGCAGAGCTTTGCCGAGTAGCCTAAAGGCAGTAGCTTAGTAGTATTTGTACCAGCCTTAGAGGGCTCCTTTAGTTGATTTCTTTTATGCACTTCCTCTTTATTTTATTTTGTCTATTTCTTCATTTGTAGCAAGTACTCTACTTTGTCGAGATGCGCGATTTTCATTATTTCTGCTTCTTTTTATTCATCTTCTACGGTACGCTGCCATTTATTCATATTAAGCTTTTGCTCCTTTTGTCTCTTTTCTTTGAAAATAACATAAAATATATTCAAGATTATGACTAAACGTGTTTCTACCATATGCTTCCTTGCACGCATCTATTAAGGATCGAGTTTTAAACGTAGTTTAATTGGGGTTTTAATCTTTTAACCTCATATCAAGCGAGGTAATCAAAATTATACTCATACTTAGGAGTTCTCTAGGTAATTTAACCGTGATCCGAGAGGATTGATGTTTTATGTTGGAAATCAATGAGAATTGATTCCCTTTTATTATGCCCGGCCATGGCTAATTGTGTATCAATTCACCGGGTTGGTTAAACGCGACATCGAACTTAGCGCTCACCTTAGTAATTGTATAATACTAGCCTGGGTTCTCATGATAATTTAAGGGTTAAGAGCCATTGCTAGATCGCACTCATTACCGTTATAATAATAGTAATTGTCACTATTATTATACAACTTTACTATTATCCAGCCTAGAAGGTCACACACACATACAAAGTTGACGTTGATTATATTTCATGTACGAATTAAACTACATTTGCTAAATCAGAGTTGATCAGAATCAACGAATATTCTCAATTGGGATTTTACATTGATAATGTAAAATATAATTGATGAACCCGAATTAATTAATTAGTCAATTGAATCGAGTTAGTTGAGCTTGTTAGCAACTTAGTTACTACAACAACTTGTTGCTTGGTTTTACTTAACGGGTCGGCCTATTAAGCTTATTCGGTCATTTAGGTTTGACATATAAGAAAACTTATTAGGTTTTTCATCATAACATGTTTTCATGAATGAAAACAAAAGCCTCCTCCATTTTCTCCTCCATATGGCCGAATGTTCGGGCGGAAGAATTGAAAAATTCTTCTCTTGATTTTTCATCCAAACAATCCATGTTCTAGCAAGCACAAATGTAGGATTCAACCTCCTCTGGTGTGCAACCAACTAGAGGCACTACATTTGAAGTGCTCAAATTTGGAATTCAAAGGAGGCTTTGTGAAAGACATGCTGATAAGCTTCCATTGCACCAATCGTAGTGCTCGTTATTCATAATTGTTAATTATGTGTTTAGATTAATTTATATCAATTTGAGGATCCGAATGTATAATTTGGTGTTTATCACAAATAAAATTCATACTAGATTCTAAATGCCTTTGGGTGAGCCTACTCAAGCTTGATATATTTTATCTAATTTACTGTGTGTCACAGTTGTTAGTTAATTTTGATTATTTCATGATTTATATATTCAATTGATGAATATAATAAGCAGCAATCAACCCATTTTATATATATTTCACATGGTCGAATCATCCTTTCATGTATCGATTTTGACGATTGGATGTTTATTTAATTGTTTCATGAATCAAAGGATTAAAAATTGATTAATTTGCATTTTTAATTTGAGTGTAATCATTTTCTATTTTATGTTGAAGTTTAGAAATTCTAGAAGTGTTTTTGATAAAATTCCACTTGGACGTGTCTAATGATATTGTTGATGTTCAAGAAAAATCCTATAATTTTTGAATTTTTAGAGCCTCCAAATCGCTTTTACAAAAGTTGCAATTAACTGAAAATCGAAAACTGAAATGACCACAAAAATCGGTCACCGAATCCTCAAGGACCACCTCCCGGCACGTCCGGGCCGACCACGCTCGCCACTGTGATGTAGCGCTCACCGGCAAAGATGATCGCACCGCTTTAAATCGCTTTGGCTGGGTTCGCTGGCCTGCTTTAGAAAAACCCTAAATGTATTTTATGCAATTTATTTTGGTTTTAAAATTATTGGTAATTATTAATTTCCGTTTTAAATGTTAAATCATAAATTTGTCATTAAGATAATTGAATATATATCTTGAATGACATTAAATTTGATTTATATTCTCCTTTCATAATTATTTTCATTAATTGATAATTATTGAAAATATATTTACGGTGTCTTTTAAATTTTAATTTTGGAGTTAATACAAAGTAATTATTCCATGATTTAAGTAGCTTCATAATTATTGTAATTAATTTGTCTAAATTATAACACATTTAATTCATTTCATTTAATATGCGACATTAAGCGATTTAAATGTTTTAATTGTTTTGCCCATATATTGTTATGGAATGGAAATGAGTGCATTTAGATACGACTCCGCTTTAATTTATTTATTTACGGTCTCAAGGTATCGAAAATGTAAACGACCTAATGAGTCGTATTTCTTTATTCTTGTATTCATTTACCCATAAGCCGCTGCGGCCGCCTAAGTTGGCCAGAGTAGTAGTATGTACTGTAGGTATCAAGATAGCATATCCACAAAGACGCACTCGGGAGAAATTTGTAAGTTTCAAGGAGTCAAGAATACAAGACTTGCACTTGTTAAGTGTCAGAATAGGACTTATAAGTTAGTATTTCACTTGTTAAGTTAATGTGAATAGGTTCTAGGGTTATATCTATATCTCTCAATGCGTGTTATTTATTTATTTTTCTGTTAGTATGTTGCTTGAATATGTTCTATCTATGCATATTAAATAAAGTTAAATAACATTAATCTCACCAATTAAAATTTAAGCAATGTACGCTCAATTTTTGTGCCAGAAAAATCGGTTGTTTTATCCGACACCGCTACGGGCAGTGTTATTTAACGGATCATGTCAGTTGATTTCACCAACATCATGTGGGCTTTAGACGACCCAAGTAACTATTTGGTTTAATTGGTATGCTTAACCGGTTTGGTTTGGAGATACAAAGCCGTGTAGCATCCTCGTATGGTACGCTAGTGACACAAGAGTTATGTAGTTTCGCAATTGGTCGGGTGTAACTCATCAGCACGCGATTCAAAATGTATGCAAGGTCGCCATTTGAATCGGGGCATAATAGACTTTGCACTGCGATATTACTTACGTGAATCGTTGATAACCTACTATTATACTTGATTCAAAAATGGCGCAAGAAGTTGCCGGCTTGAGCTCTAGCATATCGGATCTCGATATCTAAGTTCATTTTCAGGAGACTAAGTACGGGTATTATATTTACAATTCATTTGTAAATACGCATGGATTGTTTGAACCATTGGGAAAACTAAATGCATGACTTTATAATGTGAAATAAAATGTTATGAAATTGAATTTACTTGTTGGATACAAAGTGTTACAACGCGATCTTCTTCAACCATTGCAATCGGGTTGTATGTTAATAGAGGATAAAACTTAAATACCACAAACATTTAAGACTTGATTCAATCATGTCGATATCGCTGTATTTAACTTTGCCCAAGTGAACAAAGTCACATGATATGATCAAGGATAATTAATTTTTATTCAATCAAAGGTGATGATGCTATGAAGACCAATATGTCATATTGTCTCTTAGCCACCAAACAAGTTTTTAAAATGATAAATATTTTGATCTCTTTTTATAACCTCGATCGGTGTTCATTGAATGATCTTGAATGTCATTGTATCTACATTTCAGATTACGCTATGACGGGTATTTAGTTTCTTTAATACGATGAACATGGTTCATGAATTGGTGAGTGTTCAAAAGATTATGCATGTAACCAAATAAGCAGTTATCTATTCGTTCTCTACCGCCACTTCAGGCCAGCTTGAGTGAACATGGAACTATAAGTTGAAGTTAACGATTCGCCTTCATTATTTTAACTTGAATTCAAAGCATTTAAAGCAATATTTTAAGTAACATTTAGAACAAAGAGATTTGATTAAATCTCATATCTCAAATAATTTTGTTGTCAAAGTCAGAATGTCTCGGCCGGGCTATCGCATCGAACACTAGTTTTGACTCACATGATTTTAATCATGATACGAGCCAAGTATAAAATATCTCTGAAGACAAGATACAAAGAGTTATCGAGCTCTGTGGTAACGATAGCCATTACATTATAAGAGTTATCACGCTTTAAATCCTCCATGAAGATGTAGGTTGGATTCTAAACTATTTTCTTTTGCACTTAAGAGAAAAGTCGCCGCTGACTTACACGCTTCCACATCGTGATTCCGATTAAGAAACATTACCTACTCTTCTTTAAAAAGTGACACCTCAACAACAAACGATCAATAATACTTATGGATAATGACTCGAACAAGACTTGAGTATAATCTCAAAGATGAACTAAGTCAACTCTTACTAGACCTAGCGGAGGTTCACTAGTCTAAAATTAAGTTTGTATGTTTACACAAGTTAATTAAAGAGAACAAGACTCGAGTATAACTCAAGAAGCATTTAACTAAGTCAACTCTACTAGACTTAGCGGGAGGTTAGCTAGTCTAAATTAAGTTTGTATGTTTGCTACGCTGCTAATTGAGGATTTGATTCATTGAATGCTAAGCATCGAGTCGATAAGGGTATGGAAAGGGCCATATGAATACTATCAAGTTCGAGTCGAAGTATCATCGATATATATCATCCAAGACGAGACATCATTCTAATCTTAAAAACGCACTTGTTAAGATACGTAATTAAGGAATCGCGGTTTGATGAAGTTAAAACACGTAATGGACGAGATCTTCAATTTCATATACCAAGATAATTTCATTCTAACCTTAGAAAGGTTGGCTAGTTGAGCGATACAAGTAAGGATTGTATTTAACGGGCCGAAACACACAAAAGAATGAAATAATTTCACATGTTTAAGGTTGCTATTAATCTACCTTTTTAAATTAATTTATTCATATTCAACCGTAAGACAAATCAAGAGTTGTGCTTGATAAACAAACTTTTGAAACGCTCCTCGTATAGGATAAGTTAGTATTATGTCACTGTAGTAGACATAATTTAACTCAGATCCAGAGTTGATATTAAGTCATTTTGTACATAACCGTGAAGGGGAAGTTGGTATTTATTTCCATCCACTAAGTGTTGCAATTTATTGTGCTACATAGAAATCTTCATTGCGAAGTACAAATAGTGGAAATAACATGTGACTTGAACGCATTCAAGTGGTCTGCAGAGATACCAAACCAAGATTAGAACTCTTCGTTATATCAAGGAGTATCCACTTGATGCATTTAAAGCTAAATGCGCGATACAAAATGACAACATGAATAACATTACCCAATAAATGACTCGAGGTCATTTAAGTGAAATAAGACGCGAATACACGGGTCGAAAGTATAAAGTCATTTTATCCCTTCCTGATGATTCATCAGGAGTAAGAGCTCATACTATATTACTGGATGGTGAATCATCGGCATAAATATATTCTCATTAAATGAGTTAAATCAAGAATGAATGAGCTTAATCATACATTTGGTCAGAAATCAATATTAAACATATTCATTGGTTGACTGTGCTCATGTTTATTTCAAACTTTCTTATTGCTATTCCACAAGTTGTAACATGTGGGTCTAAGCAAGTTATCCAAAGAATGTTCCTAAGTAATGATCGATGATGGATACTTGACATTGTTATTGGAACTCCACATCTCAAGCGAGAATATAAAAGAAAGTTTCTATACTACTAGAATCTAAAGTTGTAAACTTAAGATCAGTATAATCTGAAGTTATATTCCTCACTTTGATACTTGATGAAATTCAACAAGAATCAAGAGTGATGAAGAACCTTGAGTTCTTTAAAGGTTAGCCGGGGATACGACTTGATAAATAAAGTTTTATACACTAAATATCAAGCAAATATTTCTACAACCCAGAGGGTATATTAGCGATTGGGGACTTTGTACATTTCAAGTGAGCCTACCATATTATATGTGACACATGGTATGATCAGTCACATTATGTATGTGAGCTTGCATGACATTAGCTTGTTAAGTTTAAGATGTCAAGAAGCTCGAGGTGATTAAAATCTATAATAGATTAAATTCTATAAATAGACAGATTCTCTTATTGACAAGGCAACTCTTCATTAGAGGTCTAATCCCACTAGTAAGGGCCTCACATTAACACGAGTGCTGGGAAGTCTATTACGTAGTAATGTTATTCACCGTATGCTGCCAAGGCCTGGGCGCGGCTGCGCACTACAACTATGACGTAGCAATTTATTCCATAAAGTGATTGGAATTGTGAAGTTTACTGTGTACCACGCGATTCTAATACGCTGTAGTAACTTTAAGAGAATAGAGGTAATTATAGTTACATGGAATGGACTTCAGCTTGTTGATCTTCACCGTGAATCGACGCGATAGTAAAGATTATGGACAACAGACCATATGAAAGGCTATTAGCCAAGAATTTCAATAATAGGACTGAAGTCTAGTATCGATGAGTAAACTAAAAGCGAGTTTCGAACTCAAGATTACAACTTGACCAAATAACTGCTTTGTTTAATATTGTAAAATAATATGCATTTAATAAGACATTGCTTTTAACACATTTCGAGTCAGGTTGTAAACCTACTCCGATAACCCCGAGAAATGGTCAAAACCCATTTTGATCATAGTCTCAAGATGACTATGTCGATAATCTTAGTCATCAATGATTCCTTGGTTGGCATCGAAGCCATGAATGTAAAGACCGCTTGTAAGTAGTATTTCGCAAAGGATGCGACAATCACTATCCTCTTGCTTTACATCATGAAATCTATCTAAGAAGTCATGCAAAGCTTAAAGGATCCATGTATGGATTTACGCATCTCGGAGTCGTAGATCCTTCCCCGTGATTCAACCAAGTTTGGTTTTCACGAGCTTTACGGCTGAACCGAACGTGGCAAAGTTCGGGCTGGAGCTGGGCTTATTCACTTTCTCTCGAATAAGCAATAATTAATTAAACAAAAGTTTCTTTGTGTTTTAATTGATACACTAAACTAAGATGCACGTGATTCATTCATATAGTTGCCCATTATTTATTTCACATGCCGTTGAAATATATAATATACATGGGCCATCTTCGATGAGTGAAAGTTAAATCCTCAGTTAGTTCCATGCCGAGAGTCAACATGAATTGTTGATAACACCCTTCAAGCCTTAAACATAGGATACCTGAAAAGCGCCTCAGTCACGGTGATAAGCAGGCTTAATAAGCATCAAATGACTAACATGGTGTTTTGATTAGCGATCAAGATTGATCACGCAGACCGTAGGACTGTGATCACACTGGCCGCCGTCCGGGTGACCTGTGAGCCGGTACGACCGAAACGAATTCATAGAAGATATGTATATTCATGTCTCAGATATTTTTAGAATTTTAGGTTCGATAATTTAGACCTCCGATATATAACTATCTCGTGTTATATAAGCTCAGATTAATTACGCGACTCAAACGCCTTTAAGCCGGGGATTATAACGCATACGTTGGGTCACAATGCAGAGTATAACGACATAGATGTCGAGTATATATTGGGAGGGATTTATCCGCCCTTGATATACAAGGAAGATCTCGTGCCTTCACACAATTGGTACCGATTGGTTTCATGGACGCCATAAATGCTTATTCGGCCTATACTCGAGTAAAGAAAGTCATATGCTTACGACACACTTCTTATGGTTAGCTCATTTACTAGAGATCGCAAAGCGATAAAGGAATTGTAAGGTAATCGTCCAAGGGCAAGTGGAAGTGTTGGAAATCAATGAGAATTGATTCCCTTTTATTATGCCCGCTATGCATAATTGTGTATCAATTCATTTACCGGGCCGGGTTAAACGGATTAATGAACTTAGTGTTCACTTTAGTAATTGTATATTACTAGTGTGGATTCTCATGATAATTTAAGGGATTATAAGCTATTGCTAGATCTTACTCATTAATTGTTATAATAATAGTAATTGGTCAATTATTATTATTATACAACGACTATTATCTCGAGCTCATGTCACACATACAAAGGACGTTGGATTATATTTTACGTATGAAATTAAACTACATTTGCTAAATTGAGAGTTGATTGTAATCAATCTAATATTTCAATTGGGATTTTACATTGACAATGTAAAATATAATTGATTTAACTCAAATTAATTAATTAGTCAATCAATTAATTCGATAGTTAGTTTGAGCTTGTTAGTAATCGTTAGTTACTATTAACAACTTGTTAGTGTTTGATTTTACTTAATCTGCTTAATTAAACTTAACGGGTCGGCCTATTGCCTATTCGGTTGGGCTTTAGGTTCGATATATATAAAGAAACTTATTAGGTTTTTCATCATAACATGCTTTCATGAAATGAAAACAAAAGCCTCCTCCATTCTTCCATATGGTCGAATACGCGGGAAGCTAATTAAAATTCTTCTCATTTTTCATCCAATCAACCCATCTTTCTAGCAAACACAAATGTAGGATTCAACTCTAATGGCCAAGCAAGTAACTAACTAGAGGCACTACATTCGTTGCTAAATTTGGAATTCAAAGGAGGCTTCGTGGAAAGAATGTGGCTGATAGGTTACAATGCACCACTGTAGTCAAGCCTCGTTATTCATAATTGTTAATTATGTATTTTAGATTAATTTTATATCACTCAGGATCTCGGATGTACTAATTTATGCTTATCACAAATAAAATTCATACTAGATTCTAAATGCTTATACTGTGTTCAAGAGTTCTCTAGGTAATTTAACTGCATCTTTGGTAGGGTCAGATGCTTTATACTGTGTTCGGGAGTTCTCTATCTAATTTAACCTTGTACCCTGCAGGTCACAGCTGAAAACCTGTTCAAGCAGACGGGGTGTATAGTTTATCCTCTTATCTAGGAGGTGGGCAGTATTTTATCCTCGTGCTTAGAGGTCAGCGGCGCTTTATCTTCGCATAAGTATTTCAGGCGCTTTATCCTCAAAGCGAGAGGTTGGTACGCTTATCCTCGTGCTGTGAGGTGTCTTGCTTTGTCTATCTAAAGTAACGCTTCGAGGTCGACTATATTGGGTCGCCGCTCTCTTCTCAAGATCTTCTATGCTATCAAGTGATTTACATCCATGGCCTTGCCAAAAAGCGCATGGTTTAGGGCAGAAGCGGCATTCATTCCATAGGTTCTGCTCTATAGATATACCGTATATCGCTTATCCCGCATTCAAAAGATTCACTGGGCCAAGGCGCCCCTAGGTCTCAATTTCCATCGTTTCCATAATTCATTTCTGATATGTACTTAAAAAGCCTATATCTATTTTCTTCGAGATTTCTCTTCTCGCAGGTCGACCCCTCAGATGTACCGTATACCCATTTGTCTAGATATTTGTCATATTTCGACTCACCGCGTCTGTGGTCGGCTTTGTCATTTTCCCATAAGGCTCTTCATATGATTAGCGTATACCCAAGTCTACGACTTCTTCTGGAAAGTTCTCTCCCTGGGGATCACCTCGGTACATGAATCTCAGCCTTTTCCGGCTTGGGCGTCATTGGCTTCGAGAATTCACTGAATCTCCTCTTCAATTATGTTTATGAGAAACGAAGCCACGCCTCCCGAGGTTCCTCCGAGTCTCCAGACGCCAAATTGCGTAGGGTCTATTCCATGCATCTTTTCTCGAAGGTAGAGCGTTCTTCCACTCTTCTTTGGTTTCCTCCTTAAATCTCGGAACATGACACGCTGGTCAGAAATTGCCCCCTCAACCCCAAGACCGATCTCCGCTAAGATAAGTTACATTGTTGGGTAGCTGTCTCACTTTGGAAGACCGATCTCGCTAGCATCTCGGTGTGATTGTTGGAGTTTCCCCCAATCTCTGGAATACCGCTCTCTTTGGCATGCTCAGGTAGTTGGCTATCCTTTTGATCATGACTGCAGCCGCGGCTCTGGGGCGTGTATCCAGTCCGGCCGTTGAGTTTTGATGGAGTAGCCTTTGGCGTTTGTAGCTTCTCTTGACTCACGCTCAATCCATGTGCTGACTCTAGTACTTATCTGCCATAGCTGCATCTTTTGTGGGGTCGTAACCCGCTTTGACTAAGAGGTCATAAGCCTTGGGGTTCATCGTCCCATGCTCGATCTTTGGTCCTTGTACCGGTGTTACGAAGCCCTTGAGTGTTGTGGATGCCACCTTTTCTGCTTGGGTTAGTGGTAGCGTCAATCCTTTGAGTGCTTCAATGACTTCCTCCTCCTTGTTGGGAGGTTTTTGGCTTCGGGCCGCGGCGCGCCGCTTCTTCCCTTGGGCTGAAATGCCCGCTCTTCTTCCTTTGAGAAATTTGGCATCGCAAAGCGTGCCTCTTCGCGGGTTAACGGGTTCGCCCGGCTGATCGCTCGCTCCATGCCATCCTTGCAAGCATTTCAGTAATCGACGTAGAGCTGAGGGTACAAGCATTGCCGCGGATCCATGGTCTTCCCAAATAGCATTGTAAGTGGCTTTAGTCGATCATGTGAAACTACTGATGTTGTCTCCAACTCGCTATCAACAGTGAATGGATACCTTGCCCATCGCTGCCGACCTCCCCCCCGGTTGAAGCCTCAGATCATGACACAACTCGCCGTGTGTCTTTGTCGAGATGCCCAAATGTACCTAGTTGCATGGAGAGGTAGAATGTTTACTGTTGAGACTCTATCCACTAGCATTATGCTCATCTTGACATGACAGAGATACCCGGATATGTACTGCGGGCGGTTCTAGTCACTGCTTTTCCGCATATCTTCATACGCTAAGGCGACTGCGGAAGCTGGTGGGGTCCCTGGTCGCTTGGGGCGCCCGGTGTCAGTTCCTAGTCCGGCAGTCTTCAACCTCTATATACATATGGCATGGCTATAAGGTTCAAGCCTCGAGTCGCTGATAGTCTCCCCACTTCATCCCTTGGCCTACTTTGCTTTTCCGTAAATCATCTCGGGCACTTTGGTTTCGACCTTCGAGGATTTCATGAAAAGTTACGTGGTCGGGTGCATACCTTCTTCCTCCAACAAGAGATGGCTCCTAGGCTTAGTGTCCATGACCTTCTCCTTGAAGACGAAGCACTTTTCTATTGATGTCCCAAGATTCGATGGTACTTACAAAGAGTTTGTTTTGTGCTTCGCCGGCTTCCCTCCTGCAAGCCACTGCAGTTCGACGCCTTTTGCTTTCAGAAGCTCTTAAATATCCTGACAAGTTTGATTCCTTCGAGGAAGGTATTCCTTTGCTTGTATTTCTTTCAATATGAGGCATTTGGCTGCCTGCTGTCAGCCTTCCCTCCGCTCTTGGGGTCTCGAAAAGAGAACTCTCTGCCGGGATTTGGAAGTTGTAGTGGGGCATACTTCTTCTTAGTCTTGATGCTTCCTCATTCTTCTCAGATTTCTGGCCTTTGGAAGTGGGTGATCGCTTAGTGCCGCGCTTCTGCTATTGTTTGTCGCTATGGCTCACTCTTACGCGCGCCTCGTGATACCGGCTGTCTTGGTAGTATCCTCAAGGACGACTATAGGTCCCATCAGATCCCCCCGTATGCACATACCGACGGTAGAGGACTCGAGTCAGGTTTGCATTGAGACTTAGACTCCTCCACTTGCTAATGTAGCACACCTGGCTTCTTCCTGCTTCGTACCGGTTAAATTTATCATGTTAATCCATCCTCCGCGTCAAGAAGCTGGTTCAGAACTACTTTCCAAATTGTGCCTAATCACAATGGGAGTCCCATTCCAGCCGGGTTTAATACTCGAACGCTGCTTGCCTTTCAAAGTGAGCGGACGAACTGCTTAACCATATGATCTTCGCTTTGTTCTGGCCAAGGTTGCTGCATAAGCCATCGGTTGGGCGATGTTCTGGCTTGGGGTTCCCAATGCCATCGAACAATAGAACTTCCTAGGGGTTTGATAACCTTGAGGTATCTTCAACCTATCTGGGCTGGAGCCGTAGGCTTAACATGTGAATATTGTGAATCGTCTACCCCTCGGGTATCATTGATTTCCCAAATACGAACTCCTTAGTCGCTGCTTAATGGGTATGGTTCCATCACTCGAGATTTAATGGAGTCTCACTGCCTGCCGGGCCGGGTCCCCGGCATTGCTTCAGCGGCGGGGCGAGAGGTGACTCCGCGCTTCCTTTCTGAGGCACAGCGCCTCCTCGGCGGAGCGTCCCCAAACCTGCTTCAGAAGCTGTGGTCCGGTGCCTAAGTGATCAAGTATGTTCTCCTCGCCATGCGAGAGAGACTCTTCCCCGGGAAATGATGCGCACGGTCATGTCTTCCACCATCTTTGTTAGTGGAGGCTATCTCCGCTTCCTCTACGGGCGGTGATCCCGCCATCACGTATATTTAGAATCTTCAGGTCGCTATACGTACCCGTGAACCGACTAGTAAGCATCTTTCCATGAATACCCCGTTGAGCCTCCGGTTGAGCGTGCCTCGAACCTTCATGCATTCGATGTCCTTTGCATGCTGGGACACAGCCGACCTAAACAATGTAGTACACCGGGTTCACCGCCGGGTAAGACCGTTGCTTCTAAGGTTCCTTAGTATGTTGGAATCGGGAGACCCCGCCTATGTTCATCTTGGAAGTGGCTTCTAAGCCGTATTTGACGAGGAGGTAGATAGTCCCACCTGGGCGTGCCAAGATTTGTATCAAGCAAAGATTCTATTATTTATACGCTGCCTCCGAATAATTAAAACCCCTTAGGGAAATCCTCCTGGTACAAAGAATATTTATCAAACAGATCAAGGTTCAACTATCAATCTAGTACTCTCCCCCGCCGACGCCTACGGGGCATGGGCTTTGGCTCGATACGACTGAGTCAAGTGTGATCTTGGTCTGAAATGATACGTGTCTGGATGTGGCCCTCGGACGGGTCTTGACTCGAGATATGGTCCCGAACCGCGGCCGAAGAGCTCGATCCTGTGGTTTTCTTCGGACTCGACGTTGTCTTGGACTCTCGATCCTAGACGCTGGCCTGATGGTAAAGACTCGACCTCTCCGCTTGATCGGATAGATAGGTTAACCGATGAGCGACGTTTTCTTTTGAGTTGGATAAGCTGGCTGGTTGACGCCACCCTTCTTTTTTGGATATGTCCTCGTGGAACTTTTGAAGAACCTTTATAGCTTCCGGCTGGTTCTTTAAAGAATGCGGCCTTGCACCTTCCTTGTATCTCGATGTCGATGTGTAGCGGTGGGGCTTTAGCAGCCTGAACCTACTCTCTTTGATTTCACTTGGGGGTTGAGTAAGATTCTCACGCCTTGTGGGATGGTCTCCGCCTTTTCTTCCTGTGTAGATGTTCCAGCGCCTATTTGGATGTAGAGGTGGTGGCTGACCAAATTTCGATCCTCTCCCGATTTGATGTAACGTGGGGCTTCAATGTAAAGATCTTTCCCCGCAGCCTGTTTGGGGATGGACAACTCCACTTCTTGTCGGAGATTCCGGATTGTCCGCCTTCCTTGAGGGGGTTGGACGCCTTCTCGTGCAGTGAGGCAGGGCTCTAAAGAAATTGATCCTTGATGGTTTTAGGCACCTATCCGTGCACTGTGTGTCCTCGGAGTGCTTCTTCCTTTGAACTTTGTCCGTGTGTTTCTGTGTGTTCTCACATCTTTTCATCGAGCCTCGCAATTTTGCCTTAGCTTTTTCTCGCCACTTCAACTTATGACTAACTTTCAAAATATGGGAAATTTATAAGCTTCGGCCCGATTCGATTGGTTGGTTCGGTTGTGCAGATCGTGGATCTTGACCGCTGATTTTGAGATACATTGGACCGCCAACATTTTGCATGACTTCGTTTCCAAGAATATGGAGTCATGCCTATTTTGAAGATTTTAGGTCAAGGATGAATTTATTTATTGACCCCGACATTCACTTGCTTCAATAATTTAAGCCCCGCATCTTTCGGAAACCCTATTCTAGGTTTAAAATTAGGTTTATTTAATGTAAAACCCTAACTTTAACCTAAAATTAAGTCCTTGAATTCCGGGAGCCCTATTATTTTCTCCCCACTTGAATTCAACTCTCGCGCCGGGGTGAACCCCACTCAACACGTGTACTTAGCCGCGCTAACGAATCAGCCAATGTATCGTCCGGGGCCCGGACCACCACTTTGCCTCGGATTCGCCCCGGCCCACTAGCCCACGAACGGCCCTCTCGTCCACTAATAAGCCAGGGAACAAACTGGGGTCGGGCGATTGGGCCTCAAGCCTGTGTGTCTGCCCGAGCTCACCCAATATTCGGTGGGTATTCGCCCGGCCCGGCCCGAGGCCTCAAAGTTCAGATTAACGTGGGTACCGCTTATAGTTATCGTACCACGTTAATACTGCACAATAAGAGTTGTTATTAACGTGGGTACCACTTATATTAAACGTACCGCTAATAACAATAACTCTATTTACATTATCGGTGTTAACGTGGCACGTTAAAAATTACCGTACCATGTTAATACCCAAAATACAAAGAAGCTATTTGAAATACAATAGTGTTCAATTTAAAACAAATGGTACCACATTAACAACAATTCTAAAGTGAAATCAAATGCGAAATCAAACATATTAATATCCGAAATTAGAAAATAAGTAACTGCATAACATAAAACATTAATATAATCAATATTCAAAACACATTATTCATGGAAACATGTTCTCAAATCAAGATTTGCTCCCCGCTCTACCTCATCCTCTCCTCTCGCTTCCACATTCATATGCTCCTGCTCCACAATCATACGCCTGCCGCAACATTAGCGCCCCCATATCGCCTTTGATGCCTCGTTATCTCAGAAGATGTCAAGGCGCAACTAAGTCTCAACATCGACATACTTCATCGGACGATCCGGGAGAACGAGGGAAGACCTTTTGCTTCTCCGTGCCCTGGCCGCCCATCAATGTTGGCCAACAACGTAGGAGGTACCCATCCCTTTGGGGGTAAGCAGTTGTTGAACCTCCACACCTCATCTTGAATCCGATCAATGTTCAAACACCTCCTATTTGTGACCGCAATTCTGGCCCCACATAAAGAGATTCTTGGTTAATCAATGATCATTTTCCCATTTTAGAGTCCTTCTTAAAATCAACCCATCTACATTCTCCAATGGGAACCCCTTTGATATTAACTAACAAATGGGAGATAATCATGCCATATTGAAGGGTTGACTTCGCCCTTTGATGAAACATATGTTTAAGTATCAAACGTGGCATATTAACCCATCGCAAATTCAATATAGACCACATAACGAACGAATGCAAACAACTTATTTCGGATGCTTGACTAGTAGAAGGCAAAAGAATACTGGATACCACTTTCCAAACAAGCTTTTGTATACCATTCAAATTAGTCTTATACACAATTCCTTCTTTCTTAACTCTACGATTGTTGTTAAGCTCTTTGTACACTCTTGCACGTTATTCCGCCGCTTAGTGCACTATCCCCTTTCCGGTAATCATCCGCACCCCCAACTAAGCATACCAAATGTTATTACTAAATCGTTTCCGTTATAACAATTTGTGAACTCCATCGATATTGTAAGTGATAAAACAGTTAACTCCCTTACTATCATTATAACGTAGTCAACGGATTCATAAAACTTATAAACAATGGCGGATACCACCACTAGTAAAAGTAGTAAATGTGCTAAGTTTCGCATGATCTAAAAATTGGAATAAAAGATTACCCGCACGCTTGATTTCTCCTTCATCAAGGCATACATACTCCACCAGAGTCTTAGTACCTCCACGGCCATCGCACCCCCTAAGCATCTTCTTCCTCTCAAGGGTGGTGATTGTGGTGGTGACTCATGTTGACTCTCCTCCTATTTCATGTTTGCAATTCAACAATTTTCTTGTTTTTGGAAGCTCTTTAGCCATTTTAAAGCCAATCGATACTAATAGAAATGTAATTGACTAATCGAAAGATGATTTATGTGAGGAATCAAGATCGAGTTGAGAGAATTTTGTTTTTGAAGTTTATAGTTTATAAAAGTGTTTCAATTGAATGGTTAGAACCCTCAATATTTGCTCTGGTTGATTAAACGTGGTACCGCCTATACACGGTACCATTAATGCTTAATCCATGGACTTTCTCACATTTTTGGATAAACGTGGTACCGTATACGCACACGGTACCACGTTTATCCCTAAAGGTTGCAAAAAATTAAAGCCACATTTTTAGGAATAAACGTGGTACCGTTATGCACACAACGTGTACTAATGCTTATCCCTAAAAGTGGCGCATTGTTTAATCCAAAAAAGTTCCAAAAAGAGTTTATTATTTTAAGCTATTCATAGTTTATACTGCAAGGGCCGTTAGCTTACATGAGTTTTAAATAATACAAAGTTATAAAGTTACGTAACTACAATTCTAATCATCATAGACATCTCAACTGCATTCTTCTTTGTCGGAGCCTTTTTCAACGCCTATCAAGCCGCTTCTTCGCCTTCTTCAATTTCTTTCCTCAATGTCACTAAGAGATCATCGAACATATCTTTTTCTCTTTCGCTCCATGATCTGTCTTTATCTTGCATCCTATGCTCGGGCCCAACTACATGCACACACATACTTCAATCAGCTGAAGCCAGGTGTTTCGAACGCCTTTGAGCGTATCAGAATTTCGCCATGCTAAATGCGGATTCACTAGCTATCAGAGACATAGGGATAGAAAATATTTTTTTGCCATCTTAGACAAGACCGAAACAAGGCTTCCTTTACTCGCCCACCATTTTTAATATATCAAAAGGATTTTTATCATTATATCACCAATTCAAAGTTAGTAGTTAAATACGAAGAACTCGCTCGTGTCTGGTGGAGCGATTGGATCAATTTCACCTAAAGCTTGTAAAGCATTTTAAGGTGATCATGTTGACTTCAGATTTTAACTCACGCAAGGCACATTAAAACTTTGTATACTACTTGAAAGCGCTGCCCTTACCTTGTCCATACTCGACGGTATTGCTGCTACACGTTAGGACATATTAATGCTTCAATTCCATCTTCCATTTCAACATCAAAACTCTTTAGTTCTCGATTAAAGGGTAGTAAAGATTCATAATACGATTTCACATAGAAATTAAAAATGCTTTAATTTAGTTAGGATCCAAGATTATACTCAATTGTATACTTACTGCATAGATGAAAATATTTTAAAAACTTATCCTCCATTCGAATCATATCTCTAGCAACATAATCATTTCTATGTTTAGTCATAATAATGGAGTAGGACACCCATTATTTCCTAAAGCAAGATGAATATTTGGCCTTGACGAGCTTGAAAAAACTTTAGTATAATCCAGCCACACAAGCACAACCATAGCGGCGGAACTCCAAAATCCCGCCATTTCGCCGCTATTTACCGCTTATTCGCTATTTGCCGCTATTTTTACCGCTTATTTACCGGCGAAATTTACGCTATCAGCGACGCCGCGATATCGCTTGTCGCTACTGGCTTATTTACCGCTATTTACAACTACGGTATAATCTTTTAAGTGGCTCTAGAAACTTAGTAATTCATAACAATGTTTCCTTAATTAGTATATGTGAGGGTACATAATACTCACCTAATCGGAGCATACTTCCTATAAAAATCTGAGATTTCTTCCTTTATACATATAATGCATTTAACTAGTAGATCGTAAGCTCTAGCCTCCATCTAATTTCACAATCTAAAATTAATTTCTAAACTTCTTACCGAAGCCTCAACCGCTTTTTTTATATTCATTCTACCCCGTCATTAACAACAAAATTAATCTGGCCATTTAATTGGTAAAATAAACTCATCCCAAACAACTTTTATTCCATCTTAAAGAACTAATCAAGGATGTGACATAAACATCTAACATGAAAAAAGTTCACTAAAACTGCTTAGCATCTTTAATTTTCTATCAAACGGTATTAATGGATGATTATCAAATGAAATTGAAGTAATCCTATTCAAACATTTGTAATCATTGGCACATGCGAGTATACCTTCCAAAATTTGAATATTGTTATGTTTAACAATCGATCTAAAATATATAATTCTCCTTTGTAAGACCCAATCATGATCAATCCAACGACATGTTAATAATACATTATATCAAAATCCAAAAAGACACCAATATCACTAGTCAAACACATTTTATAAGGCAAATTCATAAAAGTGTTACCTAGAAGATCTCTTTCATTTTTAAAATATTTAAAAGCATAGTTCAGAAGTAGTACGGGGATAATGATAGCTCGGGATTAACGATATTTTGAATCCATTTAAGAAAAACGCCATCCATCACAATGATTAAGCGCAGTTAGAACTACCGACAAATTTCATAGTTTCCAACTTATGTCAAAATACTAAAAAAGTTCTTACCAGTTTGATATCCACAGTTCCTGTGTACCCACCCTCCCACCGCTATCTTTAGTGATCTTGCTTAATTCGCCAAGTTGTCTAGCAACATTTAATTGCCCCCTTTACTCCCCACCCGTTTTCCATGGATAGAAGAAGTCTTACAATTTAAACAAGTTGCCATTTACTTTTTACGATCTCCATGAAAATATTTCCAAATCCTTGAAGTTTTTTTCCTTTCATTAGTAGTATCCATAGCACTAGATTGAGAGTTAATAACGGGTAGTTCATCCATATGATTATCATCATCTAAATTAACATAATGATTAGACATGTATACATACTAGCACTATCACTTTGAACATTTTACCAAGATTACGCTTTTGATGCCATTAATTTAGAAGAACAAATATCACAATTTATAAAAAGTTGGTAGATACAACGAACCGAGATGGAGCAATGTAAGATTGTAGATTGTGATTGCAAATTTAACAAGCCTACTGAGATAGAATCCTTACACTTCAATATAATTCTCAATATAAGATTTTTGAGATTGCTTGTTATTGCTTTGAGTTTGCTTTACAAATGATCGCGAAGTCATGGTAAATCAAGTAGTTATCATTCCCTTTTATGCACCTCTCCATGGCGTTGAATTATAGAATAAACGCGTAGCCGCTTAATCAAACGGTACCACGCTTAGTACGTAAAGAGCCGCGAGATAGCCGTTGGTACTAAACGTGGGCGCTTTAATACCGCACGGCATCAATGCTTAGTGGCCAAAAAGCAGCCATTATATAAGCTGTTGGAATAAACGCGTACCGCTTCGGACGACGGTACTACACGCTTATTCATACAAGTACAGCTTATTACATTATAGACGCTACAAAACTAGTCGTTGAGTTTATCAAACGTGGTACCATTTGAAAATAACGGTACCACGCTATACCGTAAAAATTGTCGTAGCATTATTAATTTAAAGAGGCCAAACGTGGGTACTGCTTGCATTAAACGGTACCACGCACACTGGCCGACTTGTTACCCGGCCGCCCGTTCATCATTAAACCGCCCGGTTCGTTAGTCACGCTACATGTAATCGTGATCGGTTGTAGACTAATCTAATTAATAAATCCATAAAAATGAATGTTATTAATTAAAATTCCACTATCTACAGTCCCTGTCCTGCGATCTGGTTAGACTGAAATGTTTTATGGCTTACTGCCTTACCCAAATTTTTTTTTTAAAACAATATGATTATATTGAAAAATACCAACGTATAATGTTTACATCATCCAATGAAAAAAACGTTGGGGTGAATAAACTAGAAACAAACCCGACCCAAAAATCATTTAACTCGACGACTCGGATCCTTAGGTTGTTGATTTGGACGGGTTTTGGATCATTGTCTTGTTCAAAAATTTCGAGCTCGGTGTCTCAAATCATAAAGAATTGTAGTAATACATTAAAGTATCTCATTTTTTTTACCTAAAACTAATTATAATCAACAATATATTTTTAATATTTAATAACGTGTAATAAAAGTCATGAAAATATTGTATCAAATGTATCTAATGATATTAATATTGGCATCATATAACAACATATAATATTCAAATTACAACTATAAACTATTTAATGAATAGGATATGAATATTATTATTCTCCGCTTTCCCTTTTTAGTTGTCTTTTCTAGTCATTTATATATAGAAAAATAAAAAGTAGTCAAAAACTACATCAAAATCTATATAACTGGCTGGTTGATAATTTCCAATAACAAAAAGAGGAAGCGTGACATCAAAATGTAGAAATACAATTTTCATGCCAGGCTTTTTTTATTATGATTTTGAAATAAAAATTAAAACTAGAAAAGACAACTAAAGAGGAACGAGATAGTATTTCAGTAACGGGGACCCACAACCCTTATTCATTGAGTGTGAAAGATCGAAGAGATCTCATTATTAATAATAATACGAAACCACCAATTACGCTTTACACAGTGTTCTCTATGCGTGATGATAGACTCGACTAAAAGAAGTTTGCTGATTATAGTCACAAAGCCTACCTTGGTCACTTTGCGGTTTTCTCCTACGCCTTTAGAATGGACGGTGATGATAACTGCAGTTACCAATATATTTTATTGTTAAATTGTTTCATGCTTTTATAACTTAATCTACATATATTCTTGACAAATACATTTATGTAATAATAGTTTTAATAATCAAACTTAATGAATGTGTAACTAATCAATTCTAAGAAATTGGAAATGGTTATGTCATCGAGGATTACATTTTATTAAGCGTAAAGAAATCACTAATTATATTCGTATAGATGGAAGTAATTGTTGATATGATCTCCGAAGTGACTGTACTTTGGCTCAATTTAGCAATAATTCCTCCTAATATCACACAATTATTTCATTTTGGTCACCATTTTGATAGAAACATTGTGATTGAATGGTGACAAATATTTTTGAGACAAATTTACTACTCCATATATTACTAAAACTTTGTGTCATAATAATGTTTATCAAATCACCCATCCGCAATTCATTCAAACCTAAACTAATATGTTACGCTAAAGGATAATTAATGATAAAATCGTAGAAAATCATCATGAATGGCGACGACGGCGCTGGCTGTAGAATCTAGCGAGGTGGATGCTGACGGTGGTGATAATTGTGGTGAATGGTTGGGCGGGAGAGGCTTTAACAATAACTAATTATCTATGGCACAAATTCAACTCATGACCAGTTGGTGTGTCATTGAATCCTTTTTTGTATACTGAATATGTGTTATCTCAATATAAAAATATAGAATAAAAAGTTGAAAGAAAATTGATAAACACACTATCAATAACAATTGTATTATTTAAGTGTACAAATACTAAATCTAAAAATATCAATAGACCTCACAATATGGCATATTGATTAAAATAGCAGATTAGTTCCATCACTTATGTACAAAATCACGGCTATTAATTCCATTACTTATGTACAATATCACCTAGTCCAACACTCTTCTTGCATCATCCACTTGGAATATGTTTTGTATCAGCTTTTCGTGCATCCATGTATTTACGAACTTCACGATGTCCACGTATTTTGAAAAACTGTAAAAACAAAATTAAATCAATATGTATCATCTCAATATATTATTGTTAAAATGGGAATGCATATTTCACCATAAGTTAAAGCAATTTTAATACTGATCTAATCTTCGCTTTCCATATTTTATTCGTGATCGTCACGCTTTTGTTCATTTTTCTCTGCTATTTGTATTTTCTCCCGTGGTTGAATAAATTTTAAAAAACTCAAGTAATTAGGTTGTCAATATTAACGTATGCTACCACTAATGGTATCGATAAATGATCGATAATACTTAGCTTATCCCATCCCGCAAGCAATTCAATTCTCTTTATAATCGTTATCATATAATTGAGCCGAGATATTAGTCATTTTATGATTAATAATGAATTTTTTTATTTGAAAGCTTCAGAATAGAGGAAAATTACTTTTCGTTTTTTTGTTCCTTCAAATGCATGAAATACTTTTGAAAAATTGATCGCCACAACAATAGCTTCCAACTGGACTAATAACTTGCATTCTAAACTGTAGCAAAATATTACTCCAGTTATTACTTTTACAAAATAAGGTATTTAAGGAAATTTAAAAATAGTAAACAATCAATAATTCATTGATGTTTTACCTTTTTTGCATGTTGTTTTGATATATTTTGTTTCAAAACGTTCCATTGTTCAATTTGATCCATCAATTGCAAAGTCGGGAACACGTAGGCAACCTGTGTGATATTAGAAAACCGGCGGTTGAATACATACCAATCTCCAATGGCTGATAAAAATTTGATAATTGTAAATTTATTTAATTTGTCATTGAGAACCTTATAACAAGTGTGATGGTAATAATAATACTTTCGTAACAACATTTTAGTAAATACTCATGTCTTTTTCTAATTTTCATCCTTCACTAATATCTTGGTCAGAAAGTTCACACCCCTTTGATAATGACATATAGTTGTCCTGTGACCAACAAGCATTAAGTTCCTTAGAAAAATCTCAACATTGGGAATAGTCCGACCTCAAGGAAGCTGTTGGATTGTTGTGCTTAAGCTAACTCTTGTGAAATCGGTTTCTTTTTAGAACAAAAGGTAGACCGCTATCATCTCACTATTCAATGGCATACTTATTTTGAAGAAAGTTACTCTTGTTTCAAAACAATGCCCGCTTATGATTTCAAAAAGATCAACGGTTTTTTCGTGGTTAGGCTACTTACATATCAATGGAATACCATTACATAAACCCATTTGTGGATTAAGATTCCTTAAAAGAATTATAAAAAAGACATCCCCTTTCAAGCGAGCCATGAGGTGGCAAACCACTCGACATAAAAATTTAAGAACCTCGAGCCGTAAAGATTGTGAATATCATCTTCACCGAATCCCATGAAGTATACTCAAACTCTTTCTCGGGAATTTTCAATAATTATTTTATCTTAATTTGTCCATACATCTGCATTTTTGGGTGTTATTATAGCTCTCGCGATTCATATACTGAGTCATGCCACGGTTCCTCCATATTTGGAAATGCCGGAACTTATCAATGCATCAATTGATTTCTTTCGCTTTTCCCATGGTATGACCATCGCGACGGCACTTCAATGTAGTCATCCCGATTGTCAGTTCATTTACCATCACCCACTCTAAGTGAGAAACTCCGAGAAAGAAACGTCAACATTGATTAATCAAGCATCTCGCTTTACTATCGGAAGAACTCGTCCCCGAAATCTCCACCAAAACAACAACTATTTTACCACCGAAAGGCTTGTGTTTTTCATTATATCCCCTGTTGCTTTGTCCAATGCCTCATGTGTATTATTTGTTATCAAGTAGGAGCTTCATCCCACACAATTACTCTCAATCTATCTCATCAATTCGCCTAGGTCGCCGAGATCAATCCCACAAATGGCTACGCATCTCAGTGATTTTGAATCTTGAATGTGTAGACCTGGGTTTAATTCCGCATATAACATCAAAGAATGTCCTCCATTCCTCACATTAGATAATAAAACCTCAGATAAAAAATATTTTTCCAGCTTCCCCTGTGGCCATCAATGAAAATATATTGCTTTCTCCATTTTCACTGAAAGCTTGATTTTGGTTAACGCGTTAGTTGATCGAGTTCGTGAAATTCATTGTATCTTTCGCTGATATAGGACGAAAAAGTTCATCCAATATAATCTTGAATACTCTCAATTTCGTTGTTCAAATGGTTGGCAAGTCATAGTCGGAGAGTGATTCTTTCCATGCTTTTCAATAATATGCCGATGTCCTCTCAACAACATATTTAAAGTAACGGTTAGATCTCGATGTCGAGGAAACATGATCCTCCATCATGAAACGATGAAATCAAAAGTCCATAATTCGCGAACTCCAAAGAGGGGATGGCATGTCACCAATATGATACAAAAAAGATTCCGAATGCAGCTTGGCATGTCCACACGACTTGCTCCTTATCCACGGTGTTCAAACATAGTCATTACGCCTAGCATCCCTAACCTTTCAAATGACTTTGAAATCTTGAAAGCATTGCTAACCCATTTCATCAAGTATGTAATTCCTCAAATGACCGTGGGTCCTCCTCTACACGGTACAAAAAGGATGCGCCATAAAAACTTGTCCCTTTGATGTGAACACCGTGTATATCCTCCCAACGACTCTATTATTTCTAACCCGTCAGCCCACTTCCTTTGGGTTACAAGATTCCAAACAGCGTCAGAAATTCATGATAAAAAATCGCCCTTGCTAAATGCAGCTTCTTATTCTTCACTTAAGAATTC
This sequence comes from Lithospermum erythrorhizon, assembly GCA_019722365.1. Lineage (NCBI taxonomy): Eukaryota > Viridiplantae > Streptophyta > Magnoliopsida > Boraginales > Boraginaceae > Lithospermum > Lithospermum erythrorhizon. The sequence goes on from JADFUC010001804.1 coordinate 51,134, forward strand.
GTGAGCACGCTTTTAAGTTACGCCATCTTCAAGAATATCGCGAATTTACTCGGTCTATAACGAATCATACAGATTTCAGTAAATGAATTTGCAAAGTTTTTACTGTATTTAAATGTCTCCGAAGATGAATATTACTATGATCTCTATATTTCTTGTATAGTGACCAAATTAAAGTCTTTCTTGTACGATGACCGAAAGCAAGTCACAATGTACTCAAATATTTAAAAAATGAAAAACATAAACATATATACACTAGAAGATGCTAGTTAACTCTTTTATACTTTGTATGTACGTACTAATCTCTATTTGTAAAAAGGCCAGTTAAAATACCGGGGACGAAGCTGAGTGTAATGCAAAGAAGAATTTTTATTATTTATATAGGAAAAGGATATAAAAAATAAAACTTGGGTCAGAGGTAAAATTTCAAGATATAGGTTTTATGAAATCAAGAGCATCGGTCTAAACTATGTGGATCCCTTACACGCTTGCTGAATGACTATGGGAGATGTCTCCGCTTTACTTGACTCTGAAGTTTGATCTCGATAGGAGCTGCTATGAGCTCGTGATTTTGATTTGAGCTCGACTTCGAAATGATTTGCAGAGTTGATTTAGGATGAAGCTTCCCATGAAATGGATACGTGTCAGCAGTCTGGCGGACTTAAGACCGAGTCCGACTCTGATGGTCCTAGCCGGGGAGCCTTAGCAACAGATTCCCTGCCAGATTTCCTTAATCTCGAGTCCTCGACTTCTAATTCGCGCCTCGACTTAATCACTATGTTAGACTCAGTGGACTCATCGCAAGTCGGCTCAAGCAGTCATGGCCTTCACCTTTTAGCATGTGAATTCTGGATATGCTTGGTCAGATCATCAGCTTACTTGTCTTTGGTGTGACTTCAGTTTCTAGACTACTTGTCTTTTATAATGTGGATTTGAGATAGAATCTTGTTTTGGGCACCATGAGCCGATAGCAAAGAAGTTATCAAAACAATATACGCTCTTCTTTCAGACTACACGCGGCCCACAAATTACATATATAATGTGGGACTTAGTGAGATTTGCTCCTCACTTGGATTTGATTTAAGCTTACAAATGCACGCTTCTAACTTATACTACAAATCTAATCTTTAATAGCTTTGTCATTAGAATGATGCATCAGACATTTATGTTTGAGTATTCCAATTTCGCTACTTAAACTCCGAATGACGTATGTGGCCTTAAAGATCGTGTTTCCTCGCTGACTCAGCTTATAAACAGCATCGAATGTTCAAGTATTTCCTATATCCTGAACTCTAATAAATCAAAACTCGAGAATTTTCAAGTGTTCATACAAGATTTATGAATAATCAGTGTGTTTGTAACTTATTCCCTAATATTCTAGGAATTACTGTATTATCTCAAGCGAGATCCGCATCGATTCTTTCATAAGATTTTCCTTCTATCTCGAGGAATTACTGTGTTTCAGTGCCTCCCAATTTCATGTGCCTATTTTAGGCTAATCAAGATGTGTTTTTCACCACCAAAGCCGTGTGTTTTACGTTTCTCGGCGTTTAAAAGATTTAACTTGTGCACTCCCTTACAGTATCTCCCGTATTTTCTCGATGGTTTTTGTGCATTTTCTAAATGGAAACGGATGGCAATTTCAAAATATGCGGGGGTATTTATAGGCTCTCGACTTTGAATAATTGCTTCTCGATTGCTGGATTTGATTTTAGGTGGATTACTTATATTAACTCAATAATTGAGATACATCCTAATCGGCTCTGACATGCTTCATGAATTAATTCTCTTCAAGAAATCAAATAAAGCTATTTTGATCGTAAGAATTCGGATTTTAGGTCAAATGCATTTTCATATCGATTCCTGACCTTGTATAATTTATTTTGGGACTACATAACTTTTGAAGTCTTCTATTTTTATCCCCGAAACTTTGAAGTTTCAATTTTAGCCTCTAGCCCCAATTTTAATCAATAAAATTGTGTGATTTTAAAATTTCGAACCCTAAATTTAATTTAACTCCTTATTTCGAGCAATTTTCCCCAAACCTTGTTAGTGGCTCGATTTTAATTAATTTGATTAAGTCATCTTAATCATTTTAATTATTATTTAATAAATTTTCACTATCTACACTGAGGACTACATATCAAACAATTTGATACATTTAACATGAAGATTTTCCAAAAAGAAAAATTCATTCACAATTTACCACTAATTAATCCCTGAACTGCAACAAGAGCCATAATAAAAGAGTAATCATTTTGAGGTTCCACCACTAATGATAACACATCATCACCAAGATGAACTCCATTTGAAGATTGTTTTCTCCGTATCTGCACCATAATTAATTTTCATTTAGTACAATAGAAATCATAAAGACAATTAATTAACTAGCTAAAAATTAACAAAATATTAAGTAATATAATATGTGTATGAATGTACCTCTGCAATAAGTTGATCTTGACTATCAACAATCTTGTATGCTGATTTATTGCTCATTGTGTTAATTATTTTGTAGCAACTTGCTCTTGTATTATCCCACCCTAAACTAACTTGGCAAGTTGTACCATTTTTTTGGGAAGCCTTTAAATTTTTCTTTACTCGGAACCATGGACCTTCTCTACGTGAATTGGTATCACTCCATTTGTATATATTCCAATTTCCAATAAATGGAAATTTCTGCAAATTTTTTTTTGAGTTAATAAAAAAAATTACAATATATATAGAAAGTTTTGAGAAATAAGTTGAAGTAACAGATAATATTGGTGAAATTATGATTTAGATTCATACCTCTTTTTCAATGGAGAAAAGAACTTGACCATTGGAGTCCATGAGATAGATTTCACTATTGCAACATTTTTCTTGATAATTATCAATGCGAAAAGCAATTTCTCCTTTTGAATTATAGGCAGTGCATCCATTTCCATTGAAGACAAGGGATTTCATCCATATGGTAAATGTTTCTCTGGTAGAAGTTATGTATGGACAAGAAGAAGAAATTGAAGATGTTTCTGGACAAATTTTGGCCATTTTTGGTACAAAACCTAAAAAGATTGGTATTAGTGTCCTAACGAAGTCAAGAATAAGTAGAAGATGTAAGCTTTGCAACAACTGAAAAGATTGTCTTGTATTGTCTTGAAGTAATTTGTGAAGTGATTATGAAGTTAGAGTTGAGAAGTATATTTATACAATAAATTAGTTATAATGACATTAATTAGTGGTCACAATTGAAAAATTGACCACCACTAAGCAAAGGTAAGATGAGACCAATCGGACAACTATGGTCCAAAATGTCGTTACAATAATACATTAATTTAATTGCATGAATGCATTAAATTGTACTTATTGGAGTACATGTAAATACATTATTAATACAATATGTTATCCGAAAATTATAGATTTTTTATGGAACATAGTGCATGAACGATAATATATAATTCATAAATGCTTAATGATGCAAACCCCATTGAGGCAGACATTTTCATTTCTCTACTTTATACAGAAAACATAAAGCTAAGTTTGGTATATGTGAGAAGTCTTTTTGGAAGCATATAAGCATTCTCAAACGTATGGTACTCATTGTGTCTATTCATTATCTTAACGAATAATTAGCTTGTCTTAACACAAAAATAATGTTTGAATTTAGGCTAATGGCCCAGAGATCGCAAATATATTTGGTTAAAATTTATAATTCGACACCCTTGGGCTCCACTTAAAATAAGCGATCAACGTTTCTTGTGTAGGATAAAATTGGTCATCAGTGATGATTTTGTGTCGAATTAAGTTTTTGGGCACTTTTTCACATTTTGTCGAGGGTAATTTTATCTTTTCATCATTTGTGTGTCTTTAACATAACCCATTTCACTATTATTTACTTTCACATCAGACTCAAAATACCCAGTTTTGATCACAAACCCAAATATCACCACCCCAATCCACCCATATTCACCATTACTACAAGCTTGAATCAGAGTAGAAAAGTAAAATTCATTAGGAAAAATCTCATAATCTCTTTCCACCATATCAAAAAAAGCCAAAACATCATTACAACTCCATCCTCCCCATGAAATCTGATGGATATAAAGACAAAGACAAAGACGGGGTGCGGTATAAATGGACCACAACTTGCTACTCCTAGCAGTTGAACAAATCAACTTAACATTTCCAAGAGTGTTGTTTGTTCTCAAAGAACCTGGGGCCTTCAAGCTCACCAAACACGTAACCAAGAAAAAATAAAGTTATTCCAAATAGTAAACAAAAAAATGACCACGAAATCTAGCAATTAAAACAAAAATTGAATGGGGGTTCACTCCTTGTGTGCGAAGTCAATAGCCTTACCGAGCTAACTTTCTGATTTCAAGCAAAGAATGAAAGAGTCAAAGTTTCAAAAAAAAGTCAAACTTTCAAGAAAGATTTCATGGAGTGAGGCACCTAGGAAATCTCTTAGCCCTAATTGTGTCAGTTTGATTGATAGTAGCATTATGTGGTTTTGATTCATAAAAGTAAAAAGTGAAAGTGAAGACTGAAATGGGTTATGTTAAATATTCAAAAGACAAAATTACCCTCGAAAAAATATGAAAATGTGCCCAAAAACTCAATTTCAGCTCCAAAAGTCACGCAATCTAATTAACTTTACCTCTACAAGAACTTCAGCCGAAATGCCTAAGTAAAACTAAGATGATCGAATTGTAAATTTTAAACGTGAATGATTTATGGAGCCATCCACCCTTGAATTTACTAAAGCAAACTAAAGAATAAAGGTTGACAATTGATTACCCTTTATTATAGATTTCCTAATAAACAATAAGTTATCAACATATAGTTATATGCCACATATATTTATCTATATTAGTTTTTCTAGATATATGATACCAGTTTTATGCTATTCTCATGTTATATACCAAATTTGACGTTAAGATATCGTCATTTGACATAAATCTAGATAATTGTAAATTTGTTCACAGTAAATATAATTGAGTTGCAAGTTGATTTCAGTAGTACTATTGCGGATTTATTTGGTTCCTAATAGTATACAATATGCGTTGTAATTTGGTTCCCAAATGAACGGGACCACTATTGACATAGGACGTATAAATCACATGACACGTTTAGAAGTGAATAATTAACGACTTCTTTTGTTTTGAGACCAAACTGTAACATTGATATCTATTAGAGATTAAATCTAATTAATTATATTTACTAGGACCTAATCATGATAGGGGAACTAATTCAATATTATATCAACCATCTTGGATGTTTTTACATTAATAGGGGAACACTTCAAAATATCTTTCCAATTAAAAAAAGAAAGAAAAAAGAGACAGATCTTTATCAATACAAACGTTTAAATCAAATTATATGCAAAAATTTGTGGCCTTAAAATTTCAAACCTATTCCAACCAAATTATTAGTGCATTACATCATCATCAAGCCGAATTCACAAATAAAAGTATAAAACATCTTGAAATAACTCTTGATGAGTATGAAGTTTCACTTGAATAATATTCCGGTTTGACATACTCTGTATTTTGTTTGGAAGCATCATAAACCCTTCCTCTGTCACAATCAGTTTGGGTAATTATCTTGCATTCATCTTCATCCACTCTTGATCAAGGTTTCCACATGTCGATCAGTTTGGGTAATTAAATGTTTAAGGTTGATCGCCGCCTCCATCTCCTCCGGTCGAAAAGAGGCTTGCAATCTGATGTGCAGGCTTTTTCCCGAGGTTGCATCGAGTTCTGTCCTCGACTCCCAACTCGCTTCCTGGGCCATTCCCGATTTCTTTCCTAAATGACGACTCTCCCCTCTTTATCTCTGGACGGCTCCTTCTTGGCTGATCCTCCTCGTGATATCTTTGGCATAAAGTCCCCAGAAGCGGCTGGGTGCAATGCCCCGCTTCCTAAATTCCCAAGCTTGTTACTCTATCAGCTTTACATCGTTCTGCTCCATATCATCTCCATGATGAAACGAGGAGGGTTATTGTACCTGCAATACGGCATCGTTCTCGGCCATACCACCCGACGCTAGTTATTTCGCCAGACAGAGAGTTTATCGGGAACAATATAGCAATTCAAGTTTAAATCAGCTCAAAAACGATTGGGTCATTACTGACATTCATGTGAACATCAGAGTCTCGGTGCCTAAGACGCATACAAATTGTCACCTTCATCTTAAGACCGATCCGACTACGCAGACAAGCTTAAAAGTTCTCTTTGGACGGATTCTAAATTGGATCAAATCTTATCCAATAAAGACGAAATTATTTAATCGTCCACATATCAATCGCCTCTTTAACTTCAACATTATCCTACCGCCTCATTTTTCAAAACGGTGAAATACGAGGGTTAAAATCTCACCAACCACTGCGCCTTCTTTTGTGTTAAAGGAATATCAAAGGTCCCTCATTAGATAAAAGGTAAACCCCCTTTATTTCCTTCACTTTATCATTCTTGATTACCATTCTTCTCCAAAGAAAACACTCCCTGCTTTTTGCAACGCATCTCTTTATTCCTTATCACGGGCGTAATCCAAGAAGAATCATTCTTCGACCCTCCGTCCTCCCACCACTCTCAGAACCCTTCGAGGTATCGTTCGATGTAGTTGCGTATAGCGGTGTATATACCTTCAATGATAAAAAACATTTTACAGTTTTATCATCTCCACATGTATATTACTCTAACCGCCGACTCCTTATGATTCCCTTGGGTTCTCAGAACATCAAGCCTGCATCACTTGCTACACGCATCTCTACTTTAGAGAGTCTCCATCTCCGTTCAGCTATGGAAGAGACACCCAAAGATTTTGTGGGGTCTTTTTTGAGGGATAGTCATGAAGCCCTTCCTACTTCTACCTGTGGTCAGGATGATTCACAAGCACTCTTTAAACGCCAGAGCTCTTCATTCTGCAGACGGGACCAACACCGCTTCCACGCACTCTGTTGCCCCTAAACCCTCAAATGAGAAATCCACCAAAGTTGTTCTTTCACTCTGAAATAGGAAGCTAAGACCATTCCCTGGCCGATAACTGGACACGCCTTTGTCAGATACGCAATCATTATGGCATCCCCGACTCGCCAAGACCTCGCATCCCTTCGAGAAGTGTCGGCTAACCCTTCCACCAAGATGCCCTCAACGACCAAATCCCCTCAGAGGTACTCCCGCCCCATTTTGAAAGATATTACTTTTTTGGGAGTTCTTTAATTACGGTCTCCGACTTTGGTTCGGGGGTTTGTCGACGAGGTGCTAACGCGACCTCGCACATCGTGCTCCGGGTCAATCACGCCCTTTGATTGGGCTGGTTCTAACCGTGTTCCAAAGCATTGTCTCTCCGCTGGGGTCCTTCCTAAATACGGCGCTGTTCAGCCATGATGTACAACGATTCATATGGGCCTCGCCTATTTCCAAGTCAAGCTTCTTCTTATAATTTCATGTACAATAATTAAAGTCGGATGCAGAACCAAATCGCCGTGGGTTCAAGCTCTGCCCAGCCCAAGGGGGTTTTAGCGACGAGGTCCGAGCCCACCGTCTCTCTTTCCCCTCGGCCCTTCTCACGGGCACTCCGCCAAAACCCAAGCCGAAGTGGAGAAGTTACGGGTTGGTTTTCCTCTGGCCTTGCCCCACGAAGTCTTCTGTGATCAGGACGTCTTAATCAAGGCTGGGCTCACCAAGGGTGTCGACAAGTTTCCCAACACAACTCTTCGTAAGTCATGTCTGTTAGTTTTTCCCTTTTCTCCCTCGACTACATTTCTCTATTCTCACAAGTCTTTGTGATCTCTTGTCATCAAGCATTCCTCCTGGACTGGCCATGCCTCAAGGCGTGTGAACTTTAACACTCAGTGGATAACAAAGTCAAGATCCCTTTGGCTCGATTTCTAAGAGAAGAATGTTTGCTCTTGCTTAGAGAGCTCCTCAAAAAGTTCTAATTGCCCAGCCTCCTAAGAAATCCCGAAGGCTCTAAGAAAGTCATTCCGAAGATATCTCTTTCTCCCTGCTCTTCCTCCCGCCACCATCATCATTTCCGACAATCATTCTTGATATTATGCCTCAACTCGAAAATCACCTCCACTATCCTCTCCGCCGGCGCTCGAGCCTCGTCACAGCGACCTACTCAAGGTTTCTTACTCCCTTTCCTTCGGGTATAATCAAGCATCGAGAAGACGGCTTCTCCGGGGCGGGAAGAGCTCCACGCTCCCTTTGTCAAGAGCTTTATGTCAAGGGACATGAAGGCACAAGGGATAATCTATTCCTTCCGAGCTTCACGACGCCTTCTCTCATTTTCAGCTTAAGGTATTTCTCTCTTCCTTCTTCAATTTTAAATTTCGACTTTTTCTTTTATTATTTATATCTAAGTGATTTGTTACCTTCTAAGTATAAAGCCACTTTAGCACGCCTACCTTATCATTCTTAAATGAAAGGAATCGGGCTGAATCCCTTAAAGTAAACTCCGAGACTGGTTACATTTCGAGAAGTCACCAAGCCGAGACTTTGGTGAGAGGGAAAGACAGCACCTTCAAGCCGCTTGTAAGGGCTCACAACTAAATCGATCTCTTTGTAAGTAAATTTTATCGACATAGCTACTTTAAGAGTTATTTGGAAGAATCAATGGGTCCTGGGATCTATGGCTCAATCGACTCCTCGCAATAGTTATTAAACGTACTCACAAAAAGTAGTCGGAGCATCATTAACGAGGCCCTGGCGACATCCTCTCCTCCCCCCCCCCCTCCATGAGGGTAAGAACTTCTCATGGATCTTCTCATTGACAACAATTCATCTCTATCATGAAGACTTTCGCCTCAAATTCCTATGAACAATTCTCCGGTGTTCATCATGTTTCCCCGAAGTTCGGGGAGCACTTCGGGAAGAATATGTGGTACCTTTGACTGATGGGGAAGAAGAGAGTGATGATGATGTTGATGATGCCCAGAGTTTAATTTATAGCCTTTGGAGGGGAAGACGCAGAGGCGATCATGCAAGTGTGTTGATGCCCAACCTCCTACTATTTTTGTTTATATTTTGCAAATTTTGTCAATATTTCCTGGCTTCGCACCAGCGTGGCGCCACATCGTAATACTTTCTTTTTGATTAGTAATGGTTACTCACTTTTTCCTATTTTTGTAAATTTTTCTTATATTTTCTCTTCTATTTTTTCATCACTTTGCTCTTTTCTTTTATCTTTTTCTTTTGACTTGTATATGCTATTTTGTGATAATACTTTGCCCCCTATCATTATACCATCCTCCCTTTAGGGATTGGTTTTGTGATAGTTTTCATTAATCATCTTGAATTCTGTGACTCGTGGGACCACTTGTTTACTCCAATCACCGGCTCTCAAAGAGGGAACGATTTACTTTTACTTAAACCCCGACGATTCCGATTCACTCGGGACCACAAGCGATCTAATTCACTGGCTTCCTCCCCGTAATGGAGTTTAAAGCTGATCTTATTCACTTGAATCCCGATCGATCTAATTCACTTCTGTGGACCAATTTTTTGCTCGATCTAATTCACTCGTTTCCTCCCATGGAGGTTTCAGTGATTCATTCACTTGAATCCCGAACGACTGATTCACTGGGGCCACGAGTGATCTAATCTCACTCTTCAGTTTCTCCTGGTGGAGGTTAAGTGATCTTATTCACTTGCTTGTCCCGGAGATGTCTTTGGTATTCAAAAGGTTTCTTTATTTCCAAAAGGCACACTTGTGCTTCATCAAACTTTTAACTCAAAGTTTGTTTACAAAAGAGGGAAACCATACACGATCTTCTGGCATAATATCTTTTGAGATATATTCCGCGCTATGTCGCTTTTGATAACTTTCCCGAAAGCTCTTCCAGCTCGTATGTTCCTCTTGGAGTCATTGCGAACCGGTAATGGCTGAAAGAATGAGCTTCTCAAGAACTGGCCGCCTGGGGTCAGCTTCATTTTTTAAGGGCGAGTCGCACCTTTGACGATTCCCAAGGAGTCATTCACTATACGGGCTGTAAGTATATCCCCGCTCGGGTAATTCCCCTCGAATATCTCTCATACGCATCTTTGACGATTCCTCGAATGACGCCCACAATCTCCCCATGAACTTGCTAAATGTAGCCATCGTGATTTATTTTCGACGCAACAATAAGTGGCCCAAACCGAGAGAGGCCTTGTATAATTTCCCTCAAAATATCCTAAACTTGTCACTTCCCTGCTTTGTATTTTCCTGCTTCGACCTTTGTTCTGACACCCACCGGTGGTCAAGAATTTGATTATAGGGTCAAGGCCAGGCCCTCCCCTCTTCTCCCATTGTGGAACATTCTTTGCTTTCTCATGGATTTTGGTTTTTCCGATGTTCTATGTGAACTCCCTGAGGAATATCCTCAAAATAAGTAGCCAACCCTCGAGAGATACTGCATGTTTCATTTTTACTTCGAGGTGTATGCTCAAGATTACGTGAATCAAATATTAAGACTATCACACGGGCTCAGATGGTATTTCCTCAGCTTTATTTTTACCCCACAATCACCTCGACCAGCTCTCTGCTAATGACTAACTCTCAATCTCCTCCTTATCATAATCCCGTTTATCCCGAGGCTCACAATGTAACCCCGCCACCATAGCTTCATATTCTACTCATATCGGTGGCCTCGAAACTGACTCAAGGAATATTCAAAACAGGACTCCTCTGTCCTTGGATTAAGATTCTTGCCCTATTTCTTTCTCAAGTTATCGGCCCCATCCACATACAATGTCCATGGGTCGCCCAGAGGTATCGCAGACTCCATATCTCGTGGGAACCCTAAAGAAATAAGATTCCATCACGAAGTCGGCTAGCTTTTGGAAGCTGATCTCAGCTCTAGGACGAAAAGCGATTTTAAATTCATTTAGTTCAATTGTCCACTTTGGTGAGTCTTCCCATTTATGTGATCGACAAGAGATCCTCTTCAAGGGGGTTGCCTTTAACTACGGCATGGGTGATTTTCTAAGTAGGCTTTGAGCCTCATCAAGTATCAAGGCCAACACGCACTCTGTCAAATTCCAGTAATTTTCCTCCGGTCCATGGAGTACGCGCTTGCCATAGTATATGACCTTTCCTTCCTCCTCTTATAAGCTCACGCCACGGCTCCTTCCGTATACAACTAAATGCAATCAAGTTCCTCTTTTCTTTGGGTCGGCTAATATTTCAAGTGACCCCTAAGTATGCTTTTAATCTTCAAAGGCTTAAAATATTCTTCATCTCACGTGAATCCTCTCAAGCTTGCCTCAAATTTTCAAAAAATGGTAGATTCACATCTCCATTTAGATATGCATTTTATTTAGTGCCACTTGTGATAGCCTGCCAACCTTGTACTTCTTTGTAGAACTTCGGGCTTTCATCTGCATAATGGCACCAATCTTGCTCTGATTAAAGTTCAATACCTGCTCACTTATCATTTAAAACTCCAAGAATTTTCCCCAGTTACTCCAAACGAGCATTTCTCCTGGGTTGATACGCAAAGACTATTCTTTAACTTCACTTCGTAGTCTCTAAATTCTCCAAATGTTCTCCCTGCTTCTTGCTCTTCTAACAACATAATGTATCCATGTAGATTTTCATGTTTCGCTATTTGATCCGAGAAGATGTAATTCACCATCCTTTGATAGGTTGCCCTCGCATTCTTTAACCTCGAAAGCGGCATCACGGCCATCAATATAATCCATACTCCAAGATGAAAGTGGTTTTTCTGATCATTTTTCCAAGAGTATTTGATTTATACTCGTGAAGTATCCAAAAACAAGACATCATACCCAAAGACTTTTATCCACTAATATTCCCAGTGAGTGCAATGGAAGTAGTTCCTTTGGGGAAAGCTTTGTTTTAGTTGGAAGCAAATCAGGCACATCTCCTCGTCACATTAGACTTTTTACCATTACTATTCGCAATCCATTCAGGGAATTGCAAATTTCGGACGTGCCCCTACTCTTATCAACTCTTCTATTTCTTCTCGGATAGTCCGCTCTTCTTCGAGAAGTTTCTCTTTTTCTCTCTGCTTTTACGTGCCTGGCTGGCGATCCACATGCAATCGCGATAAAGCAATATCGCATCCAATCACGCATGTCCTCGAATCACGCAAACACCCTTCATCTTCGAGTAGCTCGATCGGTAAATTACGACGGTCGACTCAATTGGGTCCCTATCCTAAAGGTTTTCTGTGTTGTTGTTCGGCCAAGTGAGCATAACTTCAAGTTCCTCAGCTTTATGGGATCTCTTCTTTGAGCTTTCATTCCTGGGTGAATCATTGCCTTTATCTCTCCCAGTGACGTGGTTTTCATGACCCTGAGAGTCCCTTCAGGTCTCTTTGTTTGGGGCGGCCTTAAGAGAACTACCTCAGTGGGTACATACAACTGCAATGCACCGAGCCCTTTTACGATCTCCTACTCCTCACCCACTCCCGTGGTTTGGAACTTCATTTCAAATGGAGGGTGAAATTATGTACCCCTCAGAGGGCTGTGAGGATGGGGCGCCGGATAAGACCATTGTAATGGTTGATCGAGTATGTCCACTACTGTAAATGATACCATTATGGTTACGCTTCTCGGGGCTTCTCCGTGAAGTCTAAATCTACTATCCCATGATAAATGGAATGTCATGTGAACCCGCAAGAGGTGTACATGCGGTTTTAAAGGTTTCCTGAGTAATCACAATCGATCATATGCCCCCAGATATAGAATGTTTGTTGAACTCCCCGTGTCCAGCAACATTCTTGCCACCAAAAAATTTGCAATTACAAGATCGATTATTACTTGGTCAAAGTCAGCTTTGTATCTCAATACCCTCAACTCTTTTTCCTCGTAGAATTTTTATCTCTTCCTTGTCAAGAGTTGCCAGGCTAACTCTATACACAACTCTCCTAGTTATACATCGCTGGTGAATTTTATCTCTTCCACATCATCCTCACTTGCCCAAAAGGATAATTGGGAATCATAAGCCTTGATGTGATTGCTAGGGTCTCTCATGCCTTCATACATTTTGAATTTTGGCATCCTAAACTCCCGTGGCATCGACTCGCCTTTAACTTGGCATGAAGGGGAGCGGAGAGTACTATGTTTTGTCGACTGAGGGGGCAATATCTCCAATCTATTATTGAGTTCTTCCACTTGCAATTGGAGTTTTTCTATAACATTGTTACTCGGCCCCTCGGCACGCTTTCTCCCCTGGTGCCTGCCGATTGTTCCCTTGACGGGTCCGGTGGCATCCCTCGGTGGTTGTTCCTCTTGAGACCTACTACGTACTTTACTCCTGCCCATATCACTCCCCTCTATTGTCCTTGGACGTGACCGACTTGGGTAAGAAGCGCGAAGTTAATAATTTCTTGATTACAATCACTACTTTTCATGTTGGTTACAAAAAGGACTTGGTAATCTATATCTCCTCCGTTATTGTTGTTGGTTCCTCATACGGATCGTAATCCTACTTACTCAATCTCTCTTCCCACATACGAACTTGATTTATGGTATGACATGTTTGTCTGCCGCTCACGAGATTTCTTCTAATCGGAATCTCCATGGTCAGCCGTGAATCTTGTCAATTAGATGCCCTCCACGCACACCGACGCGTATCTTTTTCCGAGGTCTCCTGTGAGAGAGAATGCCTCGAGCCCTGTGTCCTCGACTCACCAACTTTCTCCTGGTCAGCGTCCCGAGTTCTTTCCTCAAGACGGCTTTCCCCACTCTTTGGTCCGGACCGATCTTTGGTTCGGGAGTCCTCTCGAGGCGGCCGCTGCATTATCCCGCCTCCGGCCCGAAGTTGTTACTCCAGTTGTGACGTTGTTCGCTCCATATTGTTCAAATGGCGAAACCCGGGGCAATAGCATTTCCAGATTACTTATCAAGCCGGTCGTGAGTCACCCGATTCTTAAGTTAGTTCGGTGTATCGAGAGAGCTATTGAACGGTATAGCAAATTCATGCTTTACATTACCTCCAAACGATGGTTCGGCTACTTAAGATTTATGTGAAATACTTAGAAGCTTCGCGCCTTAAGACGTGAGATGTTGTCACCATCTGCAAGACCTCGATGCTGGTTGCCAGATTACTAGTTCTCTCCTGATCGATCTTCTAAACGGGTCAAACGGGTCCAATAAGATTGAGCTCTATTTAATGTCCATATCACTATCGTAATCTTTCTCCCTGTACGTGGAAAGAGTGAGTAACTCCTTTTTTCGCCTTCATAGGTCGTAACGACTAATCCAGATATCATGCTTGCTAACGGATGACATAAAATGTGAGCTTAAGGATTGAATGATGTTAAGAATCTATGAGTTTCATCCTAAAATCGGTGATAGGAGCTTAGGAGGAATCGTCGAGAATCTTATTAATTCATCTGGAAATCAATTTGAAACTGGGCTTCTCAATACTCCCCGTGACGCCAGAATCTCGATCCACTTTAATCTCATATACATGATTTACACGTGGCCTTGTCCAACGACTCATAATACCATGTCTTCGAATTTATAGTATTCCATCCTAAAATCAGCGATAGAACGAAATGGCCCAAAGACCTTATTAATTCACTGAAGATCTTAATTTATCCATGTAAAACTAGCTGCATTCTCTACTAGAATAGCGGTTCTCGATTTTTCATCAAACAAAAGTAAACTAATAAAAATAATTTTTTCTATTCATATATTTGTTCAAAAAAAATGTGGATGCCTCTATAATTTATGTTCCTTATTGATTTCATATTGAGTCTTCATGACTTCTATATAAAAAAAATTATTTTTATATATAATTCTGTCACTAGAAAAATGGATTTGATTGTCGTGGGATGTTGATTATGCATAATGTATCATGTACAAGTAATATGGTTATTCTTTCCATAATAGAATTAGGTTAAAAAAAAACTAGAGAAAAAATAGATTTTGGACCATTTGTGTTACAGATAGAGGCGCATCTTTTAAAATTAGTAATTTGTATGTTTCTGTTTAGTAACATTATCATTGGACATTGGTTATTAACATCAATAATAAAGCTTCTATACATCTAACCCCTCTAGCCTGAATAAAATATTGAGAATATGCATCGAGACCAGACCGTCACTTTTTTGCTTATCATATTCTAATAGCTACACCAAATTAAGTGAGTAACTAAATAGTGAATGGACCACAAAGAAAGTAGGTCTAAACGAACAGTTTTTGCATTCATTTTTGTAGCCTTTGTATGTACTCTTTTTCTTCTGGAGTTTATATTTATTGTTAAATTTATTACTTGTAATTGGGCATTTCATATTTTTAAATGAATTTAATCGGAATATTTATTAAACTCCTTTTAAATTAAAATGACAACTTGAATTGGTTTCGGAATGATGATAAATTTTATACTTGATGTTGTAATAATAATCATACTGATTTAGGTGATAAATTATATTAATACCGCACCCTTTATATTCCATAGTGGTCAATTGCATCCATTGGAAAAGTGTGATGTAAGTTGGGAATGCATGCATCAACTCAAGATCGACTCTCCAGCTCCCTACATTTAATTATTGTATAAGATTTGCATGCTGAAAATTTATTGAATTTTAATTAAAAATAATTAAGATTTAATTGATCAAATTAATTAAATCGGAAAGAACTAAAAATGACACGTGACTGTGGTTCCCCAATCGAAATTCTACTTAATGCTAAAACCCGCCCAACAAGGGTTTCGAAAAATATCAATTAAATGCTTCATTAAATTTGTCAAATAAAATCCCCAATTTTATTGATAAAATCGAATTCTAAGGGCTAAAATTAAAAAGCCTCCCAAAGTTTCTGCTCAAAATTGACCTGTAATATGTGCATTTCAAAATCAAGGCCTAAACTGAGGTCAATATGAAAATATATTTGACCTAAAAAAGATCCGGAACCTTCTTTTCTCATGAAAATAGGCGCCCCATATTGATTTCTTGAAGGGAAATTAATGCCTCAATATCCTCATGATTCAGACTGGGCCTCAAAAATTCAAATACAAGATCGCGATCCAATTCGAATCAAAACAACCAATCGTATAAAAGGATCAAAGCTTCCAGAAACTTATAAATATCTCCCTAAATTTCGAAATTCATATGACATTCATTAAGAAAATAGATAAAAACATCCGGTAAAATATAAAGATACTCTTTTTAAATTCTCTAAGTTAAATTTTTTAAACTGTCACAGAAATACCACAGTACTGGAAAATACATCTGTGTGTCCTAAATAGTATCTAAAATAGAGTATTATTGCACAAACATCAGAATTCTTCGGGTTACAAAAAATCAATGAGTAATTCCTACACAAATCTCTCTCTCAAGAACGCCCAAATATTCGTGTGAATGCTCATAAGCACTCCCTCAAGTCCCCTCGCGGCCCTACCGGACGTTGTCATCACCAAAGTGCCGAATACTCAACTTTTATATTGATCACTACAACAACAACCTCGCTACATCAATAGCATAAGCTATGTTCTCAAGCCGAGCTAAATCTCACTAAGTCCCACTCTATAAAGAATAAGCCGCCATAAGCTCGCATTGCATAAGCTTATAAAGCCTCAAGCCGAGGCAAAATCTCACTAAGTCCCACCTCTACAACAACAAGCTACTAAAGCATCGTCAGAGTACAAGCGCAAACGATACTGATTTGATAACTGTCACATATTACTCCACAGCCTTACAAAGCTGTGGACCTTTATCCTAAATCAAATCCCATCAAAGACAAGCGTTATATCAAGGACTAAGTCCCACTAAAGGTAGCCTCTCAACCTACAAAGTCCCACCAAAGCAGCAAGGTCACTACTCAATCACAAGGAGCAAAGAGTACGCTTACTTCAAATCCACTTAGGAAAACATCCCCTTAAGTCCCACCCACAAAGTAAGACACTTCTTGTGCAATAAATCCCCAAGTCCCATAACGCAAGAGCAATACTCAGAGTAAGTGCATAAAGTCTAATATGCACGAGATCAAGTCCAAAACCCAAAATCAAGTCCAAGACAACCAACACGGAATACGCCGGCTATGCCCCCGGCTCCTGACCATATCCAAGCCCAGACTACCTCAAGTCCATCAAGACCAGGATACATATCCAAAAATTTCCGTGAGTTTTATCCGTGTCTAGCTCATGTAGCTCCTATCCAAAACAAATCAAATCAAGTCAAGCCTGCTCAAGATCAAATCAAATCTGAAGTCAAGCCGAGCTGATACGAAACTCTTATCAAGACCTCAAGTTAAGTCAAGCTAAGTCAAGTATCTCACAAATC
This sequence comes from Lithospermum erythrorhizon, assembly GCA_019722365.1. Taxonomy (NCBI): domain Eukaryota; kingdom Viridiplantae; phylum Streptophyta; class Magnoliopsida; order Boraginales; family Boraginaceae; genus Lithospermum; species Lithospermum erythrorhizon. Next base: position 68,349 of record JADFUC010001804.1, read on the forward strand.
TTCAAGAACGCTAGTGGGACTCATAGTTTGGACTGTCGATCCTTTTCAATTTGATAAAACCTGGTATAATCGAGGAATTTACCTCGCAGTTGATTTTATTTCAGACTTCTTGAATAAATAATAAAAAATTCATTCGTGATTACAAATTACGTATTGAAATAGCGAGATATTCCTAAATTATGCCCGTGGAATAATTCGATTGTACAATCGATTTACTCATTTAAGTTTAAGTTCATATATATCCGATTAGATGATAACGTTTGTATTAGGATACTGAGTATTTATTACTTGGATTATAATGAATTACTAGAGTCCCTCATAATCAATATATTATCATATAATATTCTGCTAACATTTATTAATATATGGTCTTCTTTGGTTAGTTTTGTGCCTAAGAGGTCACAATGTATTAATACAAATCTAAATCAAGTTATAATGCGGATTATAACTCGGGATTTAAAAAAATGAAACTCCGTATGGAAACGATGGGTGAAATTCGTTGAAATGATGAGGCAAAATTCAATCGAATTTCACCCCATGTGGGCAGCGTTGTGCGACTGTAGGCAGCTGCAGATTTGTTCACCACATTCTCTTTGGGCGCCTATATTTTAGACCTCAAACTCTATATATAGCGGCCACTACTTGAATGAAAAGCAAATTACTATCTATTTTACATTTATTTCTCACTTTTGAGAAAGGTGAAAGCATTTCCAAATTTTGTTCTCCTTCCTCTTCTTGGTCGAGATAGTGAAAAATCCTATTGATTTTTTGCCCAATCTCTTCCCCATTTTTAATATTTTAAAGGAAATCTAGTAAACTCCCGAGGGACTTGCTCGCCTTCTGCTGGGCTGACAACTCGGAGGCATTCCCTTCGCTGACGCCAGAGGTCTCCCATCATACCGCTACGCCCGCCTCGCTTTGATTCTGTGTGGGCTAACGGCTAATGCACAACCTGCCTGCATTAATATTATTGAAATAGTATACTAGTTGCTCTTGCGGAGTATTTCCGAGGAGAAATAAAAAATTTCGTTGAATAGTTGAAAATACAACGAATCGGTTTGGGTAGTATATTTCGTTTTTGAGAATTTTAAAGTTGTAATCGAATGGAAACGTATATTATTTTGGGTGGCTTCATAATTGGAAAGTGTGTGTGAATGTCATTGCTCTGAGTCAGCGAGATAAGTTAAAACCAGAAGTATCGATTGAATTAAAATGATCTAAGCCACCATATAAAAACTACATCGGCTAACCTATTTAACCCATAACCAACCCAAAAGCCCAAGAGAAAGTGGATCGCCTTCTCTCTTTCACTAAGACGCGAGCTCACTCCTCCCCTCAAATTTTTCCGCCTTCCATCTCATGAGCTGACCTCAAATTGGGAGAAGCCCCAATCATCCTCTTCTTCGATTCGCAAAAAAAGTTGCCTGGGATTTTGGAGTATTTCTGTGAGTTTTCGCTTTTGAGTTAACTTTTGATTTTGAATTTTATTGCTATAACGCATTCTTCTTCGGCTCTAAATTAGTTATTCTTGAGTTGAAATTTTGTTTGATGTGGAATTTCGACGCTTTTGGTACAATACTTTAATTTTGGCCGACTTCGTTTTTATGAGATATTGGTTGAATAATTATTTTCTGCGCTAGACATAAGATAAGATGACAATAATCGATATTCGGGAAGAAATATTATTATACGAGTGACTTTCGAGCTGGGATTTTGGGGCTTCGACTTTTCTAAATGTTGTCGGTGAGTATAAATATGCTATTGGACCTTATTGTGATTGTTTCGAGGTGAAATTATGGAATTATAAGTCATTGAGAACGATGTCAAATTATTAGTTTTCATTAGATTTTGGAGTAATAAACGGCTTCTGGGATTCGGTGTCATAGAAACGGTTCGATTAGTAGGAAAAGTCGATATATCGTAAATTGAAATTTGTTGAAAACGTTAGTATTTTGTTAACGTGTCGATCGACATGGGATTTACTCGATAGTTGAAATTGGCTATTTTAATAGTCTTTGAACATACTAGCAATCTATATCAAGCGTTAATTTGTAATTCAAAATGGGTCAAAAAGCTTCTCCAATTTAATTAAGATAAGTGATTAAAGTTTATCATGAGTAGTAATTGTAATTTCGTGTTTTGATTAGACGCGAACGGGAAAGCACTCGATCGATTACCAGACGCTTATCATAACTAAAAAGTAGTACTTATCTCACAGTGCTATATTACGCATTTCATTTTCTTTAAATCAGGAAACATGTCAAAATGGGTGGTATGATTATGTGAGAATAGTATACATGCCATTGTTCTATGATTATGTGTGATTCATTTGTGTGAGCTGTATGATTACGTGATTGTATTTCGGTGGCGTTTGAAGATTTGCATTTAGGTAAAAGAATAGTCAACCTCCTCAACTTACGCTTCTTGTGTTCCGGCGGGCCTTGTCGGTATTTCGATCAGGGCCTTGTCGGCATTTCGATTTCGCTACTTGTCGCATCGATTTCAAGGCCTTTGTCGCACTTTGTATTTCCGTACTGTCATAAATATGATTGATTTATGATCGAGATGTCTTAGTCACAAGGCTTTCGATTTGTTCGGGATGTATCGTTAGCATTACGCATTTCGAGGTGACTGAAAGTATTAGGATATGACCTATAGTCGATTTATCAGAGGTTACGCGGATTCCTCCTTCCTTGGTGATATGATCTATCACCTTTATACTTTATAAGCAATGGTATCTATTATCACTTTTTGCTATGTGCATTGTCGGTGTCAGCCTTATACTTCGTATAAGCGCAAATGAGATCTTATTATCACTTTGCTATATGCATTGTCGGTGTTGGCCTTATACTGCATAAGCGTAGATGGTATCGCCCATTATCACTAAGCATGCTGCATTGTCAATGCCAAGGCCTTATTCTTCTGCATAAGTGCAATGTGAGATCTATTATCACTTTGCTATGTGCATTGTCGGTAAGCCGCCTTATACTTTGGTATAAGCGCAATGCGAGATCTATTATCATCACTATTGCAGCATTGTCGTGTTGCGCCTTATACTACGGTATAAGAGCATTGCTTATCACCGACGTCCATTCCTCGCAGTAGACGGAGTGAACATATGCGCATTGTAGGTTGGTATAGTTGCTGAGATACGAGAGATACGGGTTGGATTGCTGGGAAATCAACGAGAATCGATTCCTTTATTATGCCCGCTGTGACAAATTTGTATCAATTCATTTATCGGTCAAGTTAAACGCGACATCGAACTTGTTCACCTTAGTAATCAGATATTACTAGCTCAAGCCTCGATAATTTAAGGGGTTATGAGCCATTGTTAGATCTACTCATTAATCGTTATAATAATAGTATTTTGGTCAATTATTATTATTATACAACTTACTTCATTATCTCGATCCTAGAAGGTCACACACATACAATGATTTATTGATTATATTTGATGCATGAAATTAAACTATATTTGCTAAATTGAGAGTTGATCAGAATTTCAATGAATATTCTCACTGGGATTTTTACATTGATAATGTAAAATAGAAATTGATGAACCCGAATTCAATTAATTAGTCAATTGAATTCATCTGATATAGTTAGGTTGAGCTTGTTAGTAACTTGTTAGTTACTACAATAACTTGTTAGTGTTTGATTTTACTTAACGGCTTGACTAAACTTAATCTGCCGGCTCATTAAGCTTATTCAAGTTGGGTTTAGGTTTGACATATATATAAGCAAACTTTATTAGGTTTTTCATCATAACATGTTTTCTGCTGAAATGAAAAACAAAGCCTCCTCCATTTCTCCTCTATATGGCTATCGAAATGTTCAAGTGGAAGAATTGAAAGTTCTTTCTCTTTGATTTTTTCTCATCCAATTCAACCCATGTTCTGAAGAAACACAAACGCAGGATCTAACCTCTCTCCGTCAAGCAGAAACAACTAGAGGCACTATTGCACCTTACTAACATACGACGGGGATATCTCCCTCGTGCGCAACTCTCCGGCAACCAAGAAAATTTTATTCTAACCTTGGGATGTGTCATTAGTCGAGCGATACAAGTAAGGATCAGGTTTAACGTGGTCGAGACACAAAGAATGAAAATAATTTCAGTTACATATTGGTTGTCATACACCTACCTTTAAATTAATTTATTCATATTCAATCGCGGTGCCAACTCCAAGAATCGGTGGTTTGATAAACAAATTTTGAAACGCCCGTATAGGATAAGTTAGTATTATGTCGCTGTAAGAGACATAATTTTAATCCTCAGATCCAAAGTTGATACTTTAAGTCATTTTGTATTACATAATCTGTATGAAGCCGTATTTATTTACATCCACTATAGTATCAGAATTTATCAGACATATAGTAGCTTTCATTATGAAGTACAAATGCTGGAAATAAATATGTGACTCGAATTTATCTGCCAAGGCCCGTAGAGATACCAAACCAAGATTGTAACCACATTCTGTTATATCATGGAGTATCCACCTTGATGCATGAAGCTAAACGCAATGATACAAAATGGACAACATGAATAAATAATACTCCAATAAATGACTGAGGTCATTTACAAAAATAAGACGTGAATACACGGGTTGAGTATAAAGCCTTCATTTTATCTTCCTGACGGTGATCTATCAAAGATTCAAGAGTCTATACTATATTACTTTCTCGGATGGCGAATCAATGTATAATAAATAGAGCCCTCATTAAATGAGCAATCACCATGAATGAGCCGCTTTTAATCATACATTCAGTCAGAAACCAATATTAAACATGTTCATTGGTCGATCGTGTTTCATGCTTTATTTCAAACTTTCTTATTGCTATTCCCCACAAGTCGTGTTTCACGCTGGTCTAAGTTATCCAGCATCGTTCTAAGTAATGATCGATGACGGATACTTCGACATCGTTTATTGAACTCCACATCCTGCTTAGAATGTAAAAAGAAAGTTTCTATACTATTAGAATCTAAAGTTGTAAACTTAAGATCGAGTATAATCGAGTTAAAATTCCTCACTTCTGATACTGATGAAAAATAACAAGAATCAAAGAAGTGATTTAAGAACCTGAAGTTCCTTAAATGTTAAGTGGGGACAGAATCGCATAAATGAAGTTTTATACACTAAATGTTGAAGAAATCTTCCTACAACCTTATAAGGTATATAGTAGTGATTAGATTCTTGTACATTTAAGTAGCCCAGTTTCATATTACATGCGACACACGCCATGATCACTACATTATATATATGAGCTTGTGCAACATTTGCTTGTTAAGTTTAAGATGTCATGAAGCTCGAGGTGATTGAAATCTATGGCCAGATTAAATCTATAAATAGACGTATTCTTATTGACAAGCAAATTCTTCATTGTGAGGTCTAATCCTTAGTGCGGCCTCACATTAACGAAGTATCAAGTCTATTACATAGTAATACGATTCAATCAGATGCTGGCCAAGGTCATGCTGTCATGCGACTACAACTATGATTTAGCATGATTCCTGATTGAAATTGTGAAGTTTTACTTTTCAGGTATTCACGCTGATTCGAATACGCCGTAGTAACTTTAAGAGAATAGAGGTAACTATAGTTACATGTAACGGATCATTGCTGATCTCTCACTGTGAATCAGACGCTGATAGTAGCATTATGGATAGTTGTACCATATGAAAAGCTATCAGTTAAGAATTTTCATAATAGGACTGAAATTAGTACGCCTCAAGTAGTAAACTAAAAGGAAATCAATCAAGATTAAGCAACTTGACCAATAACTGCTTTGTCGGGTAATGTCAAGTTAAAATAATACGCATTTAATTTATAGATATGTTTTAACACACTTCAAGTCAGGTTGTAAACCTACCCGATAACCCCGAGAAATGGTTCAAACCCATTATCATAGTCGTATGACTATGCTGCCAGATAATCTTAGTCATCAATGATTCCCCGGTCGAGTAGACCTGCTCACGAATGTGTCGGCCAGAAGTAGTATTCCTATATAGCACTTATGTTAACGTGGAGTATAACTACTATTCTTTTGCTTTACATGTCCTCGGGACATATGACCTTAAGATTTTATGCAAGCTAAAGGATCCATGTGTGGATTTGCTAATGATCTCGAGTTTGCATCCTTCCCCGCGATTCATGTAAGTTTGGTTTCACGAGATTGACGGCGAATCGAACGCGGGCAAAGTTCAATGGTTCAGTTCATTCACTTTCTCGAATAAGTTAAGTAATTGATTAAAACAAAAGTTCTTTGTGTTTTAGTCTCGATTAGAAAGACCAAACTACAATTTAATGCGTGATTCATTCATATATATAGCTACTTCCATTATTTATTTCACATGCCGCCGAAATATATAATATACATGTATCAGATTCCTCGATGAGTGGTTAAATCCCTAGGTTAGTCTATGCTTGCAGGTGCAACATGTGAATTGCTGGACTATACCTCCTCTTCAAGCCTAGAAACATGATGCCTAAAAAGTGCCTGGGTCGACGGGGCCGGAGGCTAAGTGCGACAAAGATTATACGACTAACATGTAGAGCTTTGATTAAATGACAAGATTGATCACGTTAGCCCAGGATCAGATCAATATCATGGGGTCGCCATTCCGTGGATCGAGCCTGTACGACCTAAACGACTAGAAGATATGTATATCTATGTCCTATGATATTTGTTTAGAATTTCCAGTTCGACAATTTTAGACCTACTATATAATCTGGCCGGTAAGTACGCTCTCTCTCAAAAAGTAGACACTATGACTCAAACGTCCGCTTCTAAGCTGATTATAACGACATATGTCGGTCACACAAAAACAGTATATAACGATAGATGTTTCGAGTATATCGGTGATTTATCCGCCCTGAGTATATGAAGCATCTCGCCTCTCACACATTGCATCGATTGTTTACGTGGGACGCCATAAATGCTTATTCGCCTTATACCGAGTAAAGAAAGCTCGTGGTGTTTGTTTAATACACTTCTTATGGCTAGCCTCGATTGTAGATCGCGCTGAGCAAAGCAATTGTATGGTAATCGGCCCGTGGGCAAGCTGAGTGTTGAAATCAATGAATTGATTCCTTTATTATGCTCAAGCCATGGATAATCACAGATCAATTCATTTACCGGTTGGTCAAACGATATTATCGAACTTAGTGTTCACCTAGTAATTGGGTATATTACTAGTCTGGGGTTCCTTGGCACACTTAAGGGTTATGAGCTTCATTGCGGTGATCTTACTTCATTAATCGCGAAGGGACAATAGCATTTGGTCAATTATTATTATTATACAATTTTACTATTATCTCGAGTTTGTGGGCGTGTCACATTACATAAATGACGTTGATTATATTTCATGTATGAAATTAAACTACATTTTGCTAAATTGAGAGATCAAATCCTGTTAGTGTTTGATTTTACTTAACGGTTTAATTAAACTTAATCCAGCCTCATTGCTCATTCGATCGGGCTTTAGGGCTCTGGATTATATATAAGAAAACTTATTAGGTTTTTCATCATAATGCTTTCTTCTCATGAAAGTTCTTGAAAAACAAAAGCCTCCTCCATTTCTCCTCTATATGGTTTAAATACCAAGTGTGGAAATAATTGAAAATTCTTCTCTCGGATTTTCATCCAATCAACCCATGTTCTAGCAAACACAAATGTAAGTATCCAACCTCTCCTTGTGTGCAACTAACTGTAGGCAATTGGCATCTAAAGCAAGCTCAAATTCCAATTCAAAGGAGGCTCTCGCGGAAAGAACGTGGTTTCCGATAGGCTTCCGCCTGCATCACTATAAGTGCCTGCTATTCATAAATTGTTAATTATGTGTTTTGATTAATTTACATCACCTTGAGAACCTGACGTACGCACTTGCCATCACAAATAAAAATTCATACTAGATTCTAAATGCAGTAATGCATCTCTATCTAGCCTCTTACCTCGGGCCAACATGGTTTCAAGTGAAGCAAACGGCTTCCTGGGCCGATAAAGCACATACCGTGACTCCAAACGATTGCCCCTATTCGTGAGCTACATGCCGAGGTCGAACTTCTGGACTCGTGGGAAAGAAAGAACGCCCCACACTTCAAAGTTGTACGCAGAGATCGGCTTACCCCTTCTCCTCGAGTCTAACGCTCTATGTTTGACGAGCCATTGAAAGCAAATCTCATAGCATCCCAGAGTCAAAGAGATACTTAGGAGGTGGGAAACCGGGCTATCAAGCCTAACTTTTGTATAAAAATATAGGATACCGTGGAGGCATCGTACATCGGGTGCTGCTTCATCTTCAAAGAGCGTAGTAACGGATCTCGCAAAGAAAGAGGGTAATAACTCTAGAAGAAGCACAAAGTCTCTTCAACCATATAACCTCAACATCGCCCAACCTACTGGGAAGTCAAAGTGTCCGATGGCTTTGGGAGAGAAGCTCATCCCCTCGGAAAAGTACGGGCTGGTTACTCAAACAACGAGGACTACGAAGACGCTTAATGATGCTAGCTGCTCGATTAAGACTCAACTACAAGCAGGCTAATTAAAGGTGACGCCACCTCGCTTTAAGTTGTCTCCATTACTCTCGCCATCACATTTGCCGATGGAGACCGCCATGCTAAGACGGGTACTCAAACAAACCACTCTACGTGGTCGCCATTTAAACGAAATGATAAGGAGAACGCCGCACGGTGATCAAATCAGAAATATTCTACCACCTGCATATTGAAGCCGCTAGGCATCTCCCTCGAAGACTTACAAATGCCTCGCATTGGTCATTCGAGGTTTTAATTCATGGTTTGAGTTTAAATTCTACCGAAAAAGTAAGTTTTGCACTCTCGCGATCGTGGGGAACTAGAAACTACAACTTGGTTTCTACGTGATAGACGCCATGTCACATATAATATTCTATTGTACACTAATGGATCCACATCAAGAATGTTGTCCCCTCAACACCCACCAAGGGTTAAAGTACTACAAAGATGGATGGAAAATCAAGTAAAGTTGTATGAAAAATCCATTCGCAGTGGGAAGAATCTCACTTTGCTAATGCTAAGTATTACAGTGGGAAGATCCCAACATAAGCGAAGCGTACAAAGCGCACCCCGTATACCTTAGGTATCTCAAATAGATACCGGCACTTTACAAGAAGCGTAGGAAGAAATTTTAGTTCAAGCATTCAAAGGCTTCACTCTTACCTCACTAACCCGACAAGTGCGACGTCACCTCAGCGTTTTGTGACACCTTAAACGGCGACTTAAACGGAGCATATAGAACTATTGGTCCAAAAGCTTATGACTTTATTTAAGGTCAGCTATAATCCTATTAAGGACAAAAAGCCTAATGGACAACTACCTCTCGAGGTCATGTCGTGCTAATAAAGCACGGCAGCAACGACACCTAAAAACATGTTAGTGGTAAAGGATAGCTCTTTGTCAAGAACTCAACCGTGTGGTCGTATATACCCTCAAAAAATCGACTCACCGTGGTATTCCGGACCAAAAGGCGACTTAACTACCACATCGCAGAGGTTGCAAAGAGGCCCTCCTGCACTTCAAATAATGCAGGAACGACGCTTCAAGAGTCTCTCAAGTCAGGCAACCTCAACCCCAAAGCAAGGCTAAAACCAAGAGGAAATCAATCTCTTTGTGACTGGGGGCAAACATAAAAAAGTCACAATCCAACTCAAAAGAAATTGCCTTGACAGACTGGGAAGTCGACCTCTAAAAGCATAGAGGAACCGCCAGAAAGTGTATTAAACCTCACGTTTTAACATGAGGAGCAAAGAAGAAGATACACCAGCAAGTGGTAGCTTCCATCCCAAGAGGTGTATGTAGACCTTCATAAGTGGGAAGACGATGAAGGATTGTGCTCCTCACGGCCACTCTCCCATGCATATCAAGAAGCAAAAGACGCTAGAATGTAAGGTTGGTTACTTTAAATTTCAAGACGCTACACCCTAAATAAGTATTCTCTAGACGAGGCAGAGTAACTAGAAGTTCAATGCCACATCCACGAAAGCAAACCTCTAAGAATACTCAAAGATGGCCACTAAACGGCATTCCGGATTAACTTCCTCAAGGTAGTCACGAATTTAATTCAAGATAAATACATTCACGAGCGTACGCTGAAACGACAACCTATCTCACAAAGAGGCTACCGAGTATTTAAGATCAACAACACCCTAGTGGGTCGACTCAATAGCCAGAGAAGTATACTCTTTATGTAGCTACCTTCTAGCTCAACAGGACGAATGCCCTCATCCACGGGAACTAACGGCTAAATTCAAGTCTACCTTCCTACGCTTTATCGCTAGAAGCGAGGAAAAACAAGCATCGGGCACTTGACATAATGGAGTGACACAAGTCTCATATGTGACTGCTCCCCAAGAAACAGAGAAATAGAAACTAACCTATGTTCTCTATTTAATAAATCATACGGGAACATTCGATTCAGACTCCACTGTGACATTCTACTAATTCTCAAAAGGCAATGGGACGAATTCTCGTGATATAAATATGTCCACGCAGCAACATTATGGAACGCCTCAAGACAAATGCCTAAATATAAGTCAACAACACCCTATCTTCATGATGCTGAAAAATCAACAATATTTATTCCCTTTTATTATGTCCGTCATGTATAATCAGGTATCAATTCATTACTGGGATTGTTAAATACAATTATCGAACCTAATGTTCAATTTTAGTAATTGTATATTACTAGTTCGGTTCTCATGATAATTTAAGGGGTTATGAGCTTATCATAGATCTTTACTCATTAATCGCTATAATAATAGTAGTTGGTCAAATTATTATTATTATACAATTTACTATTATCCTGAGCTAGGAAAGGTCACACACATACAATGATATATTTAATTATATTTCATGTATTTAAATTATACAAGACTTGTAAATCGAGAGATTTATTTCTCAAAATATATATATATATGTATATATATATATATATATATATATATATATATATATACTGATGAACATCAATCAAGTTAAATCCTTGCTAGTTTAATTAATTAAGCAATTGAAATTGATTTAATAACTTGATAAGTTATTTAGTGACTCGCTACTACTTTAATTGACTTTTTAAGCACTAAAACAGAACAATCCTCACTAGTGACTCATTATTTAATTAGAAACATAAACGATCTAATTAAGTTAACGAGTTAAGTCGATTTTTAACGAAGTCAGCTTTTATCTCCAAGTTAAATTAGAAACTCCGAGAGTATGTGAACGAGACAAGTGGGTTTTTTCTGAAACGAAATCACAACCCTTTTGCCTCATCTAATATAGTCAGCTCTCTCCCTTCCTTTGGAAGAGAAAATTCTCTTCATTTGTTCATCAAAAACCTAGTAAGTTCAAGTTCGATTCAACTCCCTCCCGCACCCAAGCAGAACACCTATTCGTGTCAGGTCAAGCAATCGAGAGCATGAAGCGATGCCATGAGGGGCATTGTCAAGCGGGTGATTTCGTTGTTTTTCGCCTTGCCGAAGTACTTTATTCATAGAAATTATGTGTTTTAGATCATTTATATCATTTTGATCCGAATGCCGACTGGGTGATTAATCACAAGTATAATTCATACTAGATTTTAACACACGAAAGTAGTTGATGGCTGACTTCAAGCCCGACAAGAGAGACTATCGTAACAAGGCGATGCACATGCGGCCGAAAACTCGAGGTTCAAATATTTCTAAATAAACTAAGCACCTCCCCGAACGTGAGGATAAATCGTCACCACTCGAGCACGCAGTGGTAACCGCCAACCCTCCTAAGCATGAGACAAATCACACCTCCTAAGTATGAGGGATAAACCGGCTTCTACCCTCCTTTATATGAGTGATAAAAAGTGTCAACAATTTCTGAACTACATTTGGCCTGGACCTCATGAATGATCCCCGAAAGTACATGTGCGTATCGATATATATCGGGCACAACCATGACCTAAAAAGATACGGGTTAAAAAGATATTTAAAAATACAAGAAAAAGAAAAGAACATCGGATAAAAAAAACGATCATCATCAAGAAAATGCACTAAGTCACAACAAACAAAGAAATCCAATACATCAAGTACTAAGTGAAAGACGAATAAAGATAAAGATGAAAGTTCAAAGCTACTACAATCGTCCTACAAGGCTTAGTCTAGCAGCTTCTTAAATCTCTAAAGCATCAAGTCTAGTAGCTTCTAAACTGCAAGCATCCGTCCCCTCGATATTTGGCTTCGCTTCCTCAGACGGATCTCCTTCCTCCAAGGCCTTGATCTCGCCGAGAGGTATCGCTATCTCAAGGTCAAGCTAAGAAAAAGATGAACCTTTTCTCTCTCGACCGACAATAAAGTCTCTAGCATGCGCATCTAGTTCAGCCGCTTCCCTCGCCTCCAAATTTTCTCTATGTTTCTTGACTTCGCCTCGTCTTCAAGGTCCGATTCTTCAAAAGTTATCTTTAGAAGGAAATCTTCTCAAGTGTCTCGTGAGGTACTAAGAGGCGAGGTAATCGCTGTCGGCAACCATCTCTCGCCCCTTGGTTAAGTCCCGCAACTTGAAAAAAGGTCGGCAAAATACCCAAGCCTATCCGAGAGTAGGACCTTAAAGTCTCATGGCACTCTCTTCCTTCAATAATACCGCCCTAAGGATTTCCTCGAGACTATCGCATATGCAAGACTGTGATAGAGGGAAAGTCACTACAAGGAGAACGGCCTCCCCTGTGCAATTGTAAGTGTTTTATAGACGGCTGAGACGACTCGCTACCTCGACATAGAAGGCACTCGAGAGATTCCTGCATTTCCAGTTCTCGTAAGATGCTCCCCGTCTCTACCGATCAAAACTCCACTACCTACAAAAAGGGGAAAAGTCAGAAGTGATTATACACAACGCAACATAAAATAAAAAGGGGAAAGATAATTATACCTGATCTCTGATGACACTGCCGTGACTACAGTAGTGAGTAATCCTCTCAAGGGACCTACCTAATCGGGGAAGCCACCCTGGATCCACGGGACGAAGAGGTGTCTTTCCGAACGCCTCTAGCATGCTTTGGGTCCCTATCTTCCACAGTACTGCTAGAAGAGTGCTTTCTCTTGGAAGAACCAGACGACTGAAAAACCAAGATGGAAGGACAAACACCAGCAGGAAGACCCTTGCCTTTCCCATGCTTTACAGATGAAGAACGAGGAGCCCTTGATCGGGAAAAGCTTCTTACTCAACCAGCCTTATACTAAAGAGTGAGGCGAGAGAATACCAGAAAGTAATCGTCTTCCGAGCCTAGATAAAAAATACTTGTCCTCGAAACCCAAAGACGTGGGCAAATCAACTATCTCCTAATATCACATCGGTGCTGTGTGGACAAGAAGAGTATAACCAAACTATCGAGAAACGATAGGATCAAGGCTCCACCATAAACCTCTCGAGCCTATCTCGTGGGATTCTATCCCGCCAATACGGCGCTAACAAAAAGAGAGCTCAATTGAAGTGGCGATCAACTCCGTGGTCATCATAAAGGTGGTCAAGCCTCGATCAGTATGGTAGGTTTCCAAAGTTACCAACAAGCATCGTAAAAACAAACATAGCCTCACTAAGGGCATAAACCTCTTTCCTACCCTACCATGGTATCTCATTATCCTGAGGCCAACCGGCCTACTATCAAGTAATACAATATTGTGCATGAAAATAAGACCCCAAATTCCAATCCAAAGAGTAGAATGAAATAGAAAGCTTATCGCTACTTTAAGCCCTCTAAATGCAAAACAAGAACCGAGGTGCCAAACTAACTCGAGCCATTGGCCATTTAAGTTATTATCTTGAATCTCGCTTAGCACGAATAAGGCTCCAAAGGCTCACAGAAGAATGTAAACACATAAATCTCAAAGAAGAAAGCAAGAAGCCAAGCATTAATAGACCTCCTCCCTCCAAATCAAGACCGACTCAAACATCAAACGGTGTCCGCAGTTGCATCCTGTATAGAAGGGTAAACCATAGATGACGGCGGGCAAACATTCAGAGAGGCCATTTTAGAAAAACTCCTGGCCGGCTTCCTCAGAGCCCACGTGCAGACCGAAGGTACGGCCTAAAAACCAATCCAAGGTAATGGGATATCTCTTCCGTCAGGAGATCGACTACTAAATAGTGATAACTCCGAGAGCATGAATTTACAAGACATGTGATTCAGCTTCCTCGTCAAGTGGATCGAGACAACATTTAGGTCTGACGCACTTCTACTCTCAAACAAACGGTAATTAGACGCGTAAAAGACCCCAAGGTCCAAAGAATCCTACGTGGATACGGGATAGCCCCTCGAGCATGATAAGCAGTATTAAGTGGAAGTGGCACCAATGCTCACAAAAGGCCTTCAAGAACTCGTTTGAATAATCATAAACACAAAGAGAAGCCTAGACCGCCTCAATAAAAGCACCGACAAAGATGGCACTACAACGACATGACATCTTCACCATTTCAATAACCAGGATATAATCAAATTTGCCCCGGATTTTCAATTGATCGATTCCGCCATTGCACGCGACTGGGGAGGATATCATGCTACCTTAAAAAAGAAAGCCACTAGGGCGGGTCAGCAACTCTCGGCCCCAATCCTTTCAGACGGCTAATCTTCTGACGTAAGACCACTGCGATTTTTCTCCCACCCGATAAACGGGGTTGGCGGCCATTTAGGTAGCACAAATCAGACAATGCAGTATAGGTCGTTAGGGTAAATGACTTTGTCTTCCTCAGATCTACTATGCGTGAAGGTAGAGAATTTTCATCCTAAATAGTCTCAAAGGTAACTATGGCTGCAGACATGAAACAAAATGTATAAAGGATAAGAAGCCTGAAATCCAAATTAAAAGCATAAAGGAAAAAGCCAAATTAAATCAAGGCATAAAAGGGTTATGTGAAACATACTTACTTCTAAAGCGTGACGAGCACCATCTCAAAGACTACGAGTCTTTCAAAAAAAGTGGCTTTCCACCCTTCAACAACAAGGTTAAATACGTAACTGAACGAAGCAATACTGAT
>JADFUC010002410.1:0-120734 GCA_019722365.1 Lithospermum erythrorhizon
AAAAGTTACGTATTGCTAGTTCGCTTATTGTGTAATAAGCATGTCAGAAATTCGCTTGTTTGGTTGTAAACGAATTCGCTTGTTTGGTTATAAGCCTTGGAAAAATTCGCTTGTTTGGTTATAAGCCTTGGAAAAATTCGCTTGTTGTGTGTTAAGCAATACAATAATTCGCTTATATGCTTATAAACCGGCAGCGTGTTCGCTTATGTTCAGAAGGGCAAAATAGTCATTTCACGTTGGCGAGTTACTGTTTTGTGTATAGTGCTGTCTCCATACTCTACACTTCTTTATATGCTTTCATTTCCTCATTGCCACTTTCATTCAATGAATTACTCCCAACCCCAGTTACTCTAGACATTCTTATTTTATCAATTTCAACCTAATTTTGACGTTCAATGTAACTTTTGTTATCATTTTTCAAGCTCGATATTATACTTCAGTTTGATTTTATTTATTTATATTATTTTCAACTAATAATATATGTGAATATATATGTTTTTGAATCCATTTAGTCTTTGTTATATTTTCTTGCCCAAAAGTGTTTATTTTTGAACATGCATGTCCAAAAGGAGTTATGTTATTTTGATAGCATATGTACTCAACATTTATCATCTTGTTGAAGCTGGTTTCGATTCTAGGCATGTGATTAGATATAGCCTTTGTTTTTCATACATTATGGATTCTGATAAATAATGTCTGAGTTGCTATTCACTGATAAATAATTGTGCTACCTTATTAGAACCATCAAAATCTAGTTTAGTAATGAAATGATAACCCTCTGTAGAGCTATCCTTTGTTTGGTCTTTTGTGAAGTTTGAAATGCAGTCTGTTAGCTATGATTATATGTATTAATTTGCTACTTAAGAATTAGTTTGATTCATTGCATTTAACATTTTTGTTTGTCGGAACCCTGGGACTTGGAGGGAGGAAGTGCGCTTTCTGTTTCTCCATCTCCTACTAACTGCAATAGTGTGTTGTTTGTGTTAAAGTTAATCTTACTCGATTAAGATTGTAGGTCATTTGAACTGTTATTTTCACATTGTGGACATAGGTATACATAAAAGAATGTGAACTACTCTTTTGTTTAGTTTTGTTTGCTTCATTTGAGTATGATTGTTGTTTACATATAAATTTAATTGTTTGTTTTTATTTTTCAATTGATTTGTTTTTATTTTTCAATTGATTTGTGTTTTTTGTTTTTGATTTCAGTGATGGCTGGTTGAAACGACAAGGGAAAAAAAGTTGCTCGAAAAACTAAGAAGTCCATAAGTAGAGCGCGGGTTGCAGTTTCAATGATGAATGCACCGTCGCTTGTCATTGGTGAGCCGGACAGCAACGATGGTAGGGTTTCTAAGGGTTCGAGGGCCGGTAGGCTAAATCCATGGAAGGGTCCAAGGGTGTTTTTTTGTAGGAATCCAAGTTCTTCCACTCAACAAAATGATGATTTTGAATCTGGATCGACTTCTCAAATCTGATTCTTGGAAGATGACCTGAATGAGATGGAGTCTGGTAATGTTATTAGCAGAGGAGTTGCTTCAGACCGTCTTGTAGCATTATGGAGCGCGGATTTGATCTCCCACGACAAAGGAATCCAGGCGATCTTCCTAAGACCATCTCCATCTTCCAAAATATGTAAGTTCTATGTTATTAATGTGTAACTCAATTTAAGAATAATATTTATTGATTTTAATTTCGCGTTATTTTCTTATATTGTGGTACGATGATGTTTCCGGTGGTTCCGTCTAGAGATGCGTTGTTGTTTTAACGAATTCTAGAAAACCTTTGAGGCGACTAGCCCTCATTTCAGGAATAACATGTGGAATCCTTTAGGGTATATATTGCTTGTGGTTTTCAATAGATGACGCTAGCAATTTTTTTTCCTCATGCTTCAATATGTTCACATGAAAGCTAATTGTTTTTTTGT
This sequence comes from Lithospermum erythrorhizon, assembly GCA_019722365.1. Taxonomy (NCBI): domain Eukaryota; kingdom Viridiplantae; phylum Streptophyta; class Magnoliopsida; order Boraginales; family Boraginaceae; genus Lithospermum; species Lithospermum erythrorhizon. The sequence continues at coordinate 1,925 of JADFUC010002410.1, forward strand.
GTATAACAATGATATATTTGATGGAATTTTATATGCACAACTTGAATAAAAATCAGATATGCACGTAAACAGGATCACTTTAATTTATATATTTCAGATCTACAACATATGAATAACAGAACACTTACATGTAAATGATTTTTCAGCCAGAAGACTACAACCAACTGTCTCCCGGAACCTAGAACAAAGTAATCCAAACTATGAGCAATTTCAATTGCAGCCGCTTTTAAGCAATTCAAGCACACCGGCTGTCAATTCCACACTTCGAGCTGATGTAACTCTGACGAATATTGACGAGCTGAATCAAAGCAAAAACATCTTGTTTTTGCTTTGAAGTGGGCGGCTTGAAGGAATATCTATCATATAACTTGAATAAACTTATTCAAATAATCATATCAATATCAATTTAATTTGTTCTAATATCAGATCTACAACATATATTGCAATATATTAATAACAGAATACTTACAGTGCAACGAAAGTTAATTACCAACAAATCTTTCACGAAGCCTCATTTGAATTTCAATTTCTCTAGCACCACAATAGGTAATGCCTCTTGTTTATCCATACCAGGAGGGGTTGAATCCAATATTCGAGTTTGCTAGAACATGTAGGGAATTGGATGGAGAAATCAAAGTAGAACTATGAAGTTCTACACTTAATGTTCACAGCTTCCGGCGGAAGTGGGGGCGTAATTTATATGCGGTGATTAGGTTTTTGCATAAGGACAACCTAATACATCCCCCTTTTATAGGCTCTATCATTTAACTCAAAATCCAACCGAACGGTTAATGAGTCAATTGCTTAAATTAAATTAACTCGCTAAGAAAGTACTACAAGTTATTAACAAGTTCAATTAACTTAATTAAGCTGCAGAAGTTAATTAATTCGGAAATTATCCACTAATAATTTACACGCAGGTAAATTAACCGATTGAGAATTTTTTATCGACATAACCGATTTCTCAATTTATGAAATATAGTTTAATTTTAAGGCCATTTAAAATGTAATTTAATATTATTGTATGTGCGTGACCTTCTAGATCAGTAATACAAATGTAATAATATAATCGATAATTATTATTATTATTATAACGACATGCACGGGATCTAGCACCGTATAATCTCTCGTATTATCATGAGAACCGACTAGTAATTACAATTATTATTATTGAATGTTCTGTTTATGTAATCACATTTAACTAAACTAGTAAATGAATTGTTATAATAATTGTCTCAACATTTATAATAAATTTAAAAACACAACTATCGACATTTTCAAAACTCCCACTTGCCCTTGGATGATTACTTTTACAATTCTTTTTGTCCTCGCGATTCTAGTCAAAGGCTAAATTCATAAGAAGCTGCGGTTATGAAACACGTATCCATTCCGCCCCCAGTCGGCCGCCTGGCATGGTAGCCATTAAAAACTGAACACGGTAGCCACTCAAACCGACGATTTACTCGCCATAACACAATTGCTTCATCCAAAAATGTGATCACAATTAAGTTTCCCAAATCAAAATGCTTTTTAAAATTTATAATCCATCACCATATCGACACGACTCAACCCATATATATACACACTACATATCTCAAAAGAAAGTAATGCCGGCAAGGCTACAAAAAGAGAGTAAGTACTCGTACTCGCATTACAAAATGACAACTTCCGACAAGGCTAAAGTTCCAAAAGGAAATACAACAATGAAAACTGATTGACAACACATCAAAATCGGGATCGCTGAGGATCCTCACAATTCGACGCTCACCTAGCCACTGAACAAAAACTCAAACATCCTCGCTCAATCGGCCGGGTTCGTCAACTCCGGCACAAATGAAATACCAATGCGAAAAAGTGGGCGTGTTCGGCTTAGTGAAACTTAACACAAGCGGCGAATCCTACTCATACCTGAACGAGTCAATCATCAATATAATACTATTTAATAAAATACATATATCCGGTGACTACCTAAAAAGGCCATACAATATGATTCCAATAATGTAGTCTCGCATATAATACATGTAAGATATAATAAGGTCTCAAAGAAGCACACAATTTTCGAAATCAATAGACTCAACAACGACTAAACTCTAGTCATCAAACCTCCTATCTCATATCCCCACCTCACAAGATACCAACCTCTTATGCGCATATACTAATCCGTCTTACCCTCGTTAGAATGACTAATCAATAATCACCCCAAGACTTATACAAAGATAAGGCCAAACCGACTTATACAATAAAGTATAAGGCACAATCGCATCTTATACACAAAGTATAAGGCACACGCACTCATACACTAAGTATAAGGCACACCGCTCTTATACACCCAAGATAAAAGGCCCCCGCACTTATACACTAAGTACAAGGCACACCGCACTTATACACTAAGCAAGGCACATATCAACAAGATATCCTCGCAAGGAAGCGTGAGAGTCACCTAACCCCTCTACATTCATCCCAACATAGGTCAAATCCCGAGTACTCAACTCACCTCAAGTCATATAGATAACTCTAACCATCACCTCCTCAATAACCACCACTCTACTCCCAAACAATATCCACACACAGCCTAAAACATCTCACAATCGTAAGTCAAACACACCGCCGACAACACAGAAATCATAAGTGCTTCTATTGCCACGTAAACGTAATATAAGTTGGGAGTTCAAGACATGTCATTACCTCAAGCAATCTTCAACGCCAATGTAATATAATCACATAATCATATAACAATTACATGTATGTCATTCTCACGTAATCATAACACAATAACATGTATATCATTCCTCACATAATCATATCATAATACATGTATATCATTCTACATAACTCATATCACAAACAACATGTTCACAATTTAAAGCGCACGTGAAGTAACACCATGTAGATAAGTACCTTCACCCTCCTCGCTAGCTACTCACAAAACCTTCTCGCGCGAAGACAATCAAGTGACCCGGCCTCTTCCACGATCACCCCAAAAACAACAATCTGAAAGTATAATCAAGACCTACTACTATACCGGCGTTTCAGAACATACATAACCAACTCTTAGGGGAACTATCTCTAAACAAATCAACATGACGGATAAACTATCGAATTATAATCCCATCGTGGACACAACCCAATCGATCCTCTCGCTATATTCCATCTTTACTAATACTTAATCATTACAAATCAACTTATAACCATTTTAGTTTAATCATTAAGGGCCCATACTCAATAACCTATACTCCGAAATATTACTGCAACTCAACTCTCGAATTAATGACTTTTTTCAACCTAACTCTTTTAATCAATTTTTAAATCATCAATTTTAACCTCACAACAACTATAATAAGGCTGTCCCAATATAACCTCCTACACATTTAAAAGCCCTTAGAAAAAATATCAACCCAAAAAGTCAACCTAAAACCCAAAAGCTTCAACATAACATCCTCAAACGACATCTAAATCATTAATTTAATCACTTTTGCATACGTCACGTAACCCATAACTAACTAAGATTCATCATAAAATTGAATTGGCGGAAAATTCAACTAAAAAAGTCAACTATGTCAAACCTGCCAGCTTCGAAAGACTTGAAATTTTTACCTTAACCTCAAGAATCACTTGTGAGAATCCATATTCAGCCAAACGATTCAAATAGCGACACCTAAGAAATGGAAAATGATATTTTTAAGTGGGAGTGGGGTGAATATCTCGCCAAAAGAGTGAAAAAGACAAGCATGGTTGTTTGATAATGATGATGAAACATGTGCTACCTACTAGATATTTAAAATTTCGAGTCCCAAGCGGCTCTATAATTTCTCCGCTTATCGCATTTGTTTTAAATCTCCACGAACCCCATTCCAAAGATAAAATATTCTACGGCAAAAACTACTAAATTATAAATGTAATTCGGCTAAAAAATTTTACTAAATAATATTATCATCGCAGATATTATACGGTCCTGGTCCCACCTCACGAATTTCGAAAAAATTAAATTTCTTATTTTTTCTTAACGGGTTATTACAAAAACACCCACTAATTTCTTTACTCTAACTATGAATCATACGACAACCATCGCACGCCGGTGGGGGCACCGGCCCCAAGCCTCGAGAGCCTCCGAGATCTACCTCAGATATCAAGTGACGGACAAATCCCCCATAATATATCAACATCTACTGCTATAGTTAATGTATCACCTAACATACGTAGCCATGCCATCCCCCGCTTAAGTGCACGCTTGGACATAGTCAAAACACACAACTCATATAACATAGAGGAAGTTATGGCGGCGTGTCCAGACCTGCTTAGACTTCAACAGCTTCAAGTCACTGATTACGTATAAGATACATATCTTTGCAAAGAAATAAACCAACTCCTCAAACCCATGTCAAAATCATAAGATTTATTAGATCACAAGCTCTAATGATCCAAGAAAAATGACATCAATCAATCACTATGTTAATCATCAAACGCTAGCTTCCCCAAAACCATCAAATATCGGATCTGTTCTAGACTCAAAGAGGTTCTCTTGTCAACGCTACAGTTCCTCCTCTAGAAACCATGTAGACTTTGCCTTGAGATTTATTATTTCAACCATCCATGAAATAATAAATGATTACATGAAATTAAATTATAATCATGTTATGGAGTTAACACCTATCAGAAGACAAGCAGTTACCTTTGTTCACCACCGCTTAACTTATCAAGGCAAATGAACTAGCTCCTCCGAACCTGCATCGTCTGTTTCTTCTTTAATCATGCAGTCTCCCTCAAATTTGATTCAATCATCAAGAAGATATCAATCTAGACGCTTTAGTCCACACGCGATCCTTAAGTCAGATGAAACGCTAGTCCTTTTAGACATACGACATCCGGAAGCGTAATGATTACAATCACGTTTCCCAACTGCAGTTACTTACAAGTACTCTTTATATCCATCTCGCTCGCTCTCAATCATGGAATCGTATTACTAAGCATTATCCCGTTATATAGCGTCATATACGCCTATGATGAATTTCTAAGCCTTTTTGCCATAAGTTTACCTTCAAACTGACATTACCTTCTCGGGTCCAGCTTTTCTCACTATCTCACTTACACCTGGCCTAACCCCACTAGTTGAGTGTAAATACAAAAAGTCATTTTGTATATATAATGACTATTTCTGCATTTTATTAAATTTAGCCATTTCGGTTATTATTAAGTGCGCTTACAACACAACTAAAAGTGTGTTAAAACACATCTATCTTATTAAATGTATATTCTTTAACAACATGAATTAACAATAAAAATTACTCCGAAAGGCATTTTAGACTAACCCCATTAATGAATTACTTGACTAAATAGTGTCCACATGTGACAACCGGCTCCATGACACTATTCTCACATTCAAGTTCTAGGCGAAGATCAACAACCCGATCTATTCCTTGAACCATAATTACCTCTATTCTCTTGCAGTTACTAAAGCCGTGATTCCAACCGCTACCTTTTAGTAAAGCCCACAACACCTTATTACGGAAATCGTATATGTCATTATCGTGGATGTACAACACATTTATCCTCGATACGTGCTGGCTGTGAATCATATCCGCACGTAGTAGATTCCCAACCACTCTTTACCTCAAAGTGGTGTCATTATCAGGGGAACGGGCCTCTAATAGAGCGCCATGTTCTTTGTTGGGGTAAAAGAGAATTTGTCTATTATAGAGTTTTTAATCTATCATAGATTTTAATCACCTCTAAGCTTCACATAATACATTACAAGTAGCTTAAAAAAGATAATATCATCTAAGTTTCAGACAGAGCATTCATGACTAATATAACATATATACCATATATGTTATTGACTCACAAATGTACAAAAATCAATTCACTATCATATTTCAAAGATACCTTCAAGGTTGGCGAGGATTCTTTTAGGTATTCAACGTAAAATATTATGTATATTTTGTGCTCCACCGACCTTTAAAGAACTGTTCATCTTCTCTTGAAACCCTTTTGATTTCAATCAAAATATCAAGATGAAAGATTCCACATCATCGGCTCAAGTTTGCAACTTGATAACGTGGGCAGAAATCTTTCTCGCTCGCTTACAGATGTGAATTTTCAATGACAATGCGATGAACAAATTATATTCCTCCTGAGTAATGAGTCGCAGTAAGAGTATAAATATTTCAGCAGCGGCCTAATCCAATTTTATGAATCCAGATTACTTTAAGTTAATTGTAGTTGTTGTTGTCATGTGATTTCTGGGTCGATTGACTAAAAATAATTAAACCGAAACTAATTAAAAGGGATAAACTTATGAATAAAAGGATTACTGTGGGTATCGATTTCACCTAACAGAGTATTCTCTCACCCAAATAATGTATTTATCAACACCTGTGGCTCCACTTCTCGTAGTCTGACATAAATGCCTGGTCAAGTTCACCGAATGCTCCCGCTTAATTTCATCTCCTATGTCACTAAGTGGAATTAATTAGCTAAAAACCCGAAACGCAAGGAAATCTTATTAGAAATCCAATTCATGTTGCACACTTCCTCGTATAACAACTCACTAATTAACTAATCAAGTGATCTATTGTTTCCTTCGACCGAGGGTTACAATACCGTGATTCTCATATGTTAATCGCCGATTCTCAAAACAATCAAATCAAATTAAGCTTCACCCATTAATAATACCAATTATAATAACTTCAAAATCCGTGATAGAAAGTGACCTGTCAAGGTTACATCAAAACCCCCAAAGACACACAATAAATTTAGCTACTACTCATACCGAAATAATTCACAACAATAATATTATCAAAGATAAATTAACTAGAAGCATTTAATAAAGAAGAATACTATCAATCGTTTCTCAACCAAATAATAGAAATAAAAAAAGAGTAATAAGCTGCTACCAAGAAAGTGAATTCGTTACAGCCGAAAACTGAATATTTATAATAATGCTCTGCTGCCTGCTTCTTATAAGAATTGTATGTCTTTTATTCTTTCGACAAGTTTCAGGATAACCTGGGGCCACCTTTTTTCTTCCCACTGGACGACTTTTCGTCTACACTCTTCCTAAAATTACAAGCATTCTACCGCTAAATTCTTTTTAGCCTTTTCCTGTCTAAATTAACATATATTTCCCAAATAATAATAAAAACACCGGAATCACATAATATATAATATTTATCAATTAAACAACCAAACAACTAAATTCATGAAAGTAATAAAGCACCCAAAAAGCATCCTAAAAACTATGATAAATATTCGCTAATCACAATGTGAAGTATTCATCACTGATCATTACTTAGGAACATTCTTTGGATCACTCACTTAAACACACATGTTACAACGCCTGGATAATCAATAAGGAAAAATTTGAAATAGACATGAGCATATTCAACTAATGAATACATTCAACATGGTCGAAACCAAATGTTTGATTAAACATTCATTTATGATTATATGCTCATATAATGGAAACACTTTTCTTACTTCTGATGAATCACCATCTAAAAGGTAAATAGAGAGAGTTTTATACTCCGACTGCAGTATTCCTAATTCTATGCTTCACTGCATGACCTTAAGCCATCTATCGGAGTACAACTTACTCATATCGCTATCCGTCTCTTTGCATTGAAGAAGCAATGCATCGTGAATTCTCACATAATATTCCCCGATATAACGTGGTTCTAACACTGGATTGGTGTCTCCTAAGGAGCCACTAATACATTCAAGTCATATATTTACTTCCACTCTTTATACTTCATAATGAAGATACTATACATACAATAAATTATAATTCTATAGTAGATGGAAATAAATACTAGTTTCTTTCTAGCATCATGACATAATCTTAACAATAGGGACTCAGGCTAAATTATGTCTACTTCAGTGACATAACATTAACTTGTCCATACGAGATGTTTCAAAGTTTGTTTGTCAACATAACTCTTGAGTTATCTCACAGTTGAGTACGAATGAATTTAATTTAAAGTTAAGAACAACAACTTTCGATATGTGAAATTATTTCACTCTTTGTGTCTCAACCACGCTAAACACAATCCTTACTTGTATCACTCAACTAGTGACACATACAAAGTGTTAATGAATATAATTTTGCATACTTAAATTGAAAGATTTTATCCATTTTGTTTTTAACTTCATTAAAACACAATTCTTTACTTAAGTATCATATCAAGTGGGTTGCATCGAATGATATCTCATCTTTGATAATACATCATTTATGTCGGCCGATAATTTTTGATTCGTAACTGATAGTATTTAGTGGCGTCATCCCCATACTCTTATTAATCCTGATTTATCATTCAATGACTTATATCTTCGATCAAATTATATGTGAACATACAAACTAAACCAATATATTAACGTATTCCTCCTCACTCAAATCTAGCGAGAGTCGATCAGCTTCATCTAAGCAAAAGATTGAACTTAAATCTTGTTGAAGTCACATTCAAAAGTACGACTCAAGTGTTGTTACTTGAAATATCATGTATTTAGAAGAAGAAAGCCAATAAAGCATTCTTTCCTTCAATCAGATCACCTGATCTATAGATGTAGATGTCCATATTAAATATGACATCCATTTCTACTCATGCAAGCCCAAAGAAACAGTTTGAAATCTCAACCACCTAAATGGAGGATTTAAACCGTGTGCTCTTATAATGTAGTCACCTAACATTACACAAGGGCTCAATTCTTTCTTTGTGTCTTGTCTTCTGGCTACTACTATAATTGGCTCATATCTATGATTTAAAACCATGTGAGTCAAAATAGTGTCTGAGATACTAGTAGTTTAGACTAATATCCTTCTTTCTATGCTTAACGTCTGAAATAATGAAGCCAATCATTAACTTCAAATCATGTTTTGTGCACTTAACTTCAGAGGTGATGTGTGAACTAAGTGCATTAAATAATGCTTATTGGTTCTACAAACCACATGCTTATGTTTCATCACAATTCATGAGTCAGGTTCATCATGTTGGTGAAACTGAATACCAATGACATGTCTTGAAATATAGATACACAACATTCAAGATCATCCAATAATTTTTCTCAATTGAGTTATAAAAGAGATTAAACTATTTATTTAAGGCTTGTATGGTCGCTAAGAGACAATATAACATATTAGTCTTCATAACATCATCACCTTTAATTGAGAACAAAGTTAATTACCTCTCAATCTCATCATGTGATGCTATTCACTTGAACCTAGGTTCATGTAACGTGTCCACATGATTAAGTCAAGTCTTACATGATTGTGGTATTCAATATTTGTCTTTTATTAGAACACAACCATCTTCAATGGTTTAATGAAGAAAATGCGTTAGCATGTATAACACTATATAACCACAAGTTTTATGAATTTCTCCTTCACTTGTTATATTTCATATATTAAAGTTATGTTTTAATATGCCCACAATTGGCTTGGTAATAAACAAGTAAATGTAAATGCGGGCAATCATAATAGAAATTTGTACCATAGACAAGCAGCCAAAAAATCTAACATATTACAAATAAATTGTAAATATTATACCTGCATTTCAAATCTCACAAAATGTACAAAGTATCCAAGATCCGTCATGTTGAACTAAACGGCAATATCGCAAAATTCTTGAATCCCAAAGACAATAGTAGGTTAACTAATCAATTCGCACACCCAAAACTCTTGGATCACTAACACTTCCAATGTAGCTTACCCGACAGCCAGATCACCGAGCCCACAACGTTAGTGAAATCACCGCTTAGCTACCAATTAAACCAATATTTACATTTTTGGACGATCATTCAAAGCCCACAACGTTAGTGGAAATTATTTCAACATGATCCATTATCACACCTATCACGACGCAAGTACACTGCTATCACAATGTACCCGTAGTCATGGTAAGCCGCACAACTTTAAAATTGGCTCGATACTTTGCTTAAATTTAATGCGAGGATTAATATTATTTAATTATTATTTAACATGTATAATATCACATACCTAAGAATACGCACATCATGAAAATAAAGCAAATAATACACATCTACGAGATATAAGGATATGATCCTAAAAATAAAAGACCTATAACAACACTTATACAAAGTGTAATCTTAAATGCTCTATTACAACACCTACGGAAAGCGAAGTCTCAGATTCTTCACTAAAAACTTTCAAGCTTACTTCAAGCCACGACTCTAAGAAAACCGCCATCTTCACGCTTCTTCACACAAGACATTTATTTATTAACCTCAAATATAGACATCATCCAAAGCTTCGCTGCGGAAAAAAATAAATAAAATAAATAAATACGACTTCCGGCTAGTCGCTTACAACGCACAACGGAGCCCGCATACCGTATTTAAATAAAATACAAACGAGTTATATCAATAAATATATATATATATATATATATGTATATATATATATATATATATATATATATATGTAAGAAATTAAATCACATAGCATGGATTTATACATATATATTAAATAAAAATAGAAAACATGTTCATCAAATAATCCATGTTAAAATATACTTTATAATTAATACAATACATAAATGGATAAATTAATTATCGTTTGTACAAGTGTGTAATTTTATTTAAATAATTATTCCAAGTTAATATAAGTAATTTACAAGTATTTTATTCAACCAATTTTATTTTAGGCTTTAATATTACATGTAATTTACCAATAATTTAATTAATATTAAAAGTAGTAATAACTAAAAGTGAAAGTTTTAATCAATTTTCAAATCATTAAAAGTCATGAAAATATTTCCATACTCAAATAATGATTTGTGTGCATTAAAATCCAAAAATTAAAATTACCAAAATAGAAAATCCTAATTAAATAGAATTTTAGTTAAGGTAGGATTTTAAACTAAAACCCTACCACCAACTTCATCTGGGCCAATGCTCGACCACCGCCAATCTCACCTCACGACATAGGCCACTTACACCACCTCATTTAAATAGACGATGTCGCCTTTCATCGTTGTCGACGGTATCCCATTCCAGCTACCGATCGCCAAGACTCCCTCATGAAGACGATCTGGATCCCCTGTTCCATTTGCTTTCCCCATGCATGTCACATCAATGATATTATGACAAGTATCTAATTTAATATAGAATTTCATAAAAAAAATTTGGCATCAACTACACCAACTATTTTTAATATTTCTTGACACATGTCTTTGTGACATAAATTGTGTCATTGCTCCTAGATGTGATTCTATGCTACTGGAAGCGACGCTAATTTTGGATAGCTGATTTTGGGTTAATTCAATCTATTTTTCAAAATTGATTTGAATGATATAAACTTAACCAAATAACTTGATTTTTGAAATGTAGATTCTCTGAATCAAAATAAAATTTTGAGAATTGGAATTATGCAAAAATCCTTTCCAGATTTCGAGTTATTCATCTATTAAAATCTAAAATAATTCATTTCTAAAATTATTTTGAGGCACTTAACAAATTCAAATAATTTTGGAAACAATTGTGAAGAACCCTAATTTTATACAGAGTCTCTAAAAAATTGTTTTTGTCAAATTCAATATTTAATACACACGATTAAATACTTTTATTTTATTGCTTTACAAAACACATAAAATCAATCCCTTTTATTACATAAACATAAAACCAATTGTGTTAATTCACATATATTTTATCTGTGCAGCCAGAAAATAACACCAATAAATAGAAAAATATTCATTCCCACAACTACGGACGCAATTCATACAAATTTTATTACATAAAATTAATCCGTTATCAATGAACAATTAAACAATTCATGTTTAATAGATCTAGATCAAAATATATAAAATTAAAGCAGGCTCTTGATGCCACTGATGGAATTTTATATGCACAACTTGAACAAAAATTAAATATGCACATAAACATGATCACTTTAAGTAGCCAATTTCTAGGTTTGGGGTATAGGTTTTTGTTTCATCTATGAAACCTAACAAAACTTTTACATATATATATATATATATATATATATATATATATATATATATAGAATATATATATATATAAATATATATATATATATATATATAAATATATATATATATATATATATAAATATATATAGACATATAATTAACTCATATCCCGGTCCGATTAGTTACCGAGCCGCCTAGTTAAAAAATCCAACTCAAGTAACGAATTTATCGAGTTATTAACAAGTTCAACTAACTAAATAGTTAATTGAATTTTAACAAGTCGATTAATTTGGGTTCATCCAAAATATATTTCACACATGTTGTGTGATTATCCCTATTGAGAATCTCGTTAATTACAATCAACTTTCCATTTTAGCAAGTGCAGTTTTATTCATACATGAAATATAACTCAACGTCACTATATGTATGTGATCTTCTAGGCTTAGATAATATTAGCCGTATAATAATATAAAAGTCCATTAATAGTATTATAAAGGATTATGCAATGATCTGGGTGAATCGGGTATAACCCTTTGGTGGTCAGCAGAACCCGACTAAGAATTACAATTACTATAGCTTGAACGCTCCATTTACGCAGAATCGCCATTTAACTCACCTAGTAAATGAATTGTTACAACAATTGTTGCAACGGGCATAATAAATTAAACCAATAACTATTAATTTCTAACAATATCATATCAAAGAGAGATACCCAGGCAGCCCACAAGCTCTTCCTTAGGCACTTGGCAGCCTCCTACAAGAATTTTATTGCACGTATGAAAAGTGAGCGCACTCGATCGTGCTAAGATCAGCTAGCTCGCTATCTCATTAAACATCCCCCGCCCCCAAAAATTTTAGTAAAAATCGAACTTCCAAACATTTCACCGAAACCAACCCCCCCAAATTCTCAAAATTTCAAATTTCTTTAAATAAAGTGGTCACCGCCTCACATTTCCCTCTTATTCAAACATTTATCTCATACTCTTTTGCACGCTTCACTAATCAATTTCCTAAACCTTCAATATTTTTTTCTCCTCAATTATTTCACTTTTTTTTGTCAAAATATAAGAATTAAACATTTCGGTTTTACTAAAAACATTTGTAATATAAATTTAATATTTTCTTCAATCCACTTTAATTTTCGTCAATTTTTAAAATTGAACTCTCATAATCAATTATTAATTATTTCTTGTTCTAAAAATATAAAATTTATATAATTGGATTCGTCTTTTAAAATACTTTTAAATACTAATTTTTTAATAATATAATTAAAGAGTAATTGAAGATGTAAGATTTACCTCGATATGTAAGAAAGCCAATTAAAATGAATTGGAAGGAGTATATTAACATTTGATTAAAATATTTGAGATAAAGATTTATAGAATGATGAGAAGATGTCATTAGAAGCTTTGATTTATGTGGTCAAGTTGAGGTAAGCTAAAGATTATCAAATCTTATTTTTCCAGATCTTCTGGAAGCTACTAACATTGTTTTACCTAAATATTTTTTTGTTTAACATCAGGTTGGCTTCAATTTTTTCAAGATCTACTCTTACGTTAGTCCACTTTTGATGTTGACTTCAAATTAAACATAATAGAAATGTTTCATTGTTTGTATAATAATTTTTGTGTCTTCGATTTTGCCAATAAATTATTGATGAAATTATGTTCTTTAATCGTTCTAATCCACTGAAATCTTTGTTTTTGTAGGATGAGAAAAATATATTGGAGAAAATGCAAGGAAACAAGATAGTAGAGGTTGAAAAGCTAATTGAAAGTATTCATGAATTCAATTTTGACTGGTGGAGTAGCTACAAATATGTTATAACTTATAACCTTTCTTTTTTATTTGTCATAGAGTACCAAAGAAAAAATAAGAAATGAATGTAATATAATATTATAACTTGTAAACTTTATTTTTTATAGCTTTTTCATCAACTAGTAAAGGAGATGTGCGATGCACGACATCCAATCGATTCCTCAAATATTTGATACATTTTTTTATATTTAATTCGAAAGAAAATAATCTTGACACTTTAATCATATTAACATGTTCTAGACCTTACTTGATCAACTAACGGGAACACATTATCTATAATGATAATATTAAGGAAATGATTTGGTATCCCACTTATATGTTTTACTTTATGATTTTGTTACCACATAAAGTTGGAAGAGAATGAAGAAAATTTGCTATGGCATGGCTATGTCAAACAGTTTGGGATATTCAGTGTGCTTCAATTTTGTACATGGAGCCGGTGGAAATAATTTATTAGAAATCCTAATACTCGTATATTACTATATCATTATTTGTTAACGAAAACTAAAATTATTAGTAGTTAACATCTATTATGATTCAAAGGGATAATTAATAATAATAATAATAATAATAATAATAACAATAATTCTACCAAAATATATAAAAGATATGATACATATTAATTTATGCATTACAAGGTGGCTAAAATATCCTGAATGTATTTGCAATCATATCCAAGAAGATGACATTTGTAATCAAGATTGGAAGAAAGTATATATTAACTATACCAAATTGAGATGTCCATAGAGAGATACAAATATTACTTTAACAATTTGATATCTTTTGACTAAATATATTGATGAATTGATCATCAATATAGTATTATCAAATTATTTGCTTTTATGTCGGTTAAATTAGTATAATTTAAATTTTTTGGATCTCAATATATTAAATTCATATCTGTAGAGAATTAAATAAAAATAATAATAATAATAATTCAACACCAAGCATATGATTAACTAATACATATTATAATAATAATGGCAATAGTTCTACATAATAATAAATAATAATAATTCTACAAGCATACGATTATTTAACTAACACCTATTATAATAATAATAACAATAGATTACACATAAAACATGTTCTTTTTTTAATAGTAGTTTAATTCCTATTAAATTAAGCAGGTTATCAATTAAAATTTTAATTATTAATTAAAAGATAATATTTTTTTGTCTAACTTTTAGATTTTTAGAGAGAATGGTAATTTAGTAATTAATAGTGTGAAAAGGGAAGAAGCACAACCCTTATTCGCGCTTTTATATATGTTAGTGATGATGTAGTTATTTGTTAAAGTTTATCTTATACACCATTTGATTTTGTATACTTAGGATGTTGGAGTAAATATTTTTGAAAGACTAGGAAAAGACAATATATCTATATTTTGCTTCTTTCTATGTATCACTTTGTTTCATCTCTAATTTACAAAAAAATATATATGTATCAATTTCGAGATTCCGTATTTAGGTAAAATTAGGTATTGACTATTGCGTTTACATTTATTTTGCATTTTTATGACATTGGAAATTTAGTGAACCACCTTTTAACAAAACCAAATTTTCATAGTTACTTGATAGGTTTTGCAAGAGCCTTAGTAATCACGGGTTAGCAATGAGTTTTAGCCATAACTTGCATTAGTATTTTTTTGAAACCAAATTTGAAACTAATCACGGGTTAGCAATGGTTTAGCCATAACTTGGCAACTACTTAGCAAAGATTTAGTAACAACCTTGCAATGAGCGACTAGCGAGTTAACTGAGTAGGCCGTTTATTTCAGATTAGTTTATCTTTCCCGAAATTAGTGTTTGCAAAACCGTTTCAGTAAGCTTTACAGCGGACAATTCATAAGTGTTTTTAATTTGCAACGCCGTAGAGGCTAGGAATGATCCCGTTGCCAACCAATTGTTAAGAGCGTTTAGGATGTCATTTTTCCAATAGTATATTGAAAGCCTTTTGGGTGGAACCATTGAGCGTAGTTGATTTGTTGTGCTTCTACTAGTTAGAAATGCCAAAATTGAATAGCGGAGTCAGAAGAATATCTTATTCAATAGTTGGATGAACTATCTTTATAAATCTTATCGAATTTAATAGTGCTGCTAATTAGGTCCGAATGTATAACGTTACTTTTGTAATATACGATTCAAAGATTAAAGAGGGTATTTACATTTTGACATTGTGTTAAAGTAAGGAATATACATATATTATTTTTTTGAAAGGCAAATTTAGAAAATGTTCATGACTTGATATAGCGAGAATTACGCCCTTGATGTCTTATTTGGATAAAATCGTAAATATAGACAACACACGAAGAAGGAAGAAAGAAATGGAGTTTTTAGAGCCCTCCACATGTGCAAGATCTTCATTGCCATTTTCATTTTCAACTTTGAATCGCGTACATGGTTATAGCACAATCTTTACCCACTTGGAGTCAAAGCATATGACGGGGAATTACTGCAATGGAGTATATGTAGGGGTGGGGTCCTTTGGGAAGCAAGAAGGGGCCTTTGAGTCTCCCGTTCCTTGACGGGGAAAGGAAAGAACTCATATTTGGACCCAGGGCTTGCAGTAGATTCCTTACATATATCTCGTGGAATAACTCCTCCTTCGCCAGAATGAACATTTTTCATATGCTTTCAGTCTGCGAGAGGGGTAAAGTATGTGACATTACTACTAGCATGGCAGGTTTCGTGTAGAAGAGCGAAATCACAAAGAAGATCACAATACGTATATAAGGTTACTTTCTTAGTTGTTTTGTGTTGGCTGGTCGATCTAACTATTACATGGTTGTGTAATCATTCATAGTATCCATCTTTTGATTCTTTATGAAGACTCGTATGCTTTATCTTTCACCATTCTCTTTTTTTTGGTTTGCTACTTCTTGAAAATCTGTTTGAAATGAAAATATAGTCAGACTTGTTTTTTGAAAAATTGTTTAATAATATTGATTAACTCCAATAGTATGAACTCACAAAAGTAATATTGTTGTGATTGATGAACAAACTTGAATAAAAGAATTAATATTTCTAATTGAAAATTGTTCATGTACCAACAAATTGAGAAACACAACTCAATAAAGTAATTAAGTAAAAGAATCATCAAGTAAAGAGTAATTTAAAATGCATTTGTCGTATAGGGGTCGTATAGAGCATACAAAATTGCAGTATGTATTGTAATGATTAAAATTTTGCATCCAGAAGTATTAATTTCGACTAGGTTATCTTGAGATAAAATAGCTCAACATCACGTTATTTTAATTAAAGAACTATCTAATAAACATGAAACATAAAATATTAGAATGGTTTGATTTTTTAAAATTTATTGAAAATAATGTTTTATTATTATCTCGCATAAACAACGTCTATTTGAAATTAGTTTCAGTTGAAGATCATGTAGTTTTAAAAAATAAGAAACGATTTCATAAGTCACTATTTGTATGTAATATGTACGTTCATCACTTCTATGCTCAATTTTTTTTAACGGAAATCCGCAGTCGTTGCTATTCGAGTGTGTACTAGTCAAACCTCGACTTACACAATAGCCTTCAAAACAAGAAAGTGTTGGTAGGAAAATCAACCACATGATCTCACGATCACAAATTCATCTACTCCACCAGCTTGATCACCCTCCATCAACTTGATCACTCTTACGGATTAGACATGCGCGTTCGTTAGGTGTAATATATAAACTATGCCTGATAGTTATCAAGAAAAAATGGTGCAGAACGCATACTATACATCAAACTTAAGATCTGGCAAACTAACAAGATGACTAATTACAACCAAGAATATAAAAATGAAACAAGGCAAGGAGATTAGCAAGAGCAAAAAAGTCCTCAAAGGAATAATAGATATTCACAATTTCTATTTCTCTATGAAAGTGGCCAATTAAAATTACATAATTAAACAATTATTGGCTAAAGCCATAATAACTAGAACTTCAAAAAAGAAGACTTAGGGGGGTACCCTAAAAGATTATTACAAGAAGAGACTTAATGGGATATTACAATATAAATTGCCCCCTTAATGACATATATTACTAAGGTATATACTTATTATCATCTGCTGAGGAGAGGAAACCAACGTTCTCTAAAATCGGATTGATAGGAAATCATGAAAAGGAGAAGCACAAGAAGAAAGCCAACCCCCCATGGAGTTCCATCAGCTCTATGAAATGAATCTTGTTGAGGCAATGGAATGAAAAACAAAGATCTTTCAAAGCTTGAAAGCAAGTGGACAACTAGTAGGAGTAACAAAGGTGAGATCATTAGGACTAGCTTGATTTGATCAAACAAGCCTTCAAAGATTGATTCATAATTGATGTACCAAGTAAAGCCCACGAAAGTGAATAGTATGAGGAGGAAGAAGACAAGGTGGATTGGCATTGGAGACTGAGAATTTGATGAAGAGTAGTAGCCGTTGGACATCATGAAAAGTCAAGAATTGGTTTGTGAGTAGTTGTTGAATGTTTAGAGAAGTTCTCTTTAGCATATACTCCACAATAATGTGAGGTGGGCATGGTTTATATAGAAAAGTTCACTAACTACGGTGTCGGTTTAACGGAGTATTGTTTAAAGTTTTCTCAGGTTTGATTAAAAGAACTTCACTCGCTTTTCAAGAATAATGTGTCCGAGTACTTAGAATTTAGAGATCGCATTTGATAATTCATGTCATGTTTAGCGACGAGATAAAAAATTATATAGGATTTAGAAATTGCATTTGATAAGTCATGTCATGTTTAGTGACGAGATAAAAAATTATATAGGAATGACGAATAAACTAATACTATTAGTATATAAATGAACAAAATTAAATAAGTTTATCTAAGTTCATGTCTTATTAATAAAGCAAGTAGAATTGAACATCATTCTCAATAATGAGTAACTAAATTAACTTGTAAATTCAAAAAATTTATATAGGAATGAATAACGATTAAACTAATATTATTATATAAATGAACAAAAATATACAAGTTAGATCTAAGTTCATGTCTTATTAATAAAGCAAGTGGAATTGAACATCATTCTCAATAACGAGTAACTAAATTAACTTGTAAATCAAACAATTACCCCAATTTTCACATTTTAATGATGCATTCAATACCAAATCCATGATGGAAAATTATAGAATTCCTTGATATGATCAGTTATAACTAAAAGTAAATATGGGGTAGTATTAACAATTAATCACAATTAGAAGGTGTTTAAATATTGATTTATATCCAGTGTCATACTTTTAAGTAATGGCTAGATAAATTTGAATGTAAACATATAGTTCGTTAATACAAAATATATATATATATATATATATATATATATATATATATATATATATATATATTTATCATAAAGAGATTAATTAAGTTATAGAAGAAAGAAAATTACTTCAACATAAATTATTACATAAATTTCAAGATATGAAATTCTAATCGAGAACACAATGACATCTATGTCTTCTTCACAAAGTACGTATATATATTACATAATATTCATCATTATTAGAAAATATTTCTTGAGAGAATTATAACATGGGATTTTTTTATCTGACACACTAATAATGGACGCAATATCATTTTGTGAATCATGATAAATAATGCGAAAACCAACAGAAATCTTTTTAGTCCTAGTTTTTATGCATTAGGCTATTTTGTAGATGAATGAAGCGCGTGGGCAAACATTTTTCTTCATAGTGAGGTTCGAGTTGGAAAGGGTCCTTTGAGTCACCTTTAATTAAACTTTATTAGATGCATTATTGGAATCCTATAATATTCTATGATGTAGCAAACATTACATGCAAAGTGGCCGGTGGGATTTTATAAGGTCGAGACTTTGTTTGTGATAATGCTTAGCAACTGGATACTGACATGTGTTGGCTCATGCCCGGTGTCTTATATTATCGTCTATCACATGTGTTTGCGCCTTTTAACCATCTCATACTTTGATGGGACAATTTGTTAGGGGATTAATTTACGATAATCAAGAGTTCATACATACATCAAGAGCCACTATCTGATGTCCACATATAATTTTTAATGAAACTCTCACATTACGATTGTCAAAATTCGAACATAAATTCTTTAAAGATTTTTAGTTTAAGCTATGTCTGTACAGACTGTTCAGACTGTTATACTTCCTCCATCATATTTTCTAACAAATGTTTATTATTTTGCAAAGTTATAAAAAATTCAAATTTTTTCTCACAAATTTGTCACGGGCATAATATCGGCAGTGAGAGAACCCGACAAATGCGGCACCATGATCCATCGGCAAAGGGCGAGTTCGACCTTGACTGAAATAACGTCACAGCCTTCTTGGTTTACGCCTTTAGTGGGCTCGTAGGATCTTGATCCAGCGCTCAGCGGTAGCATCCATGCGACATGCCACTCATACAGTGGTCAAAGGCGGCAAGTTATCGTGCACTCGGCAGTCGGCATGTCTAGCTTCCCCAGATTAGATATCTGCATTATTATGCTACGCGCCATGTTATCCTTCACCCAGAGAGACCACATAGATGAAACATAGTGAGATAAGACTCTTCGTGTAGTGCAACTCGGCATCCTGTTGTGCTTTGATACGATCAAAGATCCTCAAAAACTCGGACAAGTAACACTACTTCCCCGCCTAAATTCATGCGTCTTGTGAAGTGAATGTCACGTGCTTTCATGTTAGGTGCGCATGTGGCATCTTTGTCTTAACTTTGAACTCACGATTATGTCGTTATTGTGGTTGTTTGGGATCTGACCTTGAGATTGAGTGCAGTGATCCACTTGATCTCTTTCACTCTTTAAACTTAGTTATTCGCCTCTCTCTAGTACTCACATCTCTAATTTGGGCATATATACCCTGACTTTGTCACCCTCTTGATTAATCCTAGACCTAACCCTAATATAATATTATTTATATTAGTGTTTGTCCTCTTCTTAATTAAGCCAGAAAAATATCTGATCTTCACACTTAATTATTTTGTGCAACATAAAAAACATTGCTTTTTGTTCCACTCTCGAAAATAACTTTGTATGTAAAACCTTTAAAAAGTTAAGGCGTTTAGTTAGATTTCTTGGAGCCTAATTGGTGGTGTATTTGAAATAACCGTTTCTTACCAATATTATGTTGATAGTATATAAGTTTCTCAGTGGAGTATTTCGGGGTGAAATTTAAAATTTCGAAGTTAAGTAGCGGAGAATTTAACGAAACGGTCGGTTGGTTGTATATTTCGGTTTGTGGTGGGACCGGTGATAAATGTTTGAATAAAATCGATAATAGAGACTTATTATATGAGTAGTAGTTTATGTTATAGAGAAACTTTAAATTTGGAATAGGTTCATTGAAATTTAGAAATGCAAAGTGGAGAAATAATAGAAACTAGAAAGCAGGTATTAAGTCATTTCAAAATCTCTTATCCTTATCTTCTTAGCCATTATCCAAACACACAAATCATTCTCTTTCTTCCTCATGGCAGATTCTACTTTCATCCCACATCAAGGGCACTAACTAGTTTATATAGGCAGTGTGGGTTAGAAAGTGGGTAAGTTGAGGGTTGAATTTTGTTGACTTTTCTTAAATTAACTTCTAGGGTATAATATGAGATTAGGGGACTTTATATAGTTATTTTGGAATGGAATTATTGGTTTGGATGTGGATAGATAGAAATTGGATTGAAAATTTGGGGAAAGGATTAGGTATAGCATTTAGTGTTTGAATTTGGAGGTTGTGTTTAATGGATTAATTAGTTGCGATTGATTGTTGGATTGATTAGAATGTGTAAAGTGTTATTGTTGGGGTAATAAGGTAATGACGAATATTCAGGAAATAATAGTTATGTTGGAATATTAAAGTGTATACCCGTCTTGGGGATAGGATGATTCTTGGGGTTGTAAATTTGAATGTTGAGGCGTGAAGTATAACACTCGAGGATTATATAGATGTTAAGAGGTTATTCTGAGGATGTGTCTCAATGTATAATTTCTTTGAATAGGACTTGAGGCACGGATGCAGCACGGGGCTGCTAGAGTGTCATTCTTACTTTTGGGCTCGGGGAGTGAGTCTGAAATCTCCACGATGGGGACCTTTAAATATATATTATGTTGTATATATTAAGTGTGATATCTTGGGATTGACCGATATGTGTATTGTGTGATTATATGATTGATACTATATTAATAGCGTTGATTTATGATTCATATGATGAAATAATTGAATTTTAGAATTTACGTTATGAGATAATTGAGATTATGATTCATATCGTAGATAATAGTGATTATGATTTATATAAATGGATAGTTGTGAATATGATTAGTATTTATGAAATTTTGTGTGTGTGATGTGTGTGTGGTATTATTTGATGTGTTTACGGTGCTTTGTGTTACTTGCGGGCGGTGGTGACCCGACCGGGAGGTTTGGTGTGGTATTGCATATTGTGGGTAGCCAGGTGATTCGGGAGGTTGGTGCGATATGCGCATTGAAGTGTAACTTTCGATCGGGAGGATGGAGGTAGAGTGCCAAATGCGATTATGTGGAGGTGGATTCGCCGTATGTGTGTATTATTTGGAGGTGGATTCACCGTATTATATTTGGAGGTGGATTCTATTGTGTGTATTTGGAGGTGGATTCTAAATACAAATGCGTAGTATTTGGAAATTGATTCTCATGTGTGTATTATTTGGAGGTGGATTCCTACGTAGTGTATTATTTGGAGGTGGTTCCTCGTTTGATGCCTTTGTGTCTTGTTTCACTTGGATGAATATAATTAATTATAATTATAAGCTCATGTGTATAGTATTATGTAACTTATCGTATAAGAGGATTATGTGAGTTGTGGGCTGTTATTCATTGTGTGGCTTCCAGTTGATCTTATAAAAGCATAATAATAGATTTATATAAGTATGAATATGTATGGGGATGAAATATACTTGTATTCACTCGAACTTAATAAGTGACTCCTGTCTACATGGTGGGCGTTTATACTGGATTACAGAGGTTGATCTGAGGTTGTTGAAATTTGCATTGATAAGAGTACTGATTGAAGATCGTAGATGGTGGTGGCATAAAGATTCCTCATCCAGTCATTTCTTTTGTTGTCGTTGTATTTTGTTAGACTTGGGTATTGTATATTTCGTTAGAGATGAAGTTTGTCATACTTCACTATGTGTATTTTGGATGCTGTGTATCTTTGAGTTGTATAAGGATGTAAATTTGTATCATGTTGTTCGTTGTTTTATTGTATATGTTGTTAGTTCACTGGGATGGATAAAAGGGTATTTTTATTATTATTAATGTCAAATGAAGTCTTTTTATGTTGTTATCCATCGATCGGTGGCTACATGTAGTTGTTGATGGCATAGCACTCGGTGACACTGAAGTAGTCATTTGATATGAGGCTTGGAGGCTTCTGGTTTTAAACAGAAGTGTGTCTGTGTGGTTATGTGCTAGGTGTAAGATGGTCAGTGGTTGTCGTCATAAGTGTTAACAATGAGTCACAAATTTTACTAACTGCTAGATTGATGGGTTGACTATTGAGGATGCCGCTAGAAGATTTCCGTCTGACTGTAATGTGGCGTTAGGAAGGATTGAGATGAATCGTATTCGTTGTTGTAGATGACATAAGAATTAGGCGATTAATGCTTGTGATAGTATCTGATTGAAGTTGGTTATATGAAGAGCCTTACGTGTTGTTATTGATGATACTACGGATGAGTGAGTTCATTGAAGTTAGGTAAGATTACATCTTTTACTCTGGATAACAGTAGTTATAGAGGATGTGAACTCAGCGAAAAGTTTGAAAAGCGAGACATTAGATATGGTGGGTGGTTGGAATTTTTGTTGGGGAGAAGGGAGATATCAAAAGATGTTGGGAAAGAAATCTATAATGTCGAGATTGGAGTTGTTGAGTGGTTGAGGTTTTATGTAAATCTAAGAGCGTTAAGGGTAAACTGGTGATTGTGGTATAGATTGTTGATCTTAGATCACGTGAAGTTAAATAAATTTATTTTTGAAATAGTTAGTGGAAGAGTGTTGGTGATAATTATGATGGTTGGACCCACGAGTGTTAGGGTAGAGATGATTAATTTAGTTGACGTATCAGGATGGGCCACTCGTGAAGATAAGTGAGTTAATGAATCTTGTTGTGCGATGTGGGGAGTATAAATATGATGAGCAAGAAGGGAAGATGAAGATGTCGTAATAGGTTGTGTGAAATTCTATTTCGATGGATACTAAAGGAATTGAGAATAGGCAGAAATGGGAAATTTTTGCCGTAAAATTTGTTATTCTGATGGAGTGATTATGCGAGTTATCGATCATCACGGATGCATTAGAATATGTTGGTACATCACAAAATATTGGAAAAAATTAGTATTGATGGAATTAAGTATATGAGTAGTCTATTAGTGGATATGAAGTTGGATTTAATGTGTAGCTGACGGTGGGATAAAATATGAATATTTTAGTTATCATTTGAAGTTCTAAGTTGCTTAAGTTATGAATGGTTGCTTGGAGAATAAGAGTGATGGGCAAGGAAAATTTTGGAACTGGAAAGAAAAGATGTTTGGTAGTACTCTGATAATGAACTATTTGAATGGGATGGAAAAAATCGATAACGGTGGGGTGGTAAGTCGGGAAGGAAGAAGGTATTGCAAGGAGAGTACAATTTGATATATCTGGGTTGGTGGAACTAAGAGGAATTGCCCGGTCTGATGGAGGGTGTAACCTGCGAACAACACATTAAAGCAGGAGACTAGATGGAGTTGTTTCAAAGTGTGTTATGTATCAAATCGAGAGAGATGCGAAACCATTCTTTCCCAGACAATAAAAGCACATTGAGGCTTGGATGTGTACCGTTGAATAATTTTATGAAATAAGGATCTTGTGAGATAGTATATTATTTAAAGGCGATGATCGATAAGGGAATTTTAAGAATTGAGAACATGATTGGGATTAGGTGGAATGAGATGGTGGTTGTTAATGTGATAGTTATTATAGTCGCTATGGTGAAAGCGGGGAAGCACGAATAAGACCATGGGAAGGTGTGATCGTGGGTATATGTTAAATTTGGTGTAGGATAGGTGGAGTTCTGTATGAATTGAAAAGGAGAAAGTATGAAATTAGAATATAATTTAGTAATAATAGTTGGAACATCAAAGATTTGATTAAGGGTGCAATTTGGTTATTCGAGAGTAGTCAAGGAAAAAAGAACATGAAAAGATGATGATTTCTTGAAGATTTGGAGTATATTAGCAGTATATATATGAAAGATGTTGATTTGGGAAATTTAAATTTGTGGTTAGATGAGTTGAGTAGAGTTATAAAATTGAATCATAGAAATTATGGTTAAGAGGCGAATAGATGGTTGAGAAGGTTAAAGGTTAAATGAGTCAAATGTGCGGATTTGGTTTCTTAAATCGAGGGAATAAGAAATTTCTGACATTAATTGATAAGGGGAGTAAAATGTTTGGATATCATCTGGTTACAAGATAAGTGATAGCGGTGCGTGTTCCGATTGAAAGGTTGAGGATAAATTTCGAGATGATTGAGGATTATAAATGGAATTCTAAATTATAAGATTTGAAGTATCATTTCCTTTCGGAGAAAGTTGGACTAACGATAAGAAAAATTGGTGGGAATTAATGCTTAGCATCAATGAATCTTGGGATCTCATTTATAAGAAAATATGATGGTTAATATATAGGGTCATAAATGGAAATTTTTGTTTAAAAGGATAATATGGGGGAACTAATGATGATGCGCTAATGTGGTTCTGGATTTAAATTAATGGACTCTTGAGTGTAGATGAAGGTTGAAATCCCCCTAGGGACAAGGGAGTATTAACAAGTGGTAGAATATACGTGCGCCAATAATTAGGAGCATAGTTATGAAAATGAGCTAAATCGTAGATTATTATCTTGTGAGACAGTAGTTTGAGGTATCGTGACTTGAGAATAATTACAGTATCATGAGAGGAAGAAGTCGTTAACCCGCAACAATAGGATCTTGAAAAAAAATAATAATGTAATATTAATAATAAAAAAAAAAAGATTTACTCATGATTACGGATGATGGTTGAAGAAATGCTTAATAAAGGATAATAATTGAATTGTTACGGAGGTAGATACACAAGTTTTCTGTAGGTTAGTCGTTATGTAGTATGGTACAAAGGTTTATGTGGAGCAATTATATAAGATTACATTGGATTTTGTATTGGTCATGAGCGTGAGTCAGATGTTAAGCGTCGTTTGTGGGTGTTAATGATGGCAGTCGTGTCAGTACAATACAGTGGAATTCATGAATTCAAGGACAAGTAGGTGAGAATGTTATGTGTTGATTACGTTATAAAGCATATCGGAAGGTAGTGACGCTATTATATGAGGATATAGGCATTGAAATTAAGACTGAGTTAACAAGATGATAATTTAAGTAGAGAAAGTTGCTCACAGTATTACTAAATTCCAAGCAGTTTAGAGGATGGCACCATCGGGCTGCGAGGAGATGTTGAATTCTAATATTGTGAAAATGAGGCAGAGGAAAGGAAAAATAGCTACAATAGTACGATGAAGAACTCTGAGGGAAGAATGGAACTTGATAGGACTACAATTGAGAATAGTTTCGGATATGTTAAATTAATGAAGGAATGGTATTGGGTATATACTATAATATAGCTAAGTAAACAGGAATGAGGATTCGTAAAATCTTATACGGAGAAAATTACAAGGAAGATAGAAGTGAGCTTATTTGTTGATGTCTAACAATTTAGGTGAGAAACACGTTGTGACACTTCTTTGGTATAATTCAGAATGAAGTGTGATGAAGAAGAGGAATATAGTAGGTTAGAAATTTTCAACTGACTACAAATGAGACATTGTGAGTGAGATTATGTGAGGGGATATTGATACCTATTGGAGCTAGTAACAGGTTGTTCTAGTAAAGGGTTCTCAGCGGATAGATTGTGAATGATCGGTTAACATTGTAGTATGGAGGATATATACATGCATGTTGTTGGAATTGTCACGTAAGGAAGTAGAGATGTTGATAAATGTAAGACTAGAAATATTTGAGTATTACTTGTTAAGTCAGGGTATATATACTATGGTGAAATTGAGATAATGATAACTTTATAGTTTAAGATATTATGGCATGACATGGTGTTGATATAAATGAAATAGCCCGAGGTGCAGGAAAGACATGATGTTGACTATCACGATGATAATCTGATGGTATGGGGAGTAGTAAAATGAGCATTATATGAAGTGTATAGTAGTAATAGTGATGAATGGCGATGTGATCTTTATATATATATACATACTTTGGGTAGATTATATGAGTTTGTTAAAGGTGGATATAACTATACTATAGTGGTGTTTTAAGAGAGGTATAAATGTGGGAGCATTCTGAAATAGGTAGAGGTTATGGGTGATGTATTATATATGATGGTTATCTTTGGGGAACCTTTGGTGTATTCTTGTATATGAATGAGATAATCGATGTCTAAACAATTTGTGAGTGGGGTTTTGGTAAGAAGGTACTTCTTGGCGTTAATGAATCGATGATCGATAACGAGGAAATACGTGACACAATTATGACGGATGCGGTGATATCGATGATATGGATATTGATTTTTTGAGTAATATTATTGATGGTGGATTCACGATATTATTAACATGATAAAATATGAGTTGATGGGTGTTAGTGTAATGTGGGATGAGGCGGCGTATATAAATGATTGGGTACATATGACGTGCGATGATTATGATATGATTGGGTGTGAAATATCAATTGCGGTAAGTAATATTCGAGTGCGTTGCTGAATATATTGTGAGCGTGCGATGCAAAAATCCCGATGACTATGTTGGGAGAAAATGTGATTGAGAGTGACAAGATGTCATGATATTGAGTAATAAGGCATTGAGGGGATGATAAGAAAAATGGGTCTTAAGTAAATTTCGAGGCAATTTTATAAGGTAGAATGAAATAACCCGTTTAACACTAATATTATGATGAACTATAAGTTTCTCAGTGGAGTATTTAGGAATTGAAATTTAAAATTTGAAGTTTAGTAGGAATTTAACAAAATTGATTTGGTGGTATATTTAGGTTTGTGGTGGGACCACGTTGATAGTATAAATGATTTAGGAATAAAATCGATGTACCGAGACTTGTATTATATAGTGTGGTTATGTTGACAAACTTTACATTGAATGGTTTAAATTGAAATTTAAGTACGAAAGTGGAGAAATAAGCCGAACTAACGGGCTAATAAGTCATTTTCAAAATCTCCTTATCCTTATCTTCTTACGTCATTATCCAAACACACAAATCATTCTCTTTCTTCCCTCATGGCAGGTCTACTTTTTCCACGCCATGAAAAATTTTAATTTAAATGATTGTCTCTTAAGCAGAACAAGTTGTGGATTCTCTGCTCTAAATCGTCCTCGTCCATGCAGGTAGAAAGATCGAATCTTTTGGATATTTCTTGAGTTTTTAAAAGTTGACTTTTCTTGGGTTTTGTTGACTTTTAGATGTGAATGTATTATAGTGCAGAAATGTTATCGGTATCGGTGAAGTTAACGGTGATTTTAGTGGTGTGGGGTTAGAAAGTGGGTAAGTTGAGGTTGAATTTTGTTGACTTTTTCTTAAATTAACTCTGGTGTAATATGAGATTAGAGGACTTTAATATAGTTATTTTGGAATGGAATTATTGGTTTGGATGAATAGATAGAAATTGGATTGAAAGTTTGGGAAAGTTAGAGTATAGCATTTAGTGTTTAATTTGGAGTTGTGTTTAATGGATTAATTAGTTGCCAATTGATTGTTGGATGATTAGAATGTGCTTAAAGTGTTATTGTTGGGTAATAAAGTGTAATGAATATTGAGAATGTAGTTATGTTGGAATATTAAAAGTGTATACGATCTTGGGGATAGGATGATTGCTAAGGGTTGTAAATTTGAATCGTGAGCGTGGTATAACACTAAAGGGGATTATATATAGATGTTAGAAGTTATTCTACGGGATGTCATAATGTATAATTTCTTTGAATAGGACTGAGCTGGATACATACGAGGTATACAAATTAAATCATTACTACTTTTGGGCTCGGGTGAAATGCAAATCTCACGATAGGGACCTTTCGTATATATTATGTTGTATATATTAAATTAATGATATCTTGGGATTATTACGATATGTGTATTGTGATTATGATTGATACTTATGTATAGCGTTGATTTATGATTCATATGATGAAATAATTGAGATTTGGGTTACATTATGAGATAATTGGATTATGATTCATATCAATGCGATATTAGTGATTATGATTTATATCATGGATAGTTGTGAATATGATTAATGTTATGAAATTTGTGTGGTATGTGATGTGTGTGGGCGTGTCTTGATGTGTTTGATTGCTTTGTGTGTTACTTGCGGTGGTGACCCACAGGCAGGAGGTTTGGTGTGGTGTGCATATTGTGTGGGTGGCCAGGTGGATTCGGGAGGTTTGGTGCGATATGCGCATTGGGGGTGTAGCCTCGGTGGGAGGATGGAGGTGAGGCCTCAAATCACGATTATGTGGAGGTGGATTCTGTGTATTATTTGGAGGTGGATTCACCGTGTGTGTATTATTTGGAGGTGGATTACTTAAATGTGTATTATTTGGAGGTGGATTCCTCGTGTGTGTATTATTTGGGAGGTGAGTTCTCTTGTGTGTATTATTTGGAGGTGGATTCTCGTTTGATGCCTTTGTGTCTTTGGCTGATTTCTTGAATGAATATCGTTAATTATAATTATAAGCTCTCATGTGTATAGTATTATGTAACATAGTATAAGAGGATTACATGTGAGTTGTGGTATTATTCATTGTGTGGCTTTGGTTGATGTATAGCGTATGTCATTTATATAAGTATGAATATGTATATGCGGGATCGAGTCTAGTAGTATTTGTATTCACTCGACAATAGTGACTCCACTGATATGGGCGGGCGTTTTATGCTAGGTTCCTAGAGGTTGTCCGAGGTTGTTGAAGAGCTGCATTATTAAATTTGCTGATTGAAGATCGTAGATGAGGCGGTGGTGGCATAGGAATTTCTCGTGATCATTTCTCTTTTGTTGTGGGTTTGTATTTGTTAGACTTGGGTATTGTATTTAATTTCAGGGAGTCTGGTTGTCATCTTTCTATGTTTATTTTGGATTCTTCGTGTATCTTTGAGTTGTATAATTAAGGTGAATTTGTATTATGTAGATTCGTTGTTTTTATTGTATATGTTGTTAGTTCGCTTGCGATAGATAGTATATTTTATTATTATTAATGAAATAAGTCTTTTTATGTTGTTATCCATCGATCGGTGACTACGGGTGTGCGGGTTGTTGATGACGCCTTCAGGCGCTGCAGGCGGTCGTTCTGATATTGTTTCTTGGTTGTCTAGAATCAATTAAATAGGCGATCTGAGCCAAACGAAAACAATCAATCTATAATTATTACTTTGGTATCAGAGCTTGAGTTTAAATTATTGTTGAATAATTCGAATAGTTGTCGGAATCCGACCACCACTGTCGTACCTGAATCCGCCCGGAGAAGAAGAGGCCTCCACGGATCTACTCCACAATTGCCGGGCCTTGCCGCCATCGGAGTTGTAGATAGAGCGCCTCGCCATCGCTCCGGGGAGTTAACGATGGTTAAATCGGACCTATGAGGAGTTCATTTGTAGTTATTAGGTGAATGGAGGTCGCGGTGCAGATCAGTCGTTCTTGATTAGGAAAATGGATTGGAATTCTTTGCAAATACATTGCAGGTGATTAATTTGCTTCTGATGCACGTGACGATTGATTTGCTATAGTATCGTTATGATGTATCGGTATCGGTCGGTCTTGTGTTGGATATTCATATGTTAAGCATCGCTTTAGGTCCTTGATATAGCCTATGTCATACTCTACTCTACTTTCGTTGTATATTGAAACATGTCTTACATTTAGTTTCATCTACTATATGTCTTTTAAAATCCGCAATGCCATCTCGAAGCAGTGTCCTTCAATTGAATAACCTGCTTTCTCGTATCCTTCATTTCTAATTTTATCCTTTGCTAACTCCTTGACACTTTTAGCATTTGTCTTTTATTCTTGACATCTTTTGGACATATTGATCAAAAGCCAACATTTGGATCTATATAACATAGTTGGTCTTATTGTCATTTTGTAATATTTACCCTTCATCTTTTGAGGGATATTTTTGTTATACATACACCGATTGTACTTCTACATTTATTCCATCATATTTGAAGCATTTTTTTTTACTTATTTTGGATCACTGACATTAAATATCTAAAAAAAAGAGTCATTTTTCACTATTTTCTACGTACCTAACATTACATGTTCAGTATTGATACTTCTCATTTTACTGAATTTACACTCATGTACTCAATCTTACTAGAACTCAATGTAAACCTTTACTGTCCAAAGCTTCACTTCAAATTTCCAGTTTGACATTTACTCTTTCTTTTGATTCATCCACTAAAACAAGTATGGTCTGAAACTACATACACCATGGTATTTCATCATGAATATGTCTAGTAAGTTCATCAATCATCAATGTAAATAAATATGGACTAAGAGTAGAGCATTCATATTATTGTAGTAGCTAGAAATAATCATCATAATATTTTATTAGATCATGGCAATTATTTTAATAATAACACTCAAACTGATTGAGATCTCATTTATATAAAAGTCTTATACAATTTCTTAGATAGAGATTCATTATTTGATGATTTGTTAACTAATATTGTCATTACCTATTTGTAGATTTATATCCACATAGAAAACTACGATGTACACACGTCGATCTGACTTGATGCGAATTTGTTACCACATAACTTGAAATGCTTACAAAAGTAGAATACAGGCATTGTTCGATTCAATCATTAGTAGCTATCTTATTCCAATTTTCCTTAACCTAATTCATCATATGCTTTAACAAATTTTAATAATAAATTTCATACAAGCTTTTGAACTACGGACAACGGTAAATAAACACACAGACATTTCAACCTTTCAAATAGGCATCTGGGGTTGATTTTTGTACCAGAAACTACGGAAGAAACTTCTTTTGACACCCAAGCTTGTCGCTCTTAATTGTAACCTTAAGAATAAGCAGACATTTTATATATTACATATTATGGATTATTTTTTAAATAACAAATAGTTTAATTGAATCAATATTTAATACTTTAATCAATTTTAATTGATTAAATAAAAATAAAATAAGCAGCATCATCTTGACTTTCGCCTTTACTACCCTTCCTCCCGATCGACACCACCTTTCATCTACCCCTTCCAAAATTATGACCTTAAATATCGGCCATTTACCTAAAATAGAGCATATTTGATAAACTAAAGACGAAAAAATTGAATGCAAATTGCCTTACCATACTTAGTTGAACCTAAGTTGTTCTATCAAGAAGAGTGTATGCAAATTATTTGTACTCACTGTAATTTTCAAGTTTCACCACAGTTTATAAATCTAGAGAAATAAAAGATACAATACATATACAATTTCAAAATATATAGATTAATCTCTTCATTATTTAAATAAGTACTTTTATATTATCATATAGTCTTCCTGCGGGTAGATGTTATCATGAAAAGCTTCTTACCCTATTAAGAATAAGTGGTATTTGGGTTGGGGAGGAAGAAGTGAAGAAGGTGAGGTGGGAGTGGGTTGAATGTCTTCTTTATTTTGTATCAGTAATATTAAATATTGATCAAAATAAGTCTTTGATATTAATAAATAACCAATAAAGTGTAATATATAAACTATCTATTTTACCCATAATGTTACTGTTATAATGGTACCAAAAATATTTTCTGAAGTTGAGCAAAATCAATCTGATAATATTGAAGATTAAAATATTCAAGTGCCTGTTAAAATATTTTCCATAGTTAAAAGTACTTATGTAATTTAATCGACTAATATTACTCGTACTTATTATTCATTCAAATTCAATTGAATGGATATTTTAGTGTTTCGACATAAATTTTTTGAAGGAAGTAACTCTTTATGCAAAAAAACGTTATTTGTTTATTCATTGCAACATTGAAATCAAATTAATTATTATTATACATTAGAAAATATGTTTGGGGAAGTATTATATCAATCCTAGATTAATATATCGACGCTGATTTGAAAAAAAATTATATATATATATATATATATATATATATCCATTAATATTTCAAATTTTTACTATAAATCTTTATTTAAATCCGCTAAGTACTTTAGTTAGAATCAATCTATAATTTATCAATAAGATTTAGTCTAGTGGGATAATAGCCATGTATATTATTCGAACCAAATAAAATATTATTCGAATTAAGCATGATTGAGTTCAAGTCTTCAATGTATCTTCAAATTTGAAGATAGATTAAATGGTGAGAACTCGTTTGTTGCCTAATGCGTCTACATTTAATCTCATAAATAAATGGATTGGTTCAAGGTTGGTCAAACATGATTGGATCCTCGTAAATGAATGGTGGAAATGCAAATGAATAAATAGACGCAGTACATGAGTAAACAAGTCGCAAAACCCCAGATTAAATGAAATTTAAGCAGTCGACTCGATAAGGAGGAAAGAACCGTTGAAAGATTAAGCTGCGTAGTTAGAAACCAATTGAAATTAGATCGTAATTACTCGACCCCACTTAATGAGCCATAAAATAATATCAACCTGACAATAAATGAGTCATCAGGCTACAAATAGAAATGGATCAGATGAGTTATAAAGAGTAAACCTTAGAGGCCAAGTTAAGTAAGTTCACTTTGATACTCAAATTCTCCTTTAAAATAAGCTTTTCGATCCTTTCTTCTTGTTTTAATCG
Source organism: Lithospermum erythrorhizon (assembly GCA_019722365.1). Taxonomy (NCBI): domain Eukaryota; kingdom Viridiplantae; phylum Streptophyta; class Magnoliopsida; order Boraginales; family Boraginaceae; genus Lithospermum; species Lithospermum erythrorhizon. The sequence goes on from JADFUC010002410.1 coordinate 35,532, forward strand.
TCGGAGTGTTTCCACCGGGCAACCGGTCCTTGTTTTTGCTTGAACTCCCACTTGGACCAGGCGTATCGAAGTTGACTCGGAAGATTTGTGATCATGAGCAGGACGGATCATTGGTGACCAGGTGGGAGACTTTTGTTAAGAAAATTCGCAACAATTCTACCATGGAAGCAAATGTGAGTAATGACAGCTACCCTCAGGGGAGTGATGGACTCAACTTGAATAACCCAATCAACCTACATGCAGGGATGCCACAGTAGGCATTCAAGGACCCGGTCAACTTGGTCAGGAGGAACCGTGCACGAGGTTGGAAGTTAAATACCAACGAGGAGATGTGAGAGTTAATGAAGTGGGACCGTCATAGCATGTCTGACAACTGTTGACAGTTAGAGGAAAATCGATTAGGTATCGTCCGTCCGGGAGGATAGAGGAGATCATACCACATGCTCCCGGTGCGGAGGGAAAATGAGCTTTGTGGCGAGCGTGAGTCTCGGCTATCTGAGAAGCGTGGGCGTCATTATAACGACAGTGGATGCCCTATCCGCCAGGGTGGCTGGACACGCGATAAGGGACCGCTTGAACTAGGCAGTGCAGCGCTACTTCATTGACGAGAAGTCGTACGTGAGATGAAACTCCCAGCGTTTACGAGTTCACGGAAAGAGAGACCGGAGGAATGCCTGTGAGTTTCGGTCAGTTACTTTCCTGACAGACGGTAGGGTGTGATTGAGGGCCTTTCCGTCAGTCTAGCCGGCTGGCGATAAAATGATTTAACCGGTTGCTAGAGGGTCATTCGTCGCGAGGTACTCAGAATCAGTTCACGAAAACCTATGTGGGAAGAGGTCAGCTTAATGAGGACTGAGCACTCCACGATGACCGTCAAGCAAATGGGGCGGGTAATCACGTCCTTTGGGAGGCGGTTCGGACAGTTTAATTTAATACAGGCGGATCAGGAAGATTCTTTGTGATTGCGCTGTGGAAGGCTTGGGTTAGAAAACAAGTTCAAGGATTCCTCCTCGAAGCCCGGCTTGGAGGAAGTGAGCGAGCAGACTAAGTACACGGATCGAGGCGGAGAAAGAGTTGAGAAGGAGGCGCGAGCGACTGATGGAGGACAAGCAGCGTGAAGCCACGAGCCCCAGTAAGTGCACTTGGAGCGAGATCCGGGCCGACTGCAAGGGTAGTGCCTTCTAATTGCCTTGAGGATCCGAGAGCGGAAGGAGGAGAGGTAAAGAAGGAAGGTGAGTACTTGACCCCTCTTAAAACCTCGGCCAAGAGTGTGTTCAGATAGAGGATAAGTGGTTGTTGCGTTATGAGTAAATTATGCCGATACCATGGGATGTCATGGGCATGATGCCGGCGATTTTCGGTACCTAAGATCGAAACAGAGAAGCTCATCCGGAGGCGGTGAAAGATTATGTCTAAGAGACTGGGCGTGAATGGGCGTTTTGTCAAAAGATAGGTCGAGATCTTTAGACGGACCTCCTAACATCACTAGGAGGGTCACGTTATCTGCAGGACGGGGCGGAGGAGGGGATTCGGGCGATGATAGATGGGCGTATGCCAAGCGGGACATTTCGCAGTAAAATTTGGAGGCCCCTGGACATCTATCCTTCTCGGGGAAGGACTTTGAGAGGAAATAGAATGCCTGCATGAGATACTGGTTATCGCTCCGGTGATATAAACTTCGAAGTTGATGGAGTATAACAATTGGGCGCCGGGGCTCGATGAACATCTGTTTAGGGCAGCATGCCTCAAGTTGGGGATGAGCCGGTATGGTCGGGCAGTGTCCCTCCGTTAGTGGGGTTCACATGTGACTCGGAGAGAGAACCTAGGGAATTCCGGCCTTTCATGGTCCTGATGGGAAGCATCACCGACCTCTACAAAAGATGGTGGAGTTATTTATTATGGACATGGCGACCAGCGTTTATACACAGTTTGAGTTGTTGTATCTCTTATACATCTAAGATGAAATTCGATGTTATGGAGACGGAAGAGATACAGGGAGCCAGCGAAAACCCATAGGGATAAAATCCTCCGGCCTCACTTAAGCAGGATACTTACGAGGCGGAGGTGGGCTCCGCATCCAGGGCGGAGGACCGAGAATCGAACGTGTGCAATAGGTCCCGGACAGAAAGCCCAGAAGACTGACCGCATGAGGAGATTGGAATATCCATTCCAATGAGAGGATCGGTGAAAGTCTTGAATGGCTATGGCGTGGAAATGAACACGAGGCAATGCTCATTCGAGTCCTCAGGGAGTATCAGGATATCTTCGCGTGGGAGCTGAAGGATATGCCCGGGGTAGACTTGGGGGTGTCGGTCCACCGGCTGTGTGTTGATCCCCACTATAAGCCCATCAGCGAGAAGAAAGGACGCTGCGGAGGAGGAGGAGCCATCGAGGAGGATAGCTATGCTTTGGGGTTTCAAAGGCGATCAGGAATTCTTTGTTTCCGACATGGTACAAAGGCCCAATGTGATGCTAGAGTAAAACCTAGTGGCCTGATGGCGAATGCTTGCAGAACTTCACGTCAACAAGACCTACCGAAGGATATTACCACTCATAACATTGATAGGCTGGTTGACTGGTCGGAGTGAAGGTAGTTGGTTCTGAATGACTTTCCAGTGCAGCTAGATAACCATGGCGAGAGGAGGATGCGGAGAAAACCGCATTTGTATTGGTGTATTTATGTGCGGAAGGTCGTGGCCTTTGGATTGAGCATTAGGGAGCCGTGTACCGGAGGATGGTCAGCGAGGGTGTTTCGACCCAGTTGGCGGAACATGTGGAGATACATATGGATGACATGCCTTATCGAGAGCCGAGGCGTCGGATGTGGGCGAATCTCCGGGAGAGCTTTGATAACTTGCGGGAGTTATAAGCTTCGGCTTAACCCGGATAAGTGCGTCTTTGGGGTGACCTCTGGAAATTTCTGGTATATGATCGTATTGGGGTATTGAGCTTTAACCACGGAGCAAGATAGTACGAGCCATGCGAGCCTGAGCCCAAAGAGGTACATGGTTTGACAGGCGGGATAGCTACTTAACCGATTCATATCCTTGGGGATCGGGTTGCCCTTCTTGAGGCCATTAGAGGGGAGAGTTTGAATGGACTCAGTGTAAGTGGTCATTCGGAGTTAAAGAGGCGTACTAGTCCTGACTATTAGAGCTGACGGTCGCGGGATACCTCTATGGCTCTATCTAACAGTCTCAGTGTTGTTCAGCGGTGTCACAAATAGGAGAGAGGACAAGATCCAGGAGCCACTTGTGCTATGTCGGCCAGTCGGCAGGAGGAACAAGGCGAAATACCCCTTGAGAGAGAAATTGGTATGCTTTCACGGTTGTCGTCGTGCCTGAAGGTGAAACCATGCTTGGTGCTCGGTGGAGTGATCGCGGATCGACCTCTGGCGTGATATTAGAAAACCCCGGCCGGTCAGACGGATAGTCGAATGGGCTATAGAGGTGGTGGTGATCTCAGCCCAGTCCTAAATAATTATAAAGGCCTAGGCTCTGGCAGGCTTCCTTGGTTGAGCGTGCCCATGAGCAGGCAGTAGGCGTCCGAGTTAATCTACGGTGGGCAGTGAGTAAAGTGCAGTTGTTATACGTAGGCAGTGCCAACTGATCAAAGCGGCTAGGGGTAGGAATAATATTTTTAATTACATGGAGGTCACGGGATCAGTACACCACAGATTTGCCTTAATCCACGAATAATGAGCTAGTATGAAATGCTTTGCCAATGGGCTTTAGTTGGCAAATCTTTGGGGCAAGCACGTGCATATAAGGGCGGATTACGAGTTCTTTGGTGGGCCATGTGAGCGATTTTAAATTGTGAAATAAGGAGAGGCTGGCGAGGATATCTGGAGGTTGGTGGCTGAACTTTTCAGTCTGTAACATGGGCATGTTCAGGAAAAAGGGAATTAGGAAGCGGTGAGGTATCCCGTAGCCTGTGGCAATTAGGGACTCTTCAGTTCGCGCGGTAGAATGGGTAATAAAGGCTACTTTCGGATGAAAATGTGGATAGCTCCCCGGAGAATCATGTGCGAGGCCACATCAATGGAAAAACTGACTCCGAAGATCCTACAATCGGGAATACGGCCATCCATAGCGAAGGATGCCGTTACACCGTATTCTTAAAGGTACGATTCGTGCTAGAGAGCGTGCAGCATCCTAAATCGGCCTTCCACACTTGCTTGAGATGGTTAGCGTGCTTTGTCCGTGCCTTTCTACCAATGGGGTATTGACAGTGGGAGACATCGAGAATACTAGGGCAGAGATATGCCATTATGGCGGTGAATTTCTTCACAGTTGGGTAAAAAGCCCCGAGCCCATTTCGCCCGACGAGGATCGGAGTAGGTATATCAGTTCTTGAGGGAAATATTCCGCATTGATAGGGTGCCACGGTGGTCATCGATAATGGGATACAGTTCACGGCACGGAAGATTGAAGATGCATGTTTGAGTTAGAATATAGAACACCAGGGAAGACCTCCGTGTCGTATCCAGACTTGATGGACAAGTGGATCGATAAATAGGTAATTTTCAAGGGTGTGAAGAAGTGGCTCAAAGAGGAAATTTGGGACCGAGGAGCTCAAACACGTGCCTAGTCCTTCGGACCAGATCCATCCCTTGAGGAGACCAGCTTGGTTGGTGTATGGATCGTGCTTGATTACCGGTGGGAATTGACAGAGGCGACTCAGTATCGTACTATGATGAGTTATTAATGAGTAAGGGTTGCGGCTGACTTGGACTGTTGGAGGAGAAAAAAGGGGGCGCCTCGGTCGACAAGATGGCCCGGATACAGGGCAAGGTAGCCGCTCATTATAAAAGGGTCGGGCAGGACAATTCTTGGTAGGAGATCTTGAAATAACCACGTCCACCTTTAGAGATTGAATTGTGTTACATATATCGGTTGGTGGTAGGACCTGGAGATAGTATAAATAATTTCAGAATAAAATCGATAACGAGACTAGTATTATATGAGTAGTAGGTTATGTCAGAAATTTTACATTTGGAATCGGTTTCATTAAGATTTAGAATGGAAAGGTAGATAAAACATGACCAAGCGAGGAACCTTACGCCGTCCTAAATATCTTCATGACATTTATCTCTAAATGTATCACCAAACTAAATCCTTACATCCCACTTCCCACTCTTTTTTTGGTCGAGATTTCCATTCTCACCCCCAATCCCCGTGAAAATTTTTGTTCCATTTCTTCCCCGATTCTTGAGGTGGCTCGAAGGCATCAAAGTTGATTTTAAATGCCCTTTCATCATTTTCTGGCAAGGTAAGAAGAAGTTGAAGCTTTATGATTTTTTCTTAAGTTTTGGAGGTTTGACTTTTGGATTTTAAGTTTTGGAAGTTTGAAATGGTATTTATAGAAGTATCCTCTAGCTTGAATTGTGATTTGTAGTGATTATAATTGAATTTTTGGGGTTGGAGCGTATTGATTAGGTTAGTTGACTTTTAGTGCGACTTTTTCTAAATTTCTTTAAATTGTGTTATGATGTTATGGGACTTTAATATAGTTGTTTTTAGATATAAGTTGGATGTTTTGATGTTGATTGGTAGAGGATATTGTTGAGTTAGGTTATTCCAAGTTGAGTAGTAATTGAGTTTTTGAATTAAAGGTTGATTATAATGGATTAATTAGTTGGGGAATTAGTTGTTGGATTGATTAATTGATTAGAGTGCTATTGTTGAATGAAATTAATAAAAATGAATAATTAATCGAGTTCAGATTTCATTAAATTCATATTGTAGTATTTAGGGCTCCGTAATGTCGTTCCTTTAGGATTGTTAAGTTGGAAATTAGAATGTTGATAAAAGTAGATTTTTAGAAGTTGTTTACTAGTTTTGGTGTTTTAGTGATTACTAAGGATCTTTATTTTGAAATTATGAGATGTTGAATAATGTCGGTAATTAAATGAGTGAAAGTTATATTTTATGCTATATCGATAATGGACAATTTTGTTGGACTAAAGATCCTTATACCGGGGTTGTTGGTTACATTTGACCTTTAATTGCGATTTAATAGGGTAAAGAGGATATTTATTAATCGGAGGTAAATAATGTATATAATTGTTTTGGATAGGTTGGCTGGAGACTGCTGCACGTGGACACAGAATATTCTAGTTGCTTTGCCTCGAGGTAGTACAAATCTGCTGATAAGGAACTCTTTCATATATACTATGATTATATATTCGGTATGTTTGTTATGTGACAATGATAGTATGTATATTGATGTTATGAGATTGTTGTTATTGAGATTGATGTTATGAGATTGTTGTTATTGAGGTAGTCTTATAGGATTGTAGTGAAGTTATTTAGATTATACGTGTGTTGTATGTGATTGTGTTGCGTGTGATTGTGTTGCGTGTGAAGTTTGTGTATTGTTGTATGTGGTTGGTGTGTGTATCTTTTTGCGGGTTGATTTGGGTGGAATGATATGTATATATACATTGTGTGAGTAGCCTCGGCCAAGGGAGGTTTAGTGATATGCATATTGTGAAGTAGCGAGGTGATTCGAGGGAGATTTGGTGTGATATGCATGATGAGTGAGTAGCCTCGGTCGGGAGGATTCAATGATGTATATATGTGTGTGGGAGTGATGTGTGTATATTGGTGGAGGTGTGATTGGGGAGTGGATGTGTGGATGGAGTTTCGAGGTTGTACATTTCTTTAAAATTTAACCTTTATTGTTTGTGTTGATTATTTGAATAGATATTTGATCGATGCGATGTTGATGGTTATGAAATATGTGGTAGTGTTTTATTGATCGATAGTAATATTAATAAGAGGTTATTGGTTAATTTGAGAGTAATTAGTACTGTTTAATTTTATACGTATCTTTATATATAATTATGATTATATGTGGTTGGATACGTTCATGGTATTGGTATTCACTAAGGCTTGTGACTTGCTCCTTTATTCTCTGTAGGCGAGGCGTGTCGTACCTAGGTTTCTGGGTTGATTTGGGGTAAGTTGAGTAGTATTTGGATTTTGAAATAAAGGTTGTTAATAATAGGTGAATTAGTTTGAGGAAATCGATTGTTGGATTGATTAGAAATTGTCTAAAGTGATATTGTTGGGTAAGGGTGATAGCTGAAAATATGGAAGGTTGGAATAGTTGAATTTGTAATGGATTTTGTTGGTCGTTTAAGCAGCAGTAGTAATCCTTTTCCACAGGTACAAGTCGATGACTAAAATTTTGTTAAGTTGGATAGTTAAAACTTTGAGTTGGTTGATATTCATTTTGAATTATGAGATGTGGAATAATAATAATATTGAGGATTTAATAGATATTAAGGGGAGGTTATTGACGGAATGTATAACCACGTATATAATTTTCTTTGGATAGGAGTTGAGCCCCGGACTGACAAGTGGACTACTAGAATATTATAGTTGCTTTTGCTCGAGTTGAAATTACAAATCTCACGATAGAACCTTTCATATACTATGATTATATATTCGGTATGTGTTTGTTATGACTATATTGGTGTATATTGATGTTATGAGATTGTTGTGTAGAGATTGATGTTATGGTGTTGGTAGGCGTGTTATGAGATTGTAGTAGTTGTTGTGATACCACGTGTGATATGTATATGATGATTGTGTTAGCGTGTGGTTGTGTATTGTTGTATGGTTGGTGTGTGATTCTTTTCTTGGGGTTGATTTGGGTGGAATGATATGTTTATATATACATTGTGTAAGTAGCCTCGTGGGAGGTTTTGGGCGTGATATCATGTGTGTGAGTGTGAGGTGATTCGGGAGGTTTGGTGTGATATGCATATTGGGTGGAGCCAACCTCGGTCGGGAGAGTTGTGATGTATATGGTGTGTGGGGTGTTGTGTGTATATTATTGGTGGAGGTGTGATTGGGAGTGGATGTGTGGATGGAGGTTTGATGTTATACATTTTCTTTGGACTGACCTTTATTGTTTGTGTTGTTTATTTTAGTGAATGTTGATCGTCTGCGATGTTGATGGTTATGAAAATATGTGTGGAGTGTTTCATTGATCTGGTAGTAATATTAATAGAGTTATGGTTAATTTTAAGTGGTAGTTCTTGAGTAGTGCATTTAATGTTATATATATGCTTTTTATATATAATTATGATTATGTTTGGATACCATTCATGGTATTTGTATTCACTAAGTTTCCACTGACTTACTCACCCATTCTCATGGGCGGTATCAATCGTACCTGGGTTTGGAGTTGATCGTCGAGGATTCAGCGAGGAGCTCCGTTAGCAGACTCTGGATTAAAGATGGATGGGTGAGGCGGTAGTGGCATGGAAGATCCTCAGCCAGTCTTTTTCTCTAATTATGTTTTCTATCTTTTTAGACTTGTATATTGAGGGGAATTAGGTGATATACTGTATAGATATGTATTGTGGAGACTATGTGTGTATTGTATGGTTGTGTGGTTGATGTATGTTTTGTTGGTGATCGTTTTTTTTGTGTGTAATGTGTTGTTGAAAGTTCACTACGATGGAGCCAAAGTGTATTATTATTATTAGTGTAAATAGAAGTCTTTTTATGTTGTCATCAAATGATTAATTTGACTCACGGTGTCTGAGGTTGTTGATGATCTTTAACCTTAGGAGGCCGACTTGGGTTGGTCGTTACATTTATATATAATTATGATTATGTGGTTGGATACCATTCGTGGTATTTTGTATTCACTAATTTCACGAACACTCCCATTCATGGGCGTGTATACAGGTTTGGAGTTGATCGTCGAGGTTGCCGAGGCTAGCGTTGACAGTGCAGTTAAAGATCGTAATTGACCAGTTGTGGCATAGATCTGAAGCCTTCAGTGTGACAATCGTCGTGCATGGGAAGGCCGGAGGCTGGAATCAGCGGGAGGTCCCGCCGCATCCGGAGAGTTGTATTACCCGACCCACGTGTGAACTAGAAACCTTGAGCGAGATCATGGAAAGTATGCTACAGAGGAAAATACTACGTGTTTGTGAAATAAAGACTTGATTCATTTAAAAGTCATCTTGAGTATTCAAAAGTTCTATCTGGGTAAAGTATCAATTATGCCCGGTGCCTAGGGCAGATCGACAATGAGTAAATTGGTTTAAATCTATCTAAATGTTTGAGTATATCCTACCGTCCGTCTAATCAGAGAACCAAATACCCTTGCGTTAGACAAGGAGGAGGTTTTGGGTAAAGTGAGATGTCGTGTATGTCACACCCCGTCTTTGAAGGTGCGCGTCACCAAATGCGTCAAGCGTGTGGGAGGATCAGGGAGTACCAGAATAAACAAGGGTACAAAACTCTTCAAGGTAGGGCACTTAGAAATAAGCGTGCCGAGATCCTCCCATGACTGGGTCAGGAGGTGAGCCCCGGACAACATGGAGGTAAATACCAAATGAAACATAAATAAGACTAGGGCCGAAGTCAGCGGGAAATAAAAAAAGAGTCTCAAAGGGCAAGTGGAAAATATATTAATAAAACCCCTGAGGAGGTACATGATTACAAAAAAATACTGACCTAAGGGTGGAAGGATCTTAACAATTGGGGAAGAAGGGATGGTGTTGTCGATTAGTACCGCTTTGCTCCTTGGCCAAAATTGGGAGTGTTGGACTCTGGTTTTGGAAGTTCGTACTTGATTCCGATGGAATTGCGGCACACGTCTTGGAAACACCTCGAGGAGCTTTCTGGAGGTAGGCGTGCCCATGACCCTCCTCTGGCGGTGACACGGCGGCCCGGTGGCAGCGTCCTACTCATACAAACCCTCTCGAGGTCTTGATTGATAGCAGATCGGGGTAGTTTAAACAAGCGGCTTAGGCGAAGAACTGGAGCTTACTCGGTGCCTCGCGCTAACGGCTCTGGTTAGCTCACCATGATTCAGTCTATTTGGTACAAGGAGATTGGCGTTGCCCTCTTCCCGGTCTATAGGCAGGCAATTTGGAAAAACAAGGAAAAAAATCAGGACTATCAAATAAGGAGGCTAGGCAGTTGGATGAAACCGAGAGGTAAGAGGTGGAAAATACCTCTGACCTTGATCAATCTTGTGGCAAAGGAGGCAGGAGACTGAGGCCTGACCTAGCCGTCCTTTAATCCCCGATTAGGAGGGAAAGAGCAGATGCATGGCCTTATGCAGGTAGGCCTCGGAGATAGGAGGCCAGCAGCGGGCGACCAAAGAAGGAGAAAGGCCGAGGGGCGGCTTCCGCCACCTGCAATTTTGATCTCTTTGCGGGGAAGGTTTGCATAGCAGCAATGCGTTTGGTGTGTGCCGATAAGGGAAAGAACTTATAAATGTTACTAAGTGATCCACATGCATGAAATCACATGCGTAATCTTCCCCGATTGATAAAGGCAGAGAGAGGAACATTTTTCAAATTCAAAAGGGGCGGTAATGAAGAGATAGGAAAGAGCGCCTAAAAACACATGACGATGATGGCGAAGCCCGTGAAAGCGGCCAGGGCGACATTTCTCGGGAGATGCGTCACGACAGCGTCGTATAGATGTTAAGGCGGCTGTTGGTGTAGTGTGTAGAGATCCCCCATTGAGATCCAGGCCGGAAAATGGGCGGGTCGAGGCAAATGATAATCCGCATAAATAAATGTCCGGTTGGTTCCAGGGGTTTGTCGGCTCACGATTGGACCCTAATAAATGGGCCAGGTGGAAGCGAGGCTAGAATAAATGAATGAGTACCTTGGCAGTGGCAGGAGTACAAAGCCAGATTAAAGGGTTAAGCCGTGCGGCTCGGTAGGAGGAAAGAACGGGTGATTCAACTTGAAATATTACTTGGCATGGTTAAACCAATTAAGGAGGTAATTAAAGATAAGTAATTACTAGGCATAATGAAACCATAAACCGTATCAACCCGGAAATAAAGAGCCATCGAGCTCGACCAAAATGTGATGATGAATGAGTTATAAAAGGTAAGCGAGGCCAAATCATTAAGTTGACTTTTGTCTAGAAGTACATCTTTAATAAACTTCTTTTGATCATTTTCTGGTGATAAATGGGAATATTTAAATAGGACAATAGATGCTTTGTTTTGTGGAACTCACATTTGAAGACCAAGACGTATCAAAATTCAATTCAGAAAATTTGTGATCCGACCCATCACCAAAACCGAACCAGATCATCATTGACCAAAATTGACACACAAGTGACACAACACACACCTAAATTAGTGATTAGTAGTAGATTAGTGACGTGTATAAATATAATTTTCTAGGTGTGCCCCCACAATATACAAGATTGGCGAATTAAAGAAAATAACATTATAGCCACAGATTCAAAAGGTATTCGTAGGACGGTCATCTCTTCCTTTTTATGTAGCGTAAATGAAGACAGGAACCATTTATTTTGAAGTATGATCTTTTGGGCCTCGATAATAATATTTGTGTAATAATTAATTATGTTGAATTTAATTATCACAATGATTATGAGCAAATTCTAATGAGGAATTATAATTCCATAAATAATAATATTAATTATCATATAATTAATATGTTCGAACTATATCATTTACATATAATCTCGTTCAATTCAATACCAATTGTGATTGTCTAATACTCCCTCCATCCATTTTTATTAGGAATATTTTTCATATTTAAAAGTCCCTAATTAGATTTTTATATTGACTAATTTGTGAGATGAATGTATGGAGGAATATTTGAATTGAAAAACAAATTTAAAATTTTATTAACTTCATATCAAATGTCCCTAATTGTTAGGGATGAAGGGTGTACAATATTGGCATGGACACTATAAATTCCAACACCATATCCTTTAATATGATCTCTCAGAGTCATACTAAGGACAATTACTTCTTTGTTGTACCACACCATCCTTAAGATAGGTTTGAATTAATGCTCAATGGGCTTCTTTTGCTTTAGCCACACAAATCATGTTCATGGTTTTGACCCACCTCGACGATGCGTTTAAGGGTGGAGGGTTTTGACCCACCTCGACGATGCCATTTAAGGGTAGGAGGTTTTGGGCAGTGAAGGAAGGAATTAGGAGGGCATGGAAAAGTAGTGTCTATCCTAAAATTTTGAAAATTTAATATTAAAAATATAATTTTATTATTAAATTTATTGAAATTAAGTTGTTTGTCACTAAATTTTTGTATATTTTGTTCGTTTATATAATATTAGTGCATTCGTTTTTCATATAAAATTTTTGGTTAAAATTAACTATCTTTGGATAGGTTGAGTTTTTTAGGGGGGCTACGGATTTTTGCTTGCGGATGGATTCACTAGTGTAGATCTCGCATGGTAGTGGTTGAGAATACATTTTCTTGGGAATAGATGAAAGAGATGTTTATAGGTGTTACAGTAATGAATAAGTTGGAGTGAGATATCTGTAGGTAATATGAAAGGGGCAATGTTCGTCGTTTTTTTTTTTAATTATTTGTGATACTTTCCGTAGATTGAAGAAAAAACTGGAAGTTGCACACACGAATGGTCATGGGACCTGTTTTGCGGTATTCTACTCTATGTTATAATGTACATTATCTGCTTGGCTCATATCCAGTAAATAAATATTGTCTCTACATGAAACATTAACTCTTGCTTTCGATTTGTCTTTATAAATTCTATTAGGCGCTAAGCTACAAAAAGCATAATTCTTTTTAGCTAAACAAATAATTGAGGTGAACTTGAAAATGATAGAAATTTAGATAGAGGGGTGAAAGGTAATGTCAGGTTTCAAAATTCGGTCAAAATTTTTTTATCCTAAACGATACCAATTCTTTTCTTCAACATTTTAACTCTTAAGTTTTGGTTTCTTTATTTTACTTTTTAGTTTTTCTTTTATTTTGGTTTTATAATTTTCGTGTTGCCATCGGAACAACTTAATTAGTGTTTTCGTTGTTTTTTGTTCTTGGGCAGCTATTAATGAGTCTTTCCATGGTTGTAGTTAGAATAGCTTTTGGTTGATAGCAGCGGTGTACTGTCGTTTGATGGGCACCACTAACTAGTTATATATAAAGAGTTGACTGACGTCGAAGATGGTGAGGAAGTCATTGTTGGAAAATCTATCGAATTCAAGTAAGGTAAGGAGGGCCACTATCAATTGAATAAGCGTATCAAAGAAGAATGAGTCGCGCCCACAGATACCATCGAGAAGAAACAATGAACAAGGGTGGGAATAAGATATAACAAATGGGTAGGACAACCAAGGTTAATTCAATGGCTTTATGAGATAATCGGTATACTTTCTTCGTAGGCAGGCTCAGCGGTATCCAATCAATGTAGTCGGCGGAACATATTCAAGCTCCATTTCCTACCGATGCCATATCTGCTTTTTCTTTCATTTATAAAATTCAGCATTTCGCTTTGTTAAAAGCTCGTTCAGTCATGACTTGAGGAGGCACATCCACTAGGTGTGGTCAGTCTCCATGCGTAGGAGGCGTGAGAAGCTTACAACTGTTCACTAATTATGGCCAGTTGTGGTGATAGATGGAATTACTTTGACTACCATTCCTCTGAAGCGAGCCAACAAAGTGGGAAGGAGCAATTTGAAGGCGTAGAGCGTCTAGCGTTGATACATAGAGCGACAGCGTAGTGGAATTTTGATAAAAAGTCTTTCCCCTTTTTTATTATAGTATAGGTATTTCATTAGCTACTCTTTGTGTATTGAATGAATGATGGTATGAAGAATTAGTAATATGTAAGGATGGGATATGTTGGAGCAGAAGAGGTTATAATTTTAATTAATATTTTAAGTTTTATTATTGTTTATATTTTAAAATTGATTTCAATAAGTTACTTTTATCCAACTCCAAATTTATCCTTACTAATAAAACTCAGTTTGAAGTTCAAAAATAGGAAAATTCATTCCCTCGTTTGATAGGTTAGATTGGTTGAAGGACACTTGGAAACTTTAGTTCCTCAATTGAAATTGTGTGCATAGTATAGTAGTCATAAGAAATGGTGAACTTGTTATGCCTTTAGCTTGATAAAATGAAGGAGGAAATTCTTGAAATACCCCCATAGCAATTACGTACAATGTTATTAAAGAAACTGAATTTATGCCGTGTGTTTATTATGAAACAAGCAATTATGGTCATGTCTTTATAGAAAAAAGCAGAATTAAAACTTGCATAACCAAGCAAGCGAAAAGTTAAATGGCTTACTAGATATCAAACATGAAACTATTAAACGTACATAACAATCATGAAAGGAATTTACTTATATTCTTACAACATTAAGTAAATTCTTGGTTGTTAACCATCAAAAATGAAAAAAATGTCAGTACGAAAATATTTAAAAAGGTGGTCTTATTGATATATTGAATCAAAGTACAAATATTTATTACATTGTGAAAAGTACAAATATAAATATAATGTTTATAAAGCAAATTTCTTGTAATATGTATTCAGCAGTCTAACGATGTAATCTGATGATGAACGAATTCCTTGTTTGAACTTGTGATTCTGGCATTCTTGAATTTCTTAGCATCTTGAAAAATCTTTCTTGAAATCTGAGGAGAATCACACGATGAAATTTGAGCCCAAGGCTAGCGTTGCGATAGATATTCGTTATATATGTGTGCTATGGCTTGATTTAGAAAACTTGATATAAAATTTTAGTTAACTTACAGCAAAGATATTCCACATCTTATCTCGACAAGGTTAGAACAAATACGCGATCGCGTCGGTTGGCATGTATTTCTTTCAAGCAGATGGACATTACATTGGCATTTGCCCGAGCACTTGGATAGAAACTACTTTATGAATTAATTAGTTAGAAAAAATAGCAAATATGAAGAAATTGACAAATTGAAAAAATTATTTCTTAGTCAGCGTACCGATACGAAACCGGTAACCGTGATGATATTCCGTTATTGTTCATAGTTTTAAAATTGTGATTAAGCAAATTTGGGTTGAAGAACAAAGTGATAATAAAAATTGTTATTTTTAGAAAATGATGTTGTTGAATATGGAGTATTTAGAAAATTTTTACTTTGATATTGTACACTAAAAATATTAAGAAATATTAATATTAAGAAATGTAAATGTGTAAATATTAATACTAAAATATTAAAAATATTAATAGTAAATATTAAAAAAAAAATTCATCATATTCAAATAGTCTTCTTTTAATTAGAAATATCTGAAATTGTACACTAATTTTGAATCATGATACTTTCCATGATAAACATGAAATGGTATCTTGCTTAGCCGACTTGATTGATCTCAAACGAACAAAAAATGATATACGATGGAGAAGAAACGAATATTTGCCTACAATTTGAGAAAAACAATTTAGAAATAAAATTGAACATAATTGAGAAATATTAACCACAATTAGAGAAACATTAACAACAATTTGACAATTAACTATCTCCGATTAATACCACATGTCTGATAATTTCATAATATTTAAGACATAGTCTCAATTGACATGAAAAAAATAATTTATTAACACAATAATTTGAAATATTTGAGACATAATCTCGATTAATAACAATTTCAAAATTAATTTTAGATTAACAATAATTTCTGATTAACTATAATCTCAATTAATACATAATTTCATAAAATCGATCTAACAAACTAATTGTAAGTCTTTGTTGTCCCAATAATCATTGCTCTAATTTGCTTATTTGACAATAATCATGGCTCGAATGATTGTATACTAACAACCATGACTCACAATTAAACATAAACAATCATGGGATCAATTCGCTAGTATTATAATAATCGAATTAGAACAAACATTTAACATATAATTTCAATTTAACAAAAATTTACCAAATATTAATAACAACATATTAATAATTTGAGAAAGATTAACAACAATTTAAGAAATATCAACAACAAAAATTAACAAAATAAGTGTGTTGGGAAAGCGTGAAAGAAGCTAATTATGAGCATGCTTGAAGTGAAACAAGCGAATTAGCTATGTGCTTGTTACTGCTATGAAGCAAATTTTTTCTTGTTTTTTATAAAACAAGGAAATTACTTGTTAGTTGGTGATAACATGAAATAATTTCTTTATTTTCTCGTTTATTGTGTAGTCAAATCAATCGAGTGCAATCAAATGGATGTGAGCAATAATTTTGATTTTATAATCCCTACAATCCATTTTAATTGTCGTTTGACTAATGAAAATGGGTAAGATCAATTTTTTGACAGAGTGAATTTAGTAATCGAGAGGCGGGTTAGGACAGAAAAGAACAAAAGCCAAAGGTTAGAATGGCGTAAAGCTTTTGAAAGTATTAAATTTGTGATTCTGAAACAATAGAAAAAGAGTGTTGAAACATTTGTGTGAAGTGGGTTAAATCATGAATGAGCATTTAACCCGGCCTCTGAGGTAGTCATCCCCGGGACACAAAACCTCTAATCATCGCTAACGAATGTTAATTAATTGTTATTTATTTTATGTAATTAATTATTCAATACTTCTAAGTAATTAATTATTTAATTCATTCTTATGTAATTAAATATTTAATTGTCTTATGTAATTAATTGTTCTTATGCGATTAATTGTTTTATATTTCTTATATACTTAATTATTTAATCCATTCTTATGTAATTAAATATTTAATATTTATGTAATTAATTATTTCGTATTCTTGTAATTAATTATTTAATTCATTCTTTGTGTTTATAAACAAACAAGTTAATAAAGTACTTATTATCTATAAGCGCAAAAGTAAATTTCTTTGTGTGTAATGAGATGTAATGAATTTGCTTATTGTGTAATAAACATAATCAATTTGGTAGTGTATTTATAAGCAATTAAACTAGTTTATTTATAGCGTTGGAAAAATTAAACATTGCCAGCAGCATGAAAGCATGGGCTAACATTACATATGGCATGAGAATAGACCGATTATTCTACTGGCATGGGCGTAATTCGACATTCGGGTAAAATAGTTATTTCGTGTTTGCATGTTATTGTTTGGTGTGTATATTTGCCGAAATGAGCAAGCAGATAGCAAGTATGAAGTTTAGCCGATTCCAAGGACTATGTGTGCAATTACTCCACATATTTCCCGCCAACCCTTGTATGCTTTAGCCTTTAGCCGCCTTCTCCACAGTAATTATCTCACACCCAAAATTGCAAAACATAAAACCCACACACATTAAACCCTAGCCTGAATCAAGTAATGGCAGCTTCGAAATTGACTGAATACGAAAGGCTGAGGCTGGAAAACGTAAAGCGAAACGAAGAAAAGCTGTCTGCTCTCAAAGTAACAACTCGTGCCTCTCAATTATCTTCCTTCATTAAGCATCAACGGTACCCTTCTCTCAACATTTCTCTGTTTTTTTTATTACTACCTCCATCGCACAATCATCGTTCAGTTTTGAATTTTGATGCTCGACTTATTAAATTATGAACTCCAGTGTCTTTATATCTTCATTTCAATTACCTGGTTATAAAATAGGAGTATACTTTACCTTTCACCCTAAATTAATTTTATTTAAATATTTTGTTATTTAAAGCTTCTATCTATTCTGATTATGCCTACTACCTCCATCCCAAAAAGATTTTTTAGTTTTGAATTTTAATGGTTGATTTTTTTAAGTTTATGATTGACTTTTTAAATTTTGAAAATCAAATATAGATTATATATGTTGTCTTCACCTCTGTTCGATTCTGCTTTGGGAAGTTTGTCTTAGCAATAAAAAGTACTCAAATTTGATCATAAATTAATCTTATTTTAATGTTTTGCTGTTAACTTAGAACATGATAATAAGTGTCTGGTGTGTTTATTTAATTTTACGAGTATTTTGATATAAATACAAAGTTAAATGAAATAAATTTTAGCTTCAAAAGTAGTTTGACTTTTTTGTTGAATAAAAACCTCCAATTAAATTGAAATGGAGGGAGTATAATATTTGGTGATAAATATATTAAATGTTAGTATTCATAATGTAATTTACTATTAACATTATACTTTGAATTTAAATCGAAATTCTGTGTCAATAAAAGCTACAAAGTTTGTTAATTTATACCTTTGAAATGGATAATGTTTTTTTGATTTAGGGGACTATCTTCAAAGGCCTCGTCCACCAAAATATTGTCGCGTTGCTTTGCCTGGGGTATAAGCTCAGCAACGCCGATTGGTAGAAACTAGAGTCGCAACTCTAGGTATCATCGCTCTTACATGCGGTGTAGGTTCGGCTACCGTGAGGGCGAATCTTATTGAGTGGTTAAAGTAAAACTTTAGTACAATTGAGCGTATCCTTATTAACTCCTCATTTAATTTGTCAATGAGGCTTGAAGAGTAGATTGGTGTGACGGTTTCGTACTTTGTCAAATTTTCTTTTATTAGTTATTGGCTATATATTTGTGATAATATTATTATGTATTATTGCGTATGGCTTTTGATGTTATAGGTCAAATTAAATTAATTGTATGATAGTATATATTGTAACTGTATCATTATTGACAAACATTAGATTCTACATCGGATGAGCAATCTGACTGAGACGATAAATATTTTATTTTTTCTTTGAATTTCGGCTCTTTCTGACAAATTTACTAGAATCATATAATTTTGTTAATTCGAGTCTTTACATTGATTTTTTGTGTGTTGTGACTTCAGCCTATTTTAAATCGATTTACCATATATATGAGAGCGAGGATTTAATTTTTCCTTGTTGAGCCATTTTGTCGAGAATCTTTTGAATGACCTCCCGATCGATAAATCTGTTGATTCCGTAGTAGCGTAAATGCGGTGATGATCTTGGTTTAGTTGATGCGGGAATGTAAGCAGCAAATGCTTTTAAATCACTCGGTAATGTTGAAATTGTCTCGATAATCGTTTGTTGATAAGTTTTTACGAAACTCTACGGATAATTGACAGTGCTTCAGTCGTATGGCGGTGATATTTATCTTTCTTGTATTATTGATTTTACTGCGTTGTCGATTGGAGTGCTGGGATGGGAAACTTGTTTATCTTGCAATTTGTGAAAGTTGATTATCTGCAGGGGTTATATATGATGTTTTATGTGCCTCAGTTTACTATGATTTAATTTATCTATTTCCAATTGTCGATATAGTGCGTAGTTGATTAAAGATGGTTGTGTTATTAGGACACTTTACTTTAAGAACCACGATTGGAAATATAGATGAATGTAGGGGCGATTGGAGTAGATGAGCGTGGGGCCGAACTACATTACTTAATGCGATATTTCTTAAATTTTATGTTTCATGTGGATGGGAAGTGTCTCTCAGTTGTGTGTGTCATGGGCAGTGCGTATTAGATAAGAGTAGTTAGAGTCTAAGTTTATTTTGAATTATACCGTTTATTAGAATCGAGCACGTATTGTCGTCGGGCTAATGTGTATAGAGATTCTTTTCGTAGTATTGAGCATAATCTTTACTTTTGAATTAATCCATTGTGAACATGGGGACACACTGTCCTTGCGCTACCGTCGTCTGTGGTGTTATTTGTTTTTTGACTATTGTGGATGATTACTCTTTGTGTGGTTTGGTTGTTTTTGTTGATTGACAAAGCAGGACGTGTTGATACTTTGTCTGATTTTTTGCATGATTGATGAATAATTTGATGCTAAGTAAGATTTGTTAAGTAGTGATCATGGAATTTGGTTTGTGTCTTCGAAACTTTTCTCTAAAACTAGCGTAGTGTTCAGAACTTCTTGTGTAGGGACCCTCAGCAGAATGAAGAGTAAAGCTGCTTGTCGTCATATTCTAAATGTTGAGTCGAGCACTTGGAGTTCGAGGGGAGTCTACTATCAAATTTTGAGATGAATGTATTTTGACTCTGCGTATTTGATTAACGTACCCATCTAAATTCTTGATTTAAGACTCATGAGTAACGTTATTCCATACCCGCTCTTTTTACTTTGTGTTTTGGTAGCTTTCTATTTTTCTTTCATGATTAGAAAGCCTTCAGCTCGATAAGTTTAATAGTCGTAGTCGAAGATGTATTTTTGTGGGTTACCTTTATGGGAAAAGGGTGGAAGTTGTATGATTTGGAGTCCCATACATATTTTGTCTCGCGTGATGTTTTTTATGAGGACCCAATTTCTTATCTTACCAGGTGTCTGACCGAATTATCTATTACACACTGTGATTCTTGTGAATGATTGTGCTTGTTGTCTTGAGACGGAGGAGAATTTGGAGGCTTTACGGATGCAAATGATATTGGGCGCCGATATTGATGGGAATCCGGCAGAGCAATCGCATGATGAGTAGTTATGACCCAGTACGATCGATCTACCAAACCGAGCTCGCGTGCATACTTGACCACTCGCGTGGGGTTGTTGGTTAAACAAGTGATAAGCGGTAATGGTCTTGAGGTGCTTGAGTTGGAGATGGGTGAGGTAAATGTGCTAAATTATACATTGGGTGTAGGGTATGTTATTAATACGGTCTTGAGAGTTGAGTCTTGTAGTTCAGCTTTCCTCTTTTAATTCTTGAAGTACTTTCCTTATATTTAGTATTCGATTGAATTGTGATCGTTTTTTATTAGACACAAAAATTTCTTGCAGCCCATATAGCTGTGGCGGTAGTGACAAAATCCTTTAAAGAAGTAATCACAGCGTCCAAATTGAAGAGAAGCTGATGTAAGAAATAGATGTCTGCGTTAGAGGATAATAGTAAGTGAGTATTGTACAATTGTCTGAAGGTAAGAAGACAACAGTGCTGTGATAGGTATACAAGATCAAGTGCTTGAATGGTATTGAAGAATTTTGAAATTGAACTAGTTGTGTTTAGTAATAAATCGAATTGGAGGGTATGAATTCTGATGATCTTTCTTTACAGTAAGCTAAAATGGTCAATCTCTTTAGACCTTGTAGTAAGTATGGTTTAAAAATTGAGGAGTTGCGTGGATGGATGTTACTTGATACTTTATAGATTTATCTGAAAGGTTTATATGAGAATCATCGCAGTTTTAGGGTAGACCGGGCATGTATGTAGCTTCGT
The DNA here is from genome assembly GCA_019722365.1 of Lithospermum erythrorhizon. Classification (NCBI taxonomy): domain Eukaryota; kingdom Viridiplantae; phylum Streptophyta; class Magnoliopsida; order Boraginales; family Boraginaceae; genus Lithospermum; species Lithospermum erythrorhizon. The sequence goes on from JADFUC010002410.1 coordinate 56,395, forward strand.
AAATCTTTATATGGTCTTAAGCAAACACCTCGTTGTTGGTATGGATTTACTGTCGTACTCACGACTATTAACGTTGGCTTTCTCGAGAATGATCATGTTCGTATCGATGTGTTAGTCATGTAGATGATTTGCTTATTTAAAGGCGATTTATTTGCATTAATTTGATTCTAGGTGTGGAAGTTGCTGTAACAAGAAGAATATTTACGAATCAAAAGAAATATCATCATGATATTATTTAAGTAAGGATTATTGGATGCCGGACGGTGCATTTTCGATGAGGCAAAACCATTGTTTGGGTAGTTAGGCCGATTGCACCGTTACGGGGCGTGGGCGTATCGGTGATTGATTCAGTGAGCTTCAAATATTTTAATTTATTCGTCTGATTTATCTTTCTTTGTTAAATTGCTGTAGTTTTTGCATGAGCCACGTCGAATCATTAGACTGTTGTTTTGTGTAAAATATCTCAAGGATCTCTAGGTGGGGCATTTTTATTCGGGGCAGATTGTGACTTGAGATCAGGTTGGTGTGATTTTTGATTGAAGCTGGTGTCCTCTTTACGACGTTAGGTATCTGGTTGGATTGTGTTTAGTAATTCTCTATTTATGCTGTAAGACGAGGAAGCGAGCCGTTGTCTCTAGTTCCTCAGTAGGCCGGAGCGAGAATGCAGTCCATGTCATTGTGACTTGTGAATTGAAGTGGTTAAAGGGTTGTTAAAGGTTTAGGCATTGATCGTCCTACTGTAGTTTGAAGTGTGGTCGATGCCTTTCTTTATCTAGTACATGGTCGGTGTTTCGCTAAACACAAAGCATATAGAGATTGATTGTCGTTTTACGTAGGATCTTATTTTGGAAGGACCATTCGAACTCGCGTATTGTTTCTCTTAATGAAGCGATTGAGATATCTCTGTGAGAGTCTCTCGGAAGGAAACAATTTGAGTTTTTGCTGAGTTGGTGTCATGTCTTGTGTTAGAAACTTTGAGGGGTGATAGTCTTATAATGTATTAATATTATTATGTATTATTGCATATATAGTTTTTGATGTTATAGGTCCATTAGAGTCGTTATGTATGATAGTATGTATTGCGATTTTATTATGTTATTCAACAAGAGCTTATTATATTTCTGATAGTCGAAGATTAATAAACTACGATCTTGATTGACATTGAAATTTTAATTTGAGTCGAAAATTATCAAGTTAATAGTAAAGTATATAGAAAATACTACATATTAATATATTTTTTCCAAACAAATATATAATACATTAAAAGTGATTTGAGTTCAAAATTAGAAACAGTCTACTCATGAAAGTTAAAATGTCACAATCTTTTAGGGACGGAGGGAGTATTAACATTATAATTTCGATTTAAATTGAAGTTGTGTGTGCCAATTAAAGCTACAAAGTTTGTCATCTTGTTATTGATGGATCTTTTAGTTGAGACTATTAAAGTAATAGTCAAGTTTTCTTCTAAGCAAAATCATTGTTCAATTTGCTCATTTATGTTTCTGATTTGGATTTCATATTTGTTTATCATGGTTATCGTTTTGCTTACCAAATTTAATTGGCATTATCTTAATGAGTTCAATGGATTTGTTTTTTATAGATTGAGTAATTCAAGAAATGCATATAGATAATGTAAAGCTAGTATATGTATGTTTATGCCTTTTAGGTATGTGGTCATAATTGTCTTATGTTTTATTTTTATGTTTAATTTGATACGGCAGTCCGCAATATAAGTCTGATAATAAGAGCAAAGTAAAGAAACAGAAGACAGCAGAACCAGTGATATATCGAAGATCTCTCAGGCTTCAAGGGGCTTCATCTGATGTTTCGGCATCAGATGGACATGAAATTCCAGATAAGCTGAGACCTAAGATGGACTTGGATTCATTGGAACTTGCTGTTCGAAGACTGCATAGAGAAAAATTGAGTAGAGAAGTGGAGTCCTTTAGTCTGAGTGATGCATACAGAGGAAACGGCTCAGACAGGGAACTAATTGATTTAGTCAGAACTTTTTCTAGAGAGTCTGGCGATGTAGATAAAGCAGAAGTTGCAGATTGTGATACCAAAAGACGGGTTTCTGGAGCAGTTAAATTGGATGGCTGGGACTTGAAGCCCGAAAATGTGGCTCAAGTAGTACCAGGGTGGATTATGGATGTAAAATTTTTCCCGACTACTGAGAAAACATTGGTTGTTGCTGGAAACAAGTCTGGAAATGTTGGGTTCTGGAATGTTGATGCAGAAGAGGAAAACGGGGATCATATCTACTTGTATAACCTTCATACGGCACCTGTCTCAGGATTAGTAATTGAACCATTCTCTATGTCAAAGATTTTCTTTTTAATCTTCTTGTAGTTTTCTATTTAATTTTTTTGAAATGTTACAACTTATTTTCTTCTCTGCTTTAACTCGAATTTCGTTCTGACGTGGTTAATGCTTTAGCATGTTCTATGTTATTTGAAGTCCGAATCTGGTGTACTAACTTCTAACCTATAATATATATAGTTCTCTGCTTATTTAGCCATTTTAAGTCGAGCATTGGGGATATTTAAGTCCTCTATTATATGATTTCCAACCAACAAATTCACAATCTAGCTAATTTTGTTAGGCATGTTGCATAAGGAGCTGCAAGATAGATTCATAATATTGATATCCTTCAATTCTTACCAAATATTAGTTGGTGTGTAGATTTTCACTTCAAGCCATGATGGGTTTATCAGATTGATGGACATCGAAAGAGAAGTGTTTGATTCTATTTATACGAGCAAATATCCTGTGAATTCAATATCTGGAAAGCCACATGACAAGGATACAATATATTTCAGCGAAGGCCATGGGGTGTTTGACATTTGGGATTTGAGAGCTGGATCATCGTCGTCAACATGGAAATTGCATAGATCTCTGATTCATACAATTGACTTCAACCAGGAGAACTCTAACCTTATGGCTACTAGTTGTTCAAATGGAACAGCCTGCATCTGGGATTTGAGAAAAATCAGTACAGATAAACCCGTGCCTTTAACAACTATCAATCATAAGAATGGAGTACAATCAGCGTACTTTTCACCTTCTGGAAGGTTTCTTGCCACTACGAGGTTTGTTATATAGTTAAATTTTATTTCATATTTGCTCAGTGTCCACTATATTTACGAGGTTTCTTGCCACTGTGATTTTCTGCTAAGTGCTAGGGCTCATATTTGACCAAGAATATGCATTATCTTATGCTGCAAGTTGGTGATATTTAATAGATATACAGTTTCCAAGTCCCAGTTGTTGTGCTGAAAGCTTTTGGAATGAGTTTTTTAAGTACTTGACAAGAACTAATCAGTTTTTTCATCAAATTTAAAATTTTGGAATTACTCAAAGAAAACTACTATATGAAGTTTCTCACTGAACAACTATTTTTAGATGATTCTTTGGAAAGGAAATAATTGTGAAAAGGCAAATGATCACTTTTGTTCTTTGCTTTTGAACAATATAAAAACCGGGAAGCATTAGATTCACTGCTCTGAAGTAAGGAGTTTGCATTAGTTATTGTTCTTCAAATGTAGTCATGTTTTGAAGACGGGGCCATCATCTGATAGTTTGTAGGTATTCACTTTGGACGAACTGACGAAGTATCTTGTATAACCCTGCTTGCTTGGCTTTGCTTGGCCACTCATTTGTATAGTTATTTGGAGATTTTTTGAATGTCTTCTCTGTGATATTGCAGTATTGATCTGACAGTTGGTATATCAAGTGGAGCTAATTACGAGGATACATGTCGAATACCACATCTTAACATAGGCAAAGGAGTGTCAGCATTCAGGTAATCTATTCTTCTTTTCTGTATTGCTTTAGTGTTACTAATCACATCTACTTCATCAAAAAAACATTGACGTAAACTTTTTAGATGAACAAACACAAACCAGTCATCTGATTAGCTATTAGACTTTCAAATATGATTATGCGTTGAGTGGCACAGTGAAATACTTCAGCCGTAGTCAGGGTTCTCTTATCATTTAATTGAAGTCTTGTATATCTGTCCCTTTAATCATCCTATATTGGAGTATGTGCTACCTTTTGTCTATCAATAATTGAGATAAATCTCTTTATGTTTCAACTTTCAACTGATGAATAAACTTATTGTCTAAAATTTGGAGAGCTAGAGAATTTGCTGAATTTCTTAAAGATGGCAATGGATTTATGCTCATGTAGGCTTTTAGTTTAGCTGCTTCAATGCTGAATGGATTCATGAGATCTTCTACTTTTGATGTTGAACTTTTATACTATCTTGATTTATCTCATTCTGATATTGGGAACAGGGGAATATGGGGATGGGACGATTCATATGTCTATATTGGCAACATGAGAGGAGGAATTGATGTAATATCTGCATCGGAGAAGAAAATTGCTGGTACCTTCGATAGCGAAAACATGGCAGCTGTCCCATACCGCTTTGATGCACATAGATACAGAGTTGGGATGCTTGTAGGCGCCACCAGTGTCGGTGAAGTTTATGTCTGCACTTCATCTTAAGAAATAAGGAGTATTATTTTGTTGTTGTTGTTAACTTGTTATACCTAATTAGCCATTGTAATATTGTTGTGAACATATGTTACTTATGAGTAATAATTGTATCATGAATGGAATATCACTAATTAACGAACATTTGAATTACTAATTATGTTAATAGTTTGAACATATCAAAAACTGATTGTACTTCTCTTTAGGTCAGGCTAATAATGTATAGCCAAGTAAGAACATATCATTGATTGTACATTTGGGTGTACTTGCCAAAATGTTAAAAGACTTTAGCAGGATTCAATTTCAGATTCTGTTCAAAAAACTGAAGGATGCTCTCATAGCCAAACTATTTTCATTGAAGTTAACTTTTATCTAAGATATTACTCCATTTTAAATTACTTGAAGCTTTGTTTTTTTGCCAACATTTAAAGTTTGCTACTTTTATGAGTAAACTTAATTTTTCAATTTCTGATCTTCACATCAACTTGAACCTAAATCATCTTCAAAGTTTTTTCACCAAAAAATCAATCTCAACAAATTTTCCCTCAAAATCAATAGAAATTAACCCAAACCCAATTCCATCCCTAGTATTATCATTTTTCTCCAACAATTTCCTCACAATCTTAACTAATCCTCCTACAATAAACAACATCAACAAATTCCTAGTCAAACTCCTCGTAATAGTCAACCATTTAGGTTTCGGAGCCTTCGAAACTTTTGGAATCGAATAAGCAGGTTTTCGATTGGGATTGCTTTTGATTACTAATTTTTTTAATAGAGCTTCTCTGTTATTGAGTAGTGTAGGGTTTTGTGAGGGAGTGACTAAAACGAAGGCTTTTTGTGGACGGTGGGGGTAGAGATGCGGGAGATGAGGAATTATGATCAATGGACGGAGTATAATTGAAGCAGCACGAGATGCAAAAGCAGGTTTCAGATTTCTTTCAGTGGGTACTTCAAGATTTCGTATAAAATTAGTCAAACCTCCATGTTAATTTGAAAATTTTTAAAACTCAAACCTCCAAGTTAATTTGAAATGGAGGGAGTATTATAAAGAGAGCACAATCGAGTGAATTGCCGAAATGGTCCTCTCGAAAGTTTGTGATCAAGTTGCGCTTGATCCCAATACAAATTGAAGAAGCTTAATCCCCTCTCGAAAAGAATACAAAAGTTGCAATTTATCCCAAAGACAACGGTTCCATCTATTTTAACTGTCAAACCCATTTGGAAGTCAATTTTGGTATGAAAATTAAATTTTGAGATTTATGGGGTCAAATTTTGGGGTAAAATTTGATATTTCAATAAACGTTTTGGTTAATTAGCAAAAAATAAAAAATAATGAATGGCGATGAAGTGAAAGAGAATGGTCTTTGGATGGGATTTCCAACCATCCCGACCCCCGCCGAATCCCGCCACCCCGGCAACATCATCTACCCCAACCTCCCACCCATACCCCCACCATTTCCCCCTCATCCGAAGGTCTGAACCCCCCCGACATTATTCATTAACCTCTTTTGATGAAATTTTGACTATACCTACACATATTAAAGCTCACAAATTCCATAGAGTACACCTAAATTCTATTATCCTCCAAAAGTGCGGGTTTTATAACAATTAGAGCTTAACAATTTCATAGAGAAAATCAAGAACATAAACAAGGCATCTGTCCCCATTGCTTCTCCATCCATCTTCCCAAAACCAAGTCCAACACTATTTACCCTGTTTGCTTACTCCTATAAATTACACATGAGTAATTTAAAAAAATCATCCGTTTGTTCATGAAATCGAAAAAATTGGGAAAATTTTGGAGAGGCCAACATTCATATTTGTTCCATGGACGAGCTTTCCTACTGTTCAGGGGACAATTTAGATAAAAAATAATTGGGATTTTTTGTCCTAAAATTTGACCCTGTAACTCTCAAAATTTAATTTTTCGCCTCAAAATTGACTTCCAAACGGGTTTGGATAGCTTAAAGATGGAACCGTTTATCTCTTGTGACCAAAGCAAACTTTTGCTACTTTACTCAAACTACTATCAGCACAATTATCGCACCAGCACCGCCACTTTCAAAATTCATTTATGCACTGGCCTAGTTGACCCTCGCACTTCTCACGCAAGATCATAAGCTAAGCCACGCCAAGTGGCTACTTTTTTTTCTTTTTTTTTTTGAAACTCGATAAATTAATATGCGATTATTTAATAAACTCTTAAGATAATATTTTGGTCGGTTCCCGACTGGGATAGGGTGCCAAATTAATGATTCGTTTTTCGCTTTTTTTTTGCAACATCATGAAACCTACAAATTAATACTCGATTCTTTAATAAACTATCTGGGATATACATTTTTGTCGGGTCCCGACCTGGATAAGGTGCTAAATTAATAATTGCGGCTTTTTTGTTCCTTTTCAATTTTTTTTTAATTTTTAATTTGTAATTATCAACTATAATAGAATCCTAATAAATTAATAATCGATTGCGTGGTCATATGCAAGGGGGTTTGGGGTTTTTTTTTTGCAATTGATTTTTGTTTTTCCCTTTTTTTTTGGCTCGTTTTTTTTAAACTCTATAAATTAATACTCAATTATTTAATAAACTCTCTAAGATAATATTTTTGGCCGGTTCCGACTTTAGGATAGGGTAGTAAATTAATAATTCGTGTTTTTTCCGTTCATTTTTTATTTTTATTTTTGTAATTATCAACTAGTGTAGAAACTCGATAAATTAAAAATTTGATTATTTTACTGCTTCCAAGATAATATTTTGGCCGCCCCGACTGGATAAGGGTGCTTGGTTTTTTTTTTACAAGCACATCAGAGTAGAAGCCTCTGACATAAATTATTAGCTTCCATTATTTAATAAAACCTCTAATATAATATTTTTTGGTCAAATTCCGACTGAAATAGGGTGTTAAATTGAACTATTCACGCTTCTTTTCGTCTTTTCAGTTTTAAATTTTTATTTAAATTATCAACTACAGAAACCTCATAAATTAATACTCTATTGTTGAATAAACCTTTAAGAGGAATATTTTTGCCGATCTCGGCTCAGAATAGAGTGCTAACCATTGGCTGTGCTTTTTTCCTGCTCCTTTGTACATATATATAATTTTTTAACATCAACTGTAGAAACTTAATTAATACCTCGACATCGGGATGTGATCTCTAAATTAATAATTTGTTTTCTGCCTTTTCATTTTTTTTTTTGCAATATCAAATTTATATAGAAACCCATAAATTAATACTGATGATAATTATCTCTCAGATTATTTAATAAACTCTAAGTGACAATATTTTTTGTCATCCCCAACTCTGATACCCAATAAATTAAATACCTCAAATTATAGCACATTTCACTGTTGCCACCCAACTTTAATTGAACAATTTTTATCCCCACAAGCGCTAATAAGCTGTATGACATTAATTATCGAATTTGGTTTCATTATTATTTGATAACTTTTTAAAGTTTAATCATAAAAGAACTATTAAAAAACTAATGTTGATATTTAATCTTTTGATGGTATTATAACAGTTAAGCCCTATTTTGATGAACAAATATTTGAATCTCGTCAATTTAACGGGGTCCTGTTTAGCTAGAATTATCTATGAAAAGAACAGTCCCCAATTTCAGTCATATACTATTACTAATTTATTTACCAAGGCTTTTGTCATTATATATATATTGAAAATAAAATGGTTTTAGTGTATGGTCATAAACTTTTCTATAGGAGCTAAACTTGTTTCTGCACAAATACTGAATCATTTGATCTCATAAGTCAAACAAACAGATTTTAATAGAGATGTCTTAAAAGGCTCCTAAAATTTTAGAGCAGTGAAGTTGTCAAAAATATTTATTGATCCTGATTGCGGTATCCAAAAGTGCTTCCATTCTTCAGCGCTTTCATCCAAGAGAATGATTTAGAGAGTACCTTTCGTTGTGTCTTTCTCAATGATAATCAAGTTCTAAACGTAACGGATACGAATCCTAACGCCACTTTGATTAAAATAAAATAATAAATAAAATTGGGCCAAGTGTGTACCTGATTTTAGTCGATTATATGAAGTTGGTACGAATTGGATTGTCACAATACACGAGGAGAGTATTCTAAGATTGTCCACATTGAAGCAAATTACCCGCAACTACCTTCTATGACTAGAACGCTTAAAGTACAAACTAGGAATTCCTAAGACAGAAAACTAGGTTTTCTTCAAGGAGGGTCATATTGAGGTAGTGGAAAGAGTTAAGATTGTATGTAATAACCCTCCGTACTAATATTACCGTAATAGTATACTAGTTGCTCGGTATATTTCGAGGAAAAAATTTCAAGTTGAATAGTGAAAATACAACGGATCACCGGGTCGGGTAGTACATTTCGGCATTTAAAATTTTAAAGTTGCACTCAATGGAAATGATATTTATTAAGTGGTAATATAATTTGAGGATAGGAATGTTAATGTTTGGCAGCTTGGTTGTCGAGATAAGTCAAACGAGAGGTAATTTACCTAATATAAATGTTCGCCTTTCACCGGTTCTGCTTGGGCCCAACTCCATTTCTACTTAATTCCTGTCGAATAAGCCCAAAAAACCCCCAAACCCATTTCCCTCATCTCCTTCACGCTGGCAGACGTAGTTAACTCCCTCCCCCTTTATTTTTTCTTCGATTTCTCTTCCATCTATGTTTGGACCTCAAATTTTGAGAGCATCCCTCATCGCCCTCGCCGCTTCGCTGCAAAAAAGGTTCGATCTTGTTGGAATATTTCTGGAGATCGCCGAGTTGACTTTTTGGTTGACTTTTGTAATTTGATTTTTATTGCTCCAATCGATTCTTGGGGGCCCAAATCAGTTATTCTTGAGTTGAAATATCGTGGTTTGATGTGGAATTTCGAATGCTTTTAGGACCGGGGTTGACTTTGGAATTTTGGGGCTTAATTTTTGGTTTTGCGGGAGATATTATTGAATATAATTATTATTTAGGCTTTTAGATTATAATATATAAGAGTTGATGATAATCGATAATTGGGGTAGGCGTTGTTACAGTTGAGTTGACTTTCGAGTTGATTTGGGTTGACTTTTCTAAAAATGTGGTTGATAGTGAATATGTTATTGGACCGTTATTGTGATTGTTTTGAGGTAAAATTATGAGTATTAGGTTGTTGGAAGAATATATGTTGAAATTAGTTTTAGTATTTTGAGTAGTAAACGGCCTGGGATTTTGAGGTGCTGTTGCTAAATGGGTTTGATTAGTTGGAAAAGTTGATATATTGGGTTGATTGAAATTGGTTGAAAATGTTGGGTATTTTGGTTAAGGTGTTGGCCGATCATGGGATTTAGTCGGGATAGTTGAAATTCGTCATTTTAATGGTTATTGAAACATAATTAGTAATCTATACTTAAGTTGTCAATTTATAACTAAAATGGGTTGAAAGTCAGAGATTTAATTAAGATAAGGGTTAAAATTGTTGTGAGTAGTAATTTTATTTTCGGGTGTTTTGATTAGACGCGGAACGTGGAAAAGGCAACTGGGATCGATTAGACGGGACGTTTCTTATTGCTAACCAAGGTGAGTACAAATCTCACGATGGGAACCCTTCATATATATTATGTTCTATATTTTGCCTGTGTTTTGTCATGGAACTATTTTGACATGTGTATTGAGTGATTATGATTTATATTATGAGATAATTGTGGTTATGATTCATATTGTGACAATTGTGATTATGATTCATGTTGTGATATTTAGTGGTGGCGCTGAAGATTGCTTGAGGGAAGTAATAGTCAATTCCCAACTTATGTTCTTGTGTTCTCGTGGCCTTGTCGGGCATTTATGATTTCCGTACTTTGTCGGGCACCGGCAGATTCTGTGGCCTTGTCGGCACTCTGCTTTTATTTCTCGGCCTTGTCGGGCACTATTGTATTTCCGTGCTAATTGTCGGCACTTATGTATTTCCTGGCCTTGTCGGCGGCCAGATCGATTTGGCGATTGTGAGATATTTTAGCCGCCAGGCCTTGATATTTTTTATAGTAGAGTAGTTGGTTGTCGGGAGGTGTCAGTTGGAGCAGGCGCGTGACTTTGAGGTGACTTGAGTATTAGAACATGACCCCTATAGTTGGTGTTGGTCTTATACACGGTATATGCATATTTATCGTTGATTGGTCCATCTCCGCAGGCATTTTATGAACATATGCCATTGTAGGTTGGTATAGCTGTGGAGATACAGAGATAGGTTGATGACTAGAGTTATAGTCGTTGTTGAGTCTCCGTGATTTTATTCCTCGGTGATGGTGCCTTATTGAGACTTTGTATTATCTGACATGTTGTTTAAAGTTCTATGGTGTTGTATAACTGGGTTTATGACTCGCTTATTGATTATGAACATTGTGCTAATTATACTAGAGGTTGGCTTGATGAAATTATGCCGGTAATTAGCTTTCGTTGATTATTGATAATATGATCCCATTTTTCTTGTGGATCCTAGGTTGGTATAGATCGTTATACATTCTTTAAGGTTAAAAAGTTGAGTTGGTTAATGGTTGAGATAAATTTTGAACGAGGGCATTAAGCATAAAATTATATAAACCGATATTTATGCTAATCTATAGATGATGTTGATGATATTTTATATACAAGTGGAAAGTTGGATTCAAAACGTGTTAGTATATAAGTTATGGTCTAACCACTCTACATTGATACCATTAAGGTGAATAAGTTCCAGAACTAAATGAAGAATTTGGTGAGATAATTCGCATTTCTAAGTTATCTTGAGTTAAGATATACCGCCGCCTCAGCTTGAAATTAAGATAATGATAATGATTTGGAGGGTCTTATAATAAATATTTAGATGTCAGTAGGAGTGTGTATGATTATACTTGGGGAGAAGTACTTAAGGTGAACTAAAGACAAGTGGTTGAGTTGTGTATGCTTGAGTTATTAGGATAATGTAGATATATGTTTGAGTCAGGGTATGTTTGAGCATATTATATCTGCATTAGCTATACTTAGAAAGATAACCAATAGAGAGATAACTCTTGTGATTAAGGGTACCGCGGAGTGTTGTTGACGGATGTGGGTTATCGGTGTTAATTGGAAAGCCATTAAGGAAATATCTATAATATGGTGAGTAGCATATAAAATATAGGTCTTGAGGCATATAGTCTTTAAATAGGTAAGTATTCTGACTTATCCCGGATTGTATGAATATTAGGTTAACTTTTGTGATTTTGTTTTCACTCGCCTTTTAGCCGACTGCTTCCTATGGGCGGGCGCTTTTATGCCCAGTTGTTGCGTGATGACCTAGACGCATTGTCCGAGTAGCCGCTGCAGATCCGCTGAGGCGGCGAATGGTGGCTTTCAAGCACCTCAACAAATATACTTTTTATTTTCTTTTGAGTTTATGTTATACTTAATAATTATTGTCAGAAACAAATTGTTTGATATTGTATTTATACTATTACTTTTCAATAGTTGTGGTGTTGGTTAGTCTACCCGATGGACGCAGTTGTATTATTTTATTATCACGCTAAATGAAGTGGCTTTTTCGTTATCCATCGCGGTGACTTCATTATTCAGCCGATGATGGCCCTAACTCGTAGGCCCACTGGGCGGTCGCTACAAATCAAAAATATGAGCATTAGTTTTTGTTGTGTTAAACTAAGCCACTTAAATAGGCAAACAATTGAGAGTTTTGAGGAGATAAAAACTCCTCAAAATCTTATCATCTCCACCGCCCTAATCAAGTCGATCGAGTCCTCGGGACTCGATTTTTCAGTCCCGAATGTTTCCTTCACGTTTCACTTTATACTCGGGAAGTTTATAATACATTTATTATATAGTTCGGTTTACTGTTTGTCTCGCGGACTCCTTAGGACGACTAAGTGAGTAATATATTAGATAATATTAAACGAATATTATATTTAATATATATATATTACGAGCGGACCGTAGTCAGCCATCTTAATCCCTAATGTTAATACGTTAAATCCTAAAATACTAACTGTCTAACAATGAATATATATTGAACTTACACATACATGTGTATATATAATTTGAATGAGTAAATCGGTTGTATAATATAAATTGTTCAATGGACATTTTATGAGATCGAATTTCTCATATTTCCAACACATGATCAAAAGTCTCTTGGTCTTGACCACAAAAGACACATATTGTATTGATATGAATTTTAGTTTTATTTGATATGTTTAATTTTGTTGGGAGTCGATTATAAAGTAATTTTCAAAGAAAAAATTTGATTGTGTAAGGTATTTTAAGTTTCCATAGGTGTTTTCAAATATTTTGAGATAAGAAATGATAATTAGTTGGTTTTGTGATTGTAGGAATTGTGTTGTGGATTATGGATGTATAGATAGATTTTGTAGTCGGAATTACTAATTTATTGTTAGTTTTCCATTTTAGTTTACTTAGAGAATCAACTATGATTTTATTTTGTTGATGAATATAGAATTGGTATAAATTTAATTGTTTATATCCTTCATGTATACTTTTCCATGACCTAAGTTGAACTTTATTTGTTTGTTAATGGTTGTAAAGTACTATTGGGAAAATGTATTGGTTTGAGAGTATCATAGAGGCGTGTTTGAGGTTTTATAATGAGATTCGAACTATATTTTGAAAGAAGGGTCAAATTGAAGTGATGTAGGTTTTTAATTCCTAATCCTCCTTTGTTAATTGGTAATTGTCGAAAAATCAATCCAGTGAATTTTAGTATGTCGGTAATTATTCCATAGAAATTTTGAGAGTGTAGTTTCGAGTTTATATAGAATATGTTATGGAAATTTGAATATGGACATTGGGTAAACTAAAATACTAGTAAAAACAAATTTAATTAGGGTTAATTTTCCAGCTTGATTTAAGTATTTGCAAGTCCAAGATTGAATTCTAAGGTTTATGTTATCAATATATTCTTGAAAGATTTGGGATTTGTTAGTAACAATGTCAAGTGAAATTCCTAGATATTTGCCAAATTTATTTGATTTTGTAAAAGGTAGATTAATAAGTGTTCTTTGTCTTTGATCTTGACTTGTGTTTGGGCTAAAATTTATTTGGAATTTGTCAAAGTTTATTTTCTAGCCTAAATCTTGACAATAACTTTTTATAATATTTTTAAAAGAAAGGACATATTTTTAATCTAATTTTAGAAAGAAATAACTATCGTAAGCAAAAAGAAGATGATTAATTTTGGGGCTATTTCTTGAAATATTAATTCCTTTGACCTCATTTTGGAATTGTAATTGTAATAAACTAGCGGATAAGGATTGTTCTCAAAGTGAAAAGAGAACGGGCAAAGTGATCTTCTTGTCGAGTCCAAGGCAGGTAAAAAGGAGAAGATTGCTAGTGCATGGAAATTGGGCAAGTATTTCGTGTCATGACCAATCGCTCTCGAGATGGTAGCAACAACTCGAGGGTAGAGTGTATCTGCCAAGATTTGTTACCATATATGTTAAGATCTCGATAGATATGCGGATTTGGGTAATGAAAAAGGCATTACTTGGTGATCAAGTTACAAGATATAAATGTCTAAAATAAAAAATAAAAAAGAAGCGATTGCATTTAATATATTTACAAGATAGAAGTTTTTGTTTATGTGAATTTTACTATAAACTTAGTTGTGCTCTTTACACTATACGTAAGGCTTCAATGCGCACGGAGAAGCGCAATAAAACAAGAGAGATTTCTACATTGTGTTGTGTGAAGCAAACGAGCTTTGACTGTTTTATTTTAGTGTGTAGGTTGAATGTACGGAGTGTTCTATAAACTCCATTAGATTGTACAACTGTTGTTAACACTTGGTTACAATAATCGTGCTTATAGTGATAAATTACGTAGTTGAGACATATTAAGGATAGTAGTGTGTGTTGGAAGATAAGTGTATCAGAAGGCAAGTCGTGGGGGTTCTTGACTATACATCCGTATTGGAGTAGAATAGTGGTATAAAAGGTAAGAATGGGGGCATTCTAAGTCCTTGTTTGTAATTTCGATCATAGTGAGTCCTTCATCAAGTGTGTTGGCGTCCCGTACGGGAAATTTTACTTTCTACCGAATCAAGTTGCATTGTCGTGTTTTTACTTTTACGATTTTACTTTCCAAGTCGTAGCCATGAGTCATTGACAGTTGTGCTAACAATCGGTCATATGTGCAGATTACAGCTTGTTTCAATTTCCATTAACTATGATTGAATATTGTATAGTAGAGATGCATTTATATACGCGATGGGCGTTGTGACAGAAGCCTTTTTTCTGGGCTGGTTGGAGAATCCAAGGCCGGTAGAGCCATCGAGACCCCTCGCCTTATAGGCAAGTCCGGGATCAGATAGACATTCGAGACCCTGTGTCTCGATGGGGTCTCGATGGTAAGTTCGAAAAGGAAGTTTTTAAGGCAGTTTTGGCTCTAATTATTGCCTAATTTGAGTCTAACTAGGTTATATCTCTTTGCCTATAAATATAGGATATTTTCATGAGTTTTATTTATCACACAAATACATAGAATAGAGAATATTCATCCTAGAATAATATTAGGTCTTTAATATTATTGAAGAACATAGTTTTTGTTCTTGAAGAACTTAGAGAGTTTATCTTTGTTCTTGATAGGCTTGAGGTTGAGATTTTTGGTGATAAGAAAATACTCAACTGGAGTAGATTATAGCTTAAAAATGGCTTGTAACGATCTTCCGGGGTTTATTAGTGATTTCGCAGTTAAGAACATGACGACCTTCACATCGAGGGAACCCCAGATAAAATTCTTGTGTCTGCTTATTTTCGAATTTAAATTTTGTCGCTCTTATTTAATCGCTTAAACTCCGGAAGGGATTTAGGATCTTAAATCCTAACAATTGTACCAGCTTAGTCGTAGCCGGGTTGTGAGTTTAACAATCACGGCCGGAAGCGAAGGAATCAGGACATCACGTAGAAATCTTATGAATGATTTTCCACATTGGAAGATGTGTATGGATGGATTATATGTACGGGAAGAAGCTCAACAAACCACTAGGAGAACTCGGTAGCATTTGGACGGTAGATGAATGTATGGAATCGACAGCAAGTCTCGATGATCGACCTTTGTTTGTCAAGGAACCAGCTGGGTTAACGTTGCTAAGGAGACCACCACAAAGGGGCTGATGAAGGCTTTATGCGATCTGTATGAGAAACCTTCTGCAAATAATAAGGTACTTCTCATGAAAAAACTGTTTCACCTTAAGATGTCAGAAAGTACACCCATAGCGAGACACCTTAATGATTTCAATAGCATTATTAATCAACTGTCGACGGTAGATGTTAATGTTGATGATGAGATGCAAGGCCTGATTTTGTTGGCTTCATACCGAAAGTCGGTTTCCAATGAGGCGGTGGTTAGTAATTCCAGTACTCAACAAGGTTGAACTTAAGGTAGTTGTAGCGATCTTGTCTGAGGAGGCACGTAAGCTTCATGTAAGTAAAGGTGGTGCGTCTCTACATTAAGTGTGTGCAGTAGGAAGAACGGGAGTACGTAGGTTTTGAAACAATGGGAGATCACGGAGTGTAGGTAGAAGTAATTTTAATCTTTGTGTGTTGGGGAAGGCGGCAAAGACGGGTCACATGAAGAGGGTACCCGCAGTTAACGCGATGCTCATGTTGTGTTGAAATGATTATTCTCGACGCTTTTGGTTTTATCTGTGAATGCTTCCTTTGATTCCGGATAGTAGATTCTCGGAACATCTTTTTATACTACGATGACAGGATGTAATGGTGAATTATGTTTGTGAGAATTATGGGACTGCTCATCTTGGGCGATGGCGAAGAGTTGGATGTAGTAAGTGATGGGAGATGTGAATCAAGTCACAAAGGTTCTTTCTCGAAACCGACAAAGGTGAGTGTGTGTTCCAAATTAGGGAAGAGTTTAATTTCGTGAGTCGGCTGGGATGGTGATGGTTATCGCAAACTAGTTTCAAGACGGTAATCGGAAGATTGTTCGAGAAGCAATGGTAATAGCAGCGCGTAAGTCGTAATGTTATACTTGGCCGATGCCTTCTAAGAATACGGTAGAGGATCCGCAGAAAAGTGTGAGATTCGATATGGGAGTTTTACTTAAGATGTAAAGAATTGTCATGGTGAAATTCCCCGAAGTTATGGACGCGCCGAGAGGCCTTTGGGAGATTCTTCGAGATTGCAAAATGAAGATGTATCAAGGTCGAAAGGTACCCAAACCGACACGCACTACCATTTGGTGATGAGTTTGAGTCCTGGCTAAACTCAGCGACGCAACCGTTCCGTGGTTGCATGAATCATCTAAGTTAGTTGTTTGTTTCAAAGTCGCTGTGAGAGGTATTCCCAACCACCGATTATTTTCTAACTTTGAAGGGTATTCTCGATCAAACACCGAGGGTCATCTGTAAATTGATCAAGAGAAGCCTGCCGACGCTGAACGGGAATAGGTTATAGAATTATCGATGACCAATCAAGCTTGGAGGTTTTCCTCGCTATGGTTGTAAATAAACCAAAGCCATGAATTCAACCATAGCAAAGTTGGATTCTAAGATCAAGAGAATGTGTGAGTAGGATCTCAAAGATTCACTTGCTATGGTTGTTCGCCTCACGAGCGCATAAACTTGTTTCACCGATGAGTGCTATTAAGTGTAGTAGGATCTTAGAATCCACTTCTCATCACCGTTTCAACTATGAAGGTTCACAACCCTAAGTATTGCTAATGATAGTGTTCCTAACTTCTAGTCCTAGACAACTTAGTTTTAGATCATATTATCCTTTCTCATAGAGATGCATTGTGGATCGTGATACTCTTGTGAGTTCATGATCTAGACTATATTGACTTAGTCGTTGTTCATTAATTTCTAGATAAGATGCCATTTGGCCGGGATACGCCTCATGAGGCTCAGGTCCTAAGGATTTGTCCCAAAGGTTTTACTCACCTACACCGAGTATATGTGGTGTATTCTTTAGGACTTCCCCAAGCATTCCTTTATCCCTTGGTATATTTTATTTCTTTATAAATGCCCATCCTCTTCTCGTGAGAGTCTCAAGTAACGTGGAGGGTAGCTTCGTGGAGTAGGATGCCACACACTCGCTTTGCACTTACTACCCCTGCCACGAACTCCATGCTTTATTCATGTGTGAGTTTTGATGTTTCTATTTGGCAACGGATAGATCCATCGGCCCAGCTAACCGGTTCTAGATTATACCTTCCCAAATTTATCGAGTTTAGATCCTCCGTGAGGCCTTTAATACATATGAGACGCAATGTGAACTAGGCTTTTATCATGGGCTAGTATTTTCCTGACCATCTAGTAGTATCCGATTCTTGAGATATACTTCCATAATGGCTCTCGAGTCCTGAAGTTTGCTACATTACTTTGGTGATTACACTGCCCACACTGGGAGGATCTGTGAGATCATCTTGCAACTTTATTATTCCATGCTCATTTTCTTTTCTTAGGCAACTATGTCTTGAACTTGACCTTTAGTCCCTGCATCCGTGTTCTGACCGTCCCGAGTTGCACATAGAGCCTTAGCAGCATAATCCTATCTTGAGGTTGCATCTCCACCACAGGGGCTTTAGCAGCATAATCCTGAGGGTTATTTGTTGATATAGACTTTTTAGGTGGCAGTACTAGACTGGTCAGTCTTGATCTCCAACCGAAAAGGTGTGGATGTCTGGTTATATTAGGATTGGATATTTTACTCAAGGGCCTTTAGTAGCTTGATATTGAGATGGTCTAAGCATATGAGGCTTATCCTGGAGCGCCTATTTGGTAGGCTAGACAGTCCCTGCAGCTTCTCGAAGCTCTACAGGTGTTGTGGATATGTCCTGACCGGCTTTAGAGGGTTCAGGGTCCTGATGAAATATAACTGATTAGCCTTAGCAGCCTATTAGCTAGATATCCATGTCCAACTTTAGATGTTTATTGGACAGATTGAGATATATTCCTGACTGGCCTTCAAAGCTTACTAGTCAGGATGTCCATGTATTTCCCGACTAGTCTTAGCAGCCTTTCTTAGTCAGATGGCACCGTCTCGGATTTAGAGGCTGCTGGGACAGATGGATATGCGGCTCCTAACTTGCCTTAGTAGCTTATTGACTCAGATAACACCGTCCGGGGCTTTAGAGGCTTCTCGACAGTAATTGGGTATGTCTCCGACTAGCTTTGGCAGCTTGTTAGTAGGGAAGACCATGTCCGGTTTTAGAGGCTTAGTCAGATGATGAGAAGTATATTCCCCGACTAGCTTTATTATTAGTCGATGATCATGTCTCGGCTTTAGGGGCTTATTGGACAAGACGGGATGTATTCCTAACTACGCTTAACAACTTGTTAGTCGATGATCTTTATAGAGTCTCAAGGCCTCTCAAGTAGAAGCGATCTCGTCTTCGTGAGAAGACGTGATTCTTCTCAAACCCGGGCAGTTCTAATAATTTGCTTGATGTCCTGCATGTTTCGGATATCCTCCGACTACTGGGACCTCAGTCCTCTGAGTCTACAGAACATGTTCTAGATAAAAGAGGTAAGATCACTTCCTCTTATGTTATTGTTTTCCGCTCTCTCGCTATGTCACGATGCACGCGAGCATCGGGCAGCCTTAACTTCATTGAGACATTACCGATGTACGTGTCGCCCCTTTTAGTACTCTTTTTTTAAGGATTTTAAGTGGACAATCAGGATTTATTTTGTTGTTATGATCAACTTGGGTCCCAAGTCGCCCACGACTCATGTGGGATCAAGTCAAACGTAGTTCGGGAGGTTTGATCTTTTAACCTCATATAAAGGAGCGTAATTGGGTAGTTTATACTCATACATAGGAGTTCTATAGGTAAGTTAACTCCTCAGACTTTAGAGGGTTGGACAATTTGTACACATGCCGGCGGAGTCTATAGGTAAGTTAATCTCTGCACTCCGAGGGTCGGGTAGTTTATACTCGTGTTCGTGGAGCGTAGGGAAGTGTATTATCCTCATGCTCGTGAGGTTTTGGGGCGCTTTATCCTCATGCTCGAGGGTTAGGTGGTTTATCCTCATGCTTAGAGGGTGTTCGAGCATTTTTAGAAACGCTGAGACTTTGGCTTTGACGAGGCTGCCTTACCCTTGTTTTGATAGTCTCGTGTTGAGCTTGAACTTTCAACCCATCAATTACTTTCATGAAGATGGGGTGTCGTTGACTTACATATTTGGGCAATGTCCTTCGGGGAGGACATTCATTCCACAATGCTTGCTCGTGGACATATTTGTATATCACTGGGTCGTCTATGCCTGGTGAACTCATCCAGATGTCATCGGGACGTCCCAGACGAGTATTCCATGACGATTCCGCCCATAGACATAGCGTTGTATACCTAGCTCGGGTTCGGTTTAGGAAATACCACGACGACTTGTATCCCCGGGCTCGTATATCAAATGCCTGTCTTATTGTCCTTCCTTACTGATAGGCATGGAAAGGTGGATATGAATTTTGCCTTCATCAGCTCCCAGCTATGAAGGTGGCCCTATCCGGTATGCCCTCCTCCTCTTGAAGTCTTATCCCATCAGTCACTTCCGTGATAGAATGGTGATGTTGGTCTTAATATTTTGCGGCATTATTTTACGAGGCGCAATGCTCCATATCGTATGTCTGTGGATGTACTTGTTGTAACGACTCCACCCTGTGTCGCACGCCCGAGGTTAGAATCGGCCCACATTCTCGACACTGTAGTCACCAATCGATGGATGACCCAAATTTAAAAGACACCTGTCCTGAAATAACCCAATAGAACAATATACAACGGACAAGAACAATTTTTAAGAAAAAGAATCCATCGTGATGTTTCCTAACCACACAATAACAACCAATATACAACAATCTCCCCTGTACAAAATATCAACATACAATAGCCAGAAATCCCAAAATAACAACAATATAAACAACCGACTACAATCCAAAAACAACGAGACTGTGAGGATCAACTGCCACCCGCCGCTCACCTAGGCTCTAAGGCACGATCACTGAATGCTTCAAACGATACAACACCGCTTCAGAACTTAAAGATTGAAAATGCCGCCCATGGCGAAAAGGGTGTAAGTCGCGGCTTAGTGAATATATGGCTCGCTAAGAGTGAAATTAACCTCCAATCACGATGCTGTAATTATTAAGTAGTTAATCTCGTGATAAAATAGATGTGCAAGTAATACATGAGATATGTTTCAACTTAAGATCGTGTTATGAAGTTATTAGCAATTTCACTATCCAGTTCATATGTTCATAAATTCGTCACTATCATAAACATTCCAAAATAATGGCAATCAACAATAACATTCGTACATTTCAAGAAAGACTGTAATAATACCCAACAACTTCTCGACTCTACTCTATCAACCGACAAGTACGACATCACAACTAAACAACTAATCCAACCAAGTCCACAACTCTGTCAACAACTATGATACTACTCAATCCACAACTAAACCACTCAGTCAACTCAACAACTCTATCAACTCAATAAACTCAATCAACTCAATATAAATCCGGATTTCTACAACAAATGCGCATATAATCAACCTCAACCTGCAGGGAGGAACTTATGCCCGTCGACATAAGCTATCACCGAATCGTAACGAGGTACGAAGCAAATACACCCCCTTATACCGAAGTATAAGGTAAATACCGGATAATACAACTCATCCTACACCAACACAACCACAAAACACCCAAAACACCAAGAATGACTAAAACAGCCCTGCTAACCCACTTGTCCTAATTCAACTCAACTTCAACCCAAAACGCCTACTCTACCTCAACGAAAACCACAGTAATAACTTAACAAGTCATATTAAACACATAATTCAACACAAAAATTATACATTACACACATATTCACAATTAAGTAAGTTAATTTACACCCGTGAGATAAATACTCACCTTGGCTAACAATGAAATTACGCCTGCTTTCCATTTAGTCTAATGTGCTTCTTCTCACGCTCCACGCCTAACCAAAAATACCCAAACAAAACAATTACTACTTACTACCATAATAACTCCGATTCCCTAATTCAATTTCCCAACTTACAACCCATTTTAGTATCAAATTGCTAAATTTAGGTAATAGATTACTAATTGTGTTTACATAACAATTAAAAACGACAAAATATCAACCATAACACCCCCATCCCAATCAAGCCTCCACCAACACCATACATCAACACTTTTAAACACTACTATACAACCCCAAAATCAACTTTCCCAAACTAATATACCTATTATTAACAACCTTAATTCCAAACCCAAATACTACTACTCACTTTACCCAACTTATATCAACTTGTCTCTTACCAACTGACAATAAAAAAGTCACAACTTATACTCCAAAACATCTCTATTAAAGTCCATTAACATACTTTTACAACATAAAGTGATTTTGGGAAAAGTCAACCTAAAAGTCAACTAACTTATTCAACACATTTCAACCCCAAAAATCGATTATTATCACTTCTAACCACATAATCCAAGCTTAGATGATACATCTCTACCATTTTAAAGTCTCAAAACCCCAAATCATAAAAGTCAACAAAAGTCAAACTTATAAAAATGGTCAACTATAGCTCAAAATGTCAAGATTTGAAGATTAAAAAACATACCTTTTTAGATAATTCCCAAGAGATGAAGAATAAGATTATGGACTAATTGCAACAAGATTCCACCAAGAAAAAATGAAAAAAATTCAAAGCCTGGGGTGAATAGGGAGGTTTTGGCCTTCCTTAGGAGCAGTGCGGGGTTTCGGGGGATTTTGGATGATGATGAATAGTGACGCTGAGTCAGAAAGATATTTCTAGAGTTGTGTTTGAGTCTCGTTTGGTTTGCGGTTTAATTTCTCTTCTCGGTTTAACAACACAACTCGAACATGAACTTCACTTCTACCCCCGAATAATATTATCACTCAAACGACATTATTACTATCCGACACAAATTATAATACAACACTCGATCGAACAACAAGAATAATATTAAAATAATGCCTATACGGAACGGAAGAGTTTCACTTGTACACCGGATCATGTAGACACTGCTTGAGGAACTTGTCCAAGATGTCGTTTGGCTGGTCGTTCCCTAAGTATTCCCATATAGTTTGCTCATGGACGTAACGTTGGACTTCTAGTTCCTCTACCTCCTCTATGGAATACCCATGCCCGGATGTGCGTCTTTGAATTCACGCACCACATATCCCATCTCAGCGTCTTTTCTCACTGATATGCACGGGAGGTTGGCTATGAACTTCTCCTTCATTACTTTCCAAGGATGAGGACCTTGGTGTGCTTGTTCGGGTTAAGAAGGCAACTTTGTCTAGTATGCCTTCATTTTCTTCCTCTATGTTGAAACATGAGGCTGAGCTTTCTTCTCTTCATTTGATTATTCCCCGATAGGGATCGGGGCGTTGGCTTCTCCAATTTGTCGGGGCGATGTATATCCTTTGGACCTGCTGTTGATTTTTGTGCTTACCCCTAGTCTCAAGTAGGCTAACTTCCATTTATTTGCTTTCTGGCTTTCGTTAGAAGACTCTTCTGCCACGGATATGTGGTAATTGTTGACCTACTTGATTAGGACTCGTGGAGGGGATTTAGGAGCATATCCGAGTCCGCTTGAGGGACTTTGACGGGCGTGCTCCCTTTTGTAGTAGCATCTTGTTTTGTTTATTACCATGCACTTATCACCGCGAACTTCGTGACAATTCTCCCAAGGTTTTTCCTTCTTTAGGGGTCATATCCGGCCTTGACCAGGAGGTCATACACCTTTAGTCCCATGGTTCCATGCACAACTTTTGATCCACTTGCTAGCAGCACGAAACCTTTAAAGGTGTTGAAGCCATTCTTTTCCACTGGCCGGTAGAGTGAGCTCTTCTAATGCTTTCAGAAGTTCATCGCCTTTTCTCTGGAAGGATCGTGGGCCTACTCGGGTGTTTTAACTTTCCCTCGCTGGCCTCATTTATCTCTTTTTTCATATAGTACTGCCTTCCAGATAGTGCGATTCTTCGACTGTGAAGGGATGTTCATCAGCCTTAATCATTCTTTCAGATATTGATGTAGGGTCGAGGATACTGTATTACTGCTATGGATCAATGGTCGTCCCAGTAGCACATTGTATGCGACTAGGGCATCGATCACATGGATCCATAAGGTAATTTCCAGTTCACCTATTGTCAAGTGTCGGGCTACCTTCCCTAAGTCTCTTTGGCCATTTTGATTGAATCCTTGTATCAATATGCAAGACTGTTGCAACTCGTCTGTGGAGATTCCCAAGAGTTTCAACGTTTGGAGTGGTAGGATATTCACAACTGATCCTCCATCTACCAACATCCTGCTGATCTTCCTTTCGCATATATACCTGCACTTTAAATAACCCATTCCGCATAAGTATTTTAATATTATTCGAGGGTAGAAATTAGATTCGGGTTCGAGTTGTGTTGTTAAACCGAGACGAGTTTTAAAACCGCAAACCAAACGAGACTTAAACTATCATAAATATCTCACCAACTCCCACATCACTATTCATCATCATCAAAATCTCACCAACCCCTTTTTTTTCCTTGTTGGCCGAACCCCCACCCTCTCCCCCACCTTGATTTTTTTTTTTCTATTTTCTTGGTGGAATCTTGTTGCAATTCACTCCATAATCTTGTTCCTCATCTCTTGATTATCAAAGGTATGATTTTTATCTTCAAATCTAACTATTTTGAGCTATAGTTAATGCCATTATCTTGTAAGTTTGACTTGAGTTGACTTTGAATTTGGGACTTTAGAATGGTAGAGATGTATCATCTAAGCTTGAATATTGTGGTTAGAAGTGATTGTAATCGATTTTTGGGGTTGAAATGTGTTGAATGAGTTAGTTGACTTTTAGGTTGACTTTTTCCAAATCACTTTTAAGTTGTAAAAGTATGTTATTGGATTTTAATATGGTTGTTTTGGAGTATAAATTGTGACTTTTGTGTGGTTGGTAGAGATTATGTTAATATAAGTTGGGTAAAGTGAGTAGTATTTGGGGTTTTTGGAATTAAGATTGTTAATAATGGAAATATTAGTTTGGGAAAGTTGTTATTGGGTTGAAGTTGTTTAAAAGTGTTAGGTTGCTGAAATCAATGAAAATTGATTCCCTTTTATTATGCCCGTTGCAACAATTGTGTATCAATTCATTTACCTGCTTGGTTAAATGTGATTACTGGAACTTAGTGTTCACCTTAGTAATTGTATATTACTAGTGTGGGTTCTCGCATAATTTAAGGTTATGAGCTACTGCTAGATCTAGTCATTAATCGTTATAATACGTAATTGGTCAATTATTATTATTATACAACTTACTATTATCCGAGCCTAGAAGGCTCACACATACAATGATCGTTTGAATTATATTTCATGTATGAAATTAAACTACATTTGCTAAAATTAAAAGTTGATTGTAATCAACGAATATTCTCACTGGGAATTTTACATTGATAATGTAAAATATAAGTTGATCAACTCCTAATTAATTAATTAGTCAATTGAATTAATTCGGAGAAGTTAGTTGAGTTGTTAGTTATTAACAACTTGTTAGTGTTTGATTTTACTTAACGGTTTAATTAAATTTAACGAGTCGCCTCATTAAGCTATTCGTTGGGCTTTCTTTAGGTTGTAATCTTATATAGTTTAAAGCATAGGGTTTTCATAATAGAATCATGAAAACAAAAGCTAGCCTCCTCCTCTTCCTCTCTAATGGCCGAAATATTCAAGAGAAGAATTGAAATTCTTCTCTTGATTTTTCATCCAATTCAATCCATGTTCTAGCAGACGCAAATGTAGGATTCAACCTCCTCGGTGTGATCAATGCAGGCACTACATTTCAAGGCTCAAGAATGAAATTCAAAGGAGGCTTCTGCGGAAAGATTTGGAGATAGACTGGCATCTCTGCAGTACTCTCGTGATTCATGTCATTATATGAATTTTAGATTAATCTATATCATTTTGAGGGGATCCGGGATGTATGAATTTGGTATTTTATCGCCAAATGAAATTCATACTAGATTTCTAAATAAGCTGCCAAGGAGGAGGCCTACCTGGTCGTGGGGTTTGTGATGGTTGAAATTTTGTCGATTTAATAGTCGTTTATGTTCGCGTAGTAATCTTTTTACCTTAAGTTAATGATTGGTAATTAAAATGGTTGTTAAGTTGGATAGTAACTAAATAGAGTTATTAATATGGTAGTGGTGGTAATTGTACTTCTCGGGTGTTTTGGTTAGGCGTGGAGCGTGGGAAAGGCACTTGGACTAATTAGGCGGGGCGCTATTTATTGCTAGCCAAGGTGAGTATTTATCTCACGGGTGTAGATTAATTTACTTCTTCGTGATGTGTTGCATTGTTGATGTTGTGAGTATGTTTATGTACATGTATCAATGTGTTGATTCTTGAGTATGTGTGATTAGTTAGCGGCCGCCCTTGGGTACCACGCGTACGCAGTGTCAGGGTTGCCTCACGGCACGAGCGTTGTCAGGGGTTGCCTTGTACCACGGTACGAGCATGTTGTGATTTCTGTACTACGGCACGAGTGTGTGTTGCGGGTTTCCTTTGTACTACTGGCATTTGAGTGTGTGGTGATATCCTGTACTACGGTACGAAAAGGTATGCATTTCCCTCTTTGTACTCACGGTACAAGCGTGTTGGTGGTTTGCCTCAGATCTCGCTACGAAAGTGTGTTGCTATCCGGTATTGCCTTATACTCGGTACGAGTGTGTTGTGCTCTTGCCCCTGCACTGCTACGAGTGTGATGTATAGCTTAGCGGCCCACGGGCATGTTTCCCCTGTGCCGAGGCTGATTATATGCGCATTAGTTGTAGGAACTGAATTTGCGTTGAGTTGATCGAAGTTGTTTAGCCGTAGGTCGAAAGCGGTACTGCTGCCGTAGAGTCAGGAGTTGGATGGTCTAGTTGTTGGTCGTGGAGGTTTTACATTGTTGGTTGATAGAGAGAGTTGTGGATTTGATTGGGTATTGTTGTCACTGTTTACTTGGGATAGCATGATCTTCAGTATTGGTTGTCTTTTATTAGAATGTGCATGTTAGTTAGATTGAGCCTATGAACTAATGACCATAGTAATGACGATATTGATATAACCTTATGATGCAAGCATGATAACGAACTCACTAATGATATACTCTTTATTTATGGCCTTGAATAGCATTATATCCTACATCATCTACATATTTTGGCGCGAAATTAATGATTTTATAGGCACATCACTCAAGGGAGTGAGTTACCTCACTCTTGAGATAATGATCTACCTGCTTCCTCGCACTTACACCCTATTCCACGTGGGCGGCATTTTCATTTGTGTCGCTGGGATGTGTGGCGCCAGAAAGCATTTTTCGAGCTTGTTCGAGTGATCGTGCCTTAGAGCCTAGGTGAGCGACGGGTGGCAGTAGATCCTCACAGTCTCGTTATTTTTGGATTGTATTCGGTTGTCTGTATTGTTGTATTTTGGGATTTCAGACTGGTTGTTGTAGATATTTTGTACATGATGTTTGTTGTATGTCATGTAAGGGTGTGGTTAGGAAATACCACGATGAATTCTTTTTCTCTAAAAACCCGCTCTTAACTGTATATTATTTTATGGGTTTATTTGAGGACGTGGTTTGTAAATTGAGTCATCCATCGACGTAAGGTTGACTGGCGGTGTCTGTGATTTGACGATTCTAACCTCGTGGCGGCCGAATTGGCGATCGTTACATCGTACACGCAAAGACGCCGGTTCCGACCAACGCCCTCTTGCCGTAGGTCTGCCCTGCGGAAGGTGACAAATGGGTTGCCTGGGATTACCTGTGACTACTCTAGGCGCCCGTCTTCCGGCCATGGGTGAGTCTTCCTCTATCTCAAGGCATACATGGCATGACTCGTGGTCGAGTCACTTGAGCCCATGCTTTCTCGGCCTCTATCTTGCTTTTACCCGTAAGTCTTCTCCGACCTTGACTTCGCAGAGGTCGGATGACTATGAGAGCGGCGCCAAGTTACCGAGAGTTTGTCTTTCAAAGAAGATTGCCGCCAAGTCCACCAACTTCTCCTTGAATTTGAAACACTTCTCTATAGGATGATCCAGTACTCTATGGTACTTTCAGTAATCCTTTTTTGTGATTCTATTTGCTTCCTCAGACGTTGCCTCAAAGTGCCGGCGAGTTTGGCCTTTCGCAGTTCTTCAAACATCCCTGGAATGTCAGAGTCAAAGAATGGGTATTCTTTGGCCTACATTTCTTTCAGTGAGAGACGTTTCTTTTCATCGAGGTCAATACCTCCCTCTATTCTTTTAGTTTTGAAGGAAAACTTAGTTGACTTTGAAGTCACCGCATGTGATGTGATTCCTTCTTCTCAACTCTAGAGCCGTCTCTTGGTCTTTTGACATCGTATTTGGCTCTAGAAGGTGTTGCTACTGGGGCAGTCGACCCTTCTTCTTTATGGTTAGCTCCATATCATGGGCTCTGGTTGATAGATGCTCGAATGTCCTGGGCAGTATACCCTGCAGAATGTATTGTAGGTCCCAAAGATGCCTTGTATGCACATGCTGATAGCTGATGTTTCTGACAACTTATCTTTGCATTTAAGGCACAAACTTCTCCATCTGTTTATGAAGTCTCAAGCAACGCTCATCTTTAAGTCGCTAGAGCTGGTTAGTTCTATCACGCTAACTGCTCACGGTTAAGCCGAGCAAGAACTTGCATTCCAACTGTGCCCAACTATTTATAGTAGCCAGTTAAAGTTTGGTATACCACTCAAATGCGTTTTCTTTGAGTGATTGGATGAATTGTTTGACCATGTGATCCCCTGCTCATACTACAAATAAGAAGCTACATGTCTCAACAAAGTAAACTATGTGCTATTTGGGGTTCCCAACTCCATCAAATTGTTGGAATTTGGGAGGCCGACAGCCTACGAGGTATTTTCTACCGGGTCTATAAGGGAGGTGTGTAGGGCATTTGATATAGAGTACGAGGGAGTGATCTAGTCCTCGACATTCTTTAATCGCCTCGCATTTAACTCCCTAAGTCAGGTCAGCAGGATTGTTACGTTAGCCGAGAAAAACCGGTGCATTTGTAGCCTTTTGTTGGTTGTCTTTGGAGGGATGCCTCAGGCTTCTGTTGTGGAGACGCTTGGCATCTATGGGGTGGCTTAAGGGAGTAGTGCGCCTGGGCTCATTTCCTAGGCTAGCTTCTGCCGCCTGTTCGATGCTCGTGGATCGATCACCTTCCCAACTATGTGGGATAAGGAGTCATCCCGGCATCAGATTACAGCTGTCCTCCATCACTTTGTGAGAGCAGCCTACTTGTTCTTCCTGTGGTCATGACTCCTGTCAAGCCAATACGCACATGTGAGCCAGCTGGAGTTAGTGTAAGACTCTCTTATGGTGGAGTCAAGCGTAGAACCACATCTAGATAATGATTAATACTTTGTCAAGTAGGCTCTAGGCCTCCAGGGTATTCAAGCTCAGACAGGCCGAGAGATAAGATCAGTGCATTTTATTCTCCTGTAGGTCTGCCTCAGAATATATGTCTCTTTTAAGGCTTCTGGCAATATGTTTGCTCTAGAGTCCTTAGCAAGTTAGTTTATGTTTGAAGATCTCTCCGAGAGTCGAATGACGTAAGAGTGTGTGGATAGACACTGGCGTGCCAAGATTTGTAATCGCTTAGAAATATTTTATTATTTACGAGTATACGCCCAATACAATAAACCCATTTGGGAAACCCATCTAGGTACAAGGAAGATTATCAAACAATGAGGTCCGACCATCGCCTACTCTTAAATGATCGTTAACCGCTTCGAGATGGACTTGGATTTGATGGGGCCTTGGACTGATTTGGATTTGAGGCCCTACTAGCGCCTATATTTGTGGTCGATTTGTGTTTGGACCGTTATGTGATCCTCGAGTGTTCTTGAATTTGTGTTTACACCGTTATGTGATCCTAAGCCGGATAGGATTATAAATCGCGATCCTAGACTGATAAAGACTTGAAGTCTTTGGACTTGGTCTTGATCTGGATACGGTCCTGTTTCCGGAAAGCCTTTAGCAGCCAGATACCATATGGTCAGTTCTGACTTGATCTTGGTCTTTGGGACTGAGTCGGGACTTAGACTATGCTGTCTAGCCAGAGTGTCATAGCAGCCTTTGATCTCGCAGCCTACACCGAGTTCAAAAGCTAGTAGCTGCACTCCTCGAGCTTCCTCGTGTGCTATCCCATACGGATATGTTTGCACTCAAGCCAAGCAGATGCTTTAGCAGCCGCATCTCGAAGTTTCTTGGCAGATTATTGTGGGCTACTATATCCTCGCCTATGATTTACTAAAAAAGGCTGAGGCTTAATCCTCGTAGTTTATTTGATTTACGAATCAATAATCTTAATCTCATCGCTTTTGTCTGATTATGAAATTACTACGCTTGTGTAGTACTTGAATCATAAAGCCTTATTTTTAGGAGCATATTTTGGTGATGGAGATGAAGAATTTTGTGTTCTTTTTCTCCGTTATTCAATTCTAGGCTCTGCTTTCTTACTTTATAAAGTTGAAGATTATAACATTTTTGGCTCCGCTCTTGCTTTATGAGCATATTTTGCTCGAGGATGAAGATATAGTATTTTTCCTCCTCCAAAACTTTAGGTGGTGGAGGAGTTGAAGATTCATATGTTTTGTGATGGTTCTTAGTTTTTCATCTAAAAGCAACAATCTCGAGGTTTCTATGAAGAAATACCTCCGTAGCTGTTTTTATGCTAAATCTTCTCGGTTTTGTTGTATCTTTGGTTGTGTTCCAGATGTAAATTTTGAAATACTGGGGGTCTTTACTGGTCGATCCATAATCACCGACTTTTGAATTTTGAGGCAAAGATTCGAAATATCGAATTACTTTGTCCCTACTCCAAGGCAAAAGAGGCGCCTTTTTCATGAAGCAGGAAGGTTCCGGATTATTTTTTAGGTCAAAAGCATTTTCATATTAGTCTCAACCCCTGGAGTCTTCGCTTTCAAAACCCATTTTTTCTTAGATTCTTCATTTTAAGCCCCGAAGCCTCGTAACATTCATTTTAGGCCAAAATAGCCGAAATCAATGTAATAAGATTGGGGATTTTCGAGGCTTAATTTTAATTGACATTTAATTCGAGCTATTTTCTCGAAAACTGCTTGAGTTAAATTTTAGATTAATCAATGTATAAACCCTAATTTCGACTTTATTAATGTCGTGGGCTTAATTCCCGGAAACCTCTGATATTTGCCACGTGTTCGATTTTTGAATCGAACTCCTAATTGTCACGTGTACTGTGGTGGATTAATTTTTTATTTAATCGATTTCACCGATTAAAATAAATCGAATTTTATTAACATTATTTATTAAATTTTGACTGTCTAGATAGACAATAAATGTAATAAATTCCAAAGCACAATCTCCAATTGAACATATAAAAATTCATATAAAATAAAAATATATATAATAATAAAAAAAACGCCTAAGAAGTTAAAATACTACCTCCGAGAAGCAACAAAACGTCTCCAGATGATTTCACCGGTGGAACAACTCGCCGGAGAAAGGGCGTTGGATGAGAAAAATAGAAGAGGAAAATCGCCAGAGTTGACTAGAGTTGACCAGGGTTTGTGTCAAAATAAAAGTGTTTAGGTGTAATATATCAGTAATTGCAAGGCAAGTCCTTTAAATTTTTGAATATATCAAAATAACCCTACATAGATCTACATAGATAAAATAGTTCACAACATCCTAACTTTTTACTTTCGATACTATTGGGCATTCAAGAGTAAAAAAATTTAAATATAAAAAATCAATTTAAAATATAATAAAATCCAATAATTAGACTTTAAGTAAGTATCGTACTTACAAAATTTTGTAAATACTCGTCTTGACTCAAGATATCCATTCTAATTTTAGAAATCAACCATTTCTTTATTAGCTGGCATGGAGTATATTGTATGCTGACATAAAATAAAAATTAAATAACGAATGCATCTTGTGATAAATCGATAACCTATACGGCTATACATATGAGTAAGTTTATTCCCCAATAAAGAATATCGATCACAATTCATGTAAACGGGAAATAATCTTCTATCTCGATATTATGTTTTATGCTTTTTACTTTAAAATTTATATAGCATGCATGCATTGCATTGAGTAGTATATCATAACTATTCTTAATGTCTTTAATATATATTTATAAAATTTTAAAACGGAAAACATACAAGGGACCTAAAGAGGAGATAAATGATTCTTCCCGCACATATACTATTAACACTACTGCATGTTAAAGAAGTGAGGCTTTAAAAACTCTGCATTGTGAATGGTAGTTATAGGCGGTTACACAGAGAGGAGGACCCATTTCCCATGAACATGAAGTATCCAACCCAAGAAATGAACGAAGTACACAATTAGGGCAGTGGATGTCAAATTATCATCTGACAACAGCATCGTGCGGAATGGACCATTATCCAAGGAATATGTTGGTGCGGTGAAATAATATTACAAATGTAACATAGGATTTCATATAAAATTATGACAGAGGATTTTTTATAAGGCGTAGACATCGTTCGATCTGCTGTAATAAGACAAGTGTCGAGTCTGGCTGGGACTCGTATATTATAAAGCGTTTCGATCTCATATCAAACTCCTTACCTTATTTGAAGACCGAAACCCTAAAGAGTCTATACTATATAAAGACGGCGATATCAAGAATTAAATAACACCTCATATATAATGTTTTTCTTCTACAAAGAATTCTTGGATATTCGAGAGCAAACCACGAGTGTTTAGTGTAGGCTTATGTGTGTTAGGAGAACTCTTTAATCATTAAGAACTTTTTAATCGCTTTTATTATCAGAAATTTGGGACTTATAGCAGACAAAGCGGATAATAGGGAGATAGGTGATTCAGTTCTAAAAGCTATTTGAGTGGGTTAGACTAAGTAGAATGTAGTGCATTCGGATAAGTCCCTTCTTGTAATCTCTTCATATCATAGTAGAAGTTCTTCCCGAAGTGTGTGCCGTCCCCTGCACTCCAGATGCTAATAAGCATTGGCACCGAACTGGTTACCATTCCTCGAGTTATTTACTTTCATGTCTTTTTATTTGAGTATTGCTTTGTTTCAGAATGTAGCAAATCAAATGTCAATAAATATCGGGGGACATTTGGATTGATATACGATTGAGTTCACTTTTTCGTATATGAAATCTCCATTTAATGTGTGTTTCTAATTATTATTGACCAAATGTCAATAACTGTTGGCGGGGCACTCGGTTGATATACGATTGAATTCACTTTTTCATATCCGGAATCTCTATTTAATGTGTTTCTAATTAATCGGGTTTGTTAAAATCAATTTTGAATTTTGCTCGGTTGGTAATTCGAACCAGTTATGATTTGGTTTTATGCGATTTTGTTTTGAACCTGTGTAAATCCAACATCCCATTCGATTGATCAAATAATCGATTTTCGAATCGATTTGATCTGATTAACGGTCGAACCAGATTGTCCAATTCTCCTTCAATTCTGCTAGTTAACAGCCACATATGTGGCACAAGAATCAAACAATCATCACTTTTTAAAGAGAAAAGAAAAGAGAATGGTCATTCACGGCAAGTCATTCTGCTAGTTAACAGCCACATGTCTTGAGAAGTTGAGAACAATGTACTGTATATGTGGATGTGCTAATTTATGAAAATGGATGGAGACTAATATTATAATGATAAATATTCCATATGTATCAAATGGATTAATAGTCGGTAACATGAGTCATTTTAACATGGATTTTTCTTCTTCTTTCTCTTTTCTATGAATTTTCAATAAAATATCACTAACCACTACTCAAAGATAAATTCTTGAATAATTAATTTGTAATCATATTATGTTGTTAACTGAAAAAGGTTAAAAAAAAGCAAAAAAATTCACAAATAATTAACTTAATCCTTCCGTAATGCTCTAAGTGATTTTTTAGGTTAAAAACATTTTTACTAAATTGTATGTTAATTTTAGGCTTTTTGGCCAAGACATCTCAGCTGTCACATAATTTTTTACGCGATCCTCAATTTGTTCATCTTGTCCTGATGTTTTGATTTTCTTTTGTCTGCACACCGAACTATCGCTCTTGTCCTAATACCCTGTAATTTAATTTCCACTAAAATAGTAAGAAACGATTATATTACCTAAAATATACAATGAAATGACAATTTTATCCCTACATTATACAACAAGAGACAAAACGTTAAATGACTATATTACCCTATATTAAAATGACTATTTTGTTCCTAACACTATACTAGTATAAGGACTAAAATATAAGGGCCACATTTTAAATATTTTACAATTAAAATAAACCTCCACACTTTTCATTCTTTAACATACCCCACTCATTTCTTCTTCAACACACCCTACCCCTACCCCTACCGGCCATTTTCTGCCCCCCACCCCCAACCTCGCCCATCGACGCCCACTGCCTCTTTACCCCCATCACACCCCCTAACAGACAACGCCTCCATACCACATCCCCCCCCCCCCCCACCCACACAACCCTATTATTATAACCTACCCCACCACAAATCTCCCCTATCTAACGCCTCTACCCATCATTGCGGCTAGCATTCTCTCTTCCTAAGGAAAGTATGGCTACCGAATTCCACATCAAAACATAGGTATATAGTTAGTAACTCGTAAGTGCACGTGATGAAAAAGTATGCTTTGGTGATTTGCAAATGGGCCATAGAAAAAATATAAGCAATTTTAATTTGTGATATGTTATACGATTGTCATCTGGCGATAAGTGGTGACAGATTTCACATACTTCGAGTATCTTGCAATTAAAGTTAATGCTATCACACAACCCATATAACGCGGCAAACTAAAATGAAATGAATCTAAACTTAAAATGGCTTGGATTAATCGAGCGTGAGTAGGGGCACATGGGGGCCAGTGGAAATGAAAGGGTAGGCACTGGGGGTAGGGGCGTATAGGGAAGGGCGGCGGGGACAGGAGGCAAGGGCGACAGCCAAAAGTATGTTAAAGAATAAAAATGTGGAAATTTATTTTAATTATGTAAAATATTTAAAATGTGACCCTTATACTTTAGTCCATATACTAGTGTAGTGTTAGGGATAAAATAGTCATTTTAATATAGGGGTAATATAATCATTTAATATTTTGTCTCTTGTGTATAATGTAGGGATAAAATAGTCATTTCATTGTGTATTTTAGGGGTAATATAGTCATTTTCCTATATATTTAGTGGAAAATTAGATCTAGGGGTGTCCTGAGACAAGAACGACAGTTTAGGGGTGTGTCCAGATAATAAGGAAAGTATAGGGCCTACCCAGAAAAGATGAATAAGTTCATGGACCACATAGAAGATTAGACAATAGTTCATGCATGTCTTGGCCAAGCCTTAATTATAATTTTTGATCGAAACAACTAAATATATAATCTTTATTAATGAGAGGTAATAATTATAATTTAAGATGCAAAATGAAAACAAATAAGGAGAAAAGGATAACAATATTTCAATTTTGATTGAAACAACTAAATATATTAAGATAAAACTTTTAATTTAAATATGTTGCTTCTAAACGTCAGTCTTAAAGTTACTAAATATCTTTTTCAAAAATATGATTAGACAAATTTAACCTTAATATATTTCATTTATTAAAAATCTAATCATATTTTTAAGACCGACATTTAATAATTTTAAGATCTACGTTTAACAATCCCTTTAAATAATCAACTATATTAATAGGGAATAAGTATGATTTAGTCAAAATGTATTTATACACACATCCAAATGGTGTTGGGTTTGGGAATGAAATGACTATTTTGCTCTCTAATTTGCAAGTATAGTAGTTATGAAATTTTATTAAGAACAAAATTATCATTTCACTAAAAAAATTACTATTTGAATGTGTATATAGCATTGCCCAAAAAATATCAATCAAGAAAGAGTGAAACAAAAATAAGGAATATCTCATTTGTCCGGTAATAGTTTTTTGTTTTCATTTTGATAGCTGCTGCAGCCTACATAAGAGTCTCTGCATTGAAGAGAAAAAACATTCAAAGAATCCAAAAAAGGAGGCAAACTACCACAACAAAACCAATAAAAACTCTTCATTAAACCGTCAACAAACTTCAGAAAAAACATCTTTCATCTCTTTTTTTTGTTCACTTTATTCTCTCTTGTTCACATATGTATTTTTATTTACCATTTGAAACTGTTAGACTAACAGTTGAGTGGGCATTCAATTTAAGGTATGTCATAAAGCTTCAATATTTTATGCAAATATGGTATGCCCATTTTTTTTAATGATTTTAAAGTGGTTTTGATGTTTCCAAAGTGAGTTTCCTCACCATATTTGAAGATGGTGTTGAACTTTGTTTGATCTTGATCACTCAAACATGGGATTTCAGAAATATCTGCTGTTTTAATTATTTGTGGGTTTTATTAGCATTTAATTGAACCATGTCCTAATATAACTTGTTTAGAATTCAGAGAATGGATTCAAGAGAAATTCTAGTGGTATGGCGTGTATTTTCGAAATGTTTGTTTGTTAAATAGTTGGTCTATTACATTTCGTTTTGTTATGATAGTGTTTTGTTTGTTTTTAAAAGATAATTTAAAATAAAGAAATAAAAAACGTATGTTGAGTATTGATGTGGTTGTTGTCGGTTTGGCTCACTTTCCTATTCGTTCGATTCTCTATCAAACTTGTGCAGCCAATCGGACCCAAGGGGCAACCCAACCCTTTAGCTTCCACAAACCGACTAATACCTCGCACTAGCATAGAAAAAGGGCTTCGAATATGAAGAAGGAGTCACAAAGACTCTAATGTACAAAGTTAAGGGTTTTCTTACATAAAGTAGAGAGGTTTCAAGTAACACATTAATAACCTATCACACTATATAGGAATAGGTTAAGAGTAAGTGGGTTGGGTTACAAATAGGTTAGGTCACATAGATTAGTGGGCCAACATTTCCAACAACGTATCTAAACGAACTGTGACAGAGAGTATCATGTAAATTCTGGACTCGTTGATCACACTAGCGATAACATGATTTTTATACATGTGGCGAATGAATTAATACTAGACAAATAATACTCGTATAAAATAAAAAAAGTTAGAAGGACATGATTTTCTTTTCTTTTTTAAAAATGGATACTTAATTTTTTTATTATATTTGTTCCATTTAATGCAATGATTGTCAAGTTACGTTTAGGACAAACGATTTGGAAATAGTAGTAAGATTCTTAGGAAGAGGCCCTTTTGGAGTTTTCTGTTTAGTTTAGGAGTTGCGTGTAAGAAGACATCATGAAGGAAACTGTATTCCACATGTTTCTTCCTTAAAAGGGATTAATTGGTAACATGTAAACTTGGTTGGCCATGATTTGTGGAAGTACCTTAAAACTTGGAGGACAGGGTGAGTGAGCTATACCATACCTTCCTGCTTGATACGCAATTTGTTGTATTAGGATTATATGCCTTCCAACATTTGAGTAATCTATTATATCTTGGTTGGTTTATTGGAACATGTTTAGTTTTAGACTTAGTGGCTTTAATTCCTTCGAAAATGGTTTAGTTGAGTCCATAAGTCACGAAAACTATGAATCGCGTTGTTTAGAAATCTGTCTGCTTCAGTGATAAATTAATTTTTCATTGCAGGTCCATTTGACCAAAATAGTTCAACTTTAAATCGGTTCTGTCAATATGACCGGTGACATGAATGTTGAAGATACATGCTTGAATCCCTTAGAAAGGGGCTCTGTATTGTCTTACGGCGTTGGGCATATGTTAAATGACATAACAGCTGCCTGTTGGTTTACATATCTCTTGGTCTTCTTGACAGACATTGGATTATCTTCAAGGTTAATACTTAATTGTCTCTCAATTACTTATAGTTACAGTAACCTTTCACTCAAAATTATAAAGTTTACTTTCGCAACTAAGATATTATATCTATTCTAGGAACTTGATTCAGTGCATCTTCTAATATGGCAATTTTTCAGTTTTTTTATGACATTTTTTTT
Organism: Lithospermum erythrorhizon; assembly: GCA_019722365.1. NCBI lineage: Eukaryota > Viridiplantae > Streptophyta > Magnoliopsida > Boraginales > Boraginaceae > Lithospermum > Lithospermum erythrorhizon. The sequence continues at coordinate 93,923 of JADFUC010002410.1, forward strand.
TCTGTTCGTTCTGCTGACGTTAATTTGATTCCACTTCGTAATTTTCAGTGATGCTGCTACTGTCATGTTTTTTGGTCAGATGGCTGATGGACTGACTACTGTATTTGTTGGTGAACTGGTACGTCTAGGTACTCTACGTAACTTTTGAAAAGAAATAATCAATATGGAGTTTCCTTACCTACCATGAGCAGATATGAAAGTGTTGATTGTTTTGTGCATATGAAAGAGTGGAAACAATAAAAATACAAACCTTTTAGTTGAACAATATTCTTATTTAACTGCGAATTTTTACGAATCACTTGAAAAAACTCAATTTTGACTCTAAATTACTATTCCCTCGGTTTCGAAATAGATGATTGTTTAAATGAAAATTGATTTATTAAGGGATTGTGAAAATCTACATTGAGATTGTAAAAAGTTAGATTGGAAATGTAAAATGCTATATTGGAATTGTAAAAATGTATATTAAAATTGTAAACAATCAACTATTGTGAAAAAATAAATGTTTTTTAGATGATCATGTATTTTGAAACGGAGGGAGTATTATACAAATAATTTTTTTGATGTTTCAAATTTAACATATGAGTGTTTGGTGTGTGGTATGTAATGGTGTGGAACGTTTAATAAAAACTCAAACTAATATGAATAAATAATTACTTCAAAAGTTGGTGAACTTTTTTGTTGCATAAATTGAGTGAGATGGAGGGTTAATACTTGTAAACTGTCAACTATATATCTTAGTATTTCCAAGTCAAAGTACCTCATTCACATTAAATGAATGGACTATTAATTTTCAAGACAAACTATTCCGAATCTTATTTACGGATGTGATGTTTTCTTTGCCGTGATAGATTGACAGGTTCGGACATTTCAAAAAATGGCATGCTGCGGGATCTCTTCTTGTTGCTGTTTCATTCTCTTCCGTTTTTGGTGGTTGCATTCCCTGCAAGATTTTTAGATCAGATTCTTTTCTTCTTCAAACTATTGGATACAGCATATTTGCTGCAATCTTTAATGTAGGATGGGCTGCTACTCAAGTCTCACATATGTAATAGCTTCTCTGGCTCAATCTCTTTTATTCTTGTACAGTATTTTTTCATTTGTCCTAACTAATGAATAATGTTTATACGTTACAAGATTTTTATTCTCCTCAAATTAGTATTCCTTTTATTGATTTTTTTAGCTGCTGAAATGAATTTTATCTGTGGGGTATTCAAAATTTTTCATCGGCTTATTGTGATTTGAGAGAACGGTATTAGAGAAGTAATTTTCTTTAACAAACAATCACCAGATTCTTTCTCCTTCCGTTTTCCCTATTTAGCAAGGAAGTTGCACTTAAGGAACATAATGGCTTTACCAATTTCATTAATAGAAGTCAACCACAAGCCTTTAGCGATGCCAATAGTAATTCCTATGAACACTTGGCCAAGTAATGGCAGACTCAGCAGTTAGCTTCGTCTTATTAAGAAGATCCAGACTCGGACGATTCATTAGTATTACTCATTACTCTCAAGCAATTGGTTTAGCAGTAAAGGGATATAAGTAGGTGACGTTCCCTGAATTCTGCACTTCTACCCCACATCTACCTTATATGAATCCTTTTTTCTATCTAGTCAAGTGATTAACACTCTACTTTATTTATTGTAGGTCCATGGTTAATTGCATCACACTAAACTCGACAAGCAGAGTAGCATTAGCAAGCTGCCGTAATGCCTTCACAATGGTTATAAGCTATTTGTATGATCTTGATGCAAATAATATATCAGTTCATATGCAATTGACTAACTGGACTAACTGCTCCTTCCCCCCTAATCTTGAAGATTGCCAATCTCAGCCTATATGCTATTGCATTGATTATCTTCAATACTATCAGTTCATCAGGGTCCCATAAAGATGTGGAGAATCAGGTTTGTGGAACTTGAAACAAAAGAAAATTATGAGTTCGTTTTCGACATTTCTCTGAATGTTACATTAGTTTCTATAATTGCAGTACCGCTGGGTAGCATATTCATCAGTACTCATTGGAGGTTGCTTCGTTGGTCTATTTCATCTAGGGACTAAAGAACCAAGGTCTGTATGTATTTTTGTCTTTGATTACTAGTTCAGATATCGGTGGCCCGACTTTTTTAATCTTCATTGTTAGAAACCACTAGCTATATATGTACAGTCAAATGCCTGCATTATCATTAATTAACATTTAATTTTGTAAAACATATAAAGATAGAAACAAATTTGTAATTTATTTATTGATAGTATGTGTAGATAGTATTTGCAGGTCATCTATGGTCAATTTGAAAAAAGTTTCCCTGTTATTTTAGAAGGCAGGCTGTGTTAGAGGAACATAGGTGGTCATTTAATTGAATTAGTTATATACGTTTAGATTGTCGCCACTTGGCTCTCCTCATTCAATGGACTGATTCACCAAAATATGACAAACAATTTAGGGGCTTAGGCATTAAAGATGCTTGGGCATAATTTGATGCACAATATCTTTTTGGAAAACTTAGTTCTTGTGAACCCTTTAAAGTTTTAAAATATTTCGACAAAAATCTTAATTTGCTTTCATTGAAGGAATCATGAAACTACATTTTTCCTTCCTATCAAATTTCTGATAGTTCCTATATTTACTATCTTCTGTTACTTTTTCAAAGCTCAACGAGGCATTAAATATTTCTTTTTCGGAGTTTGGCATGACAATTCCAGAGGTCATAAATTGTTTAATGCTGCCTGCATAGTACACCAATGTCATTTTGTTCCATTATCTTTTATTTTGGATCAGAAGTTAATTGTAAATGTCTTTTCTTTTTGTAGATTGAAATTAGAAGCGCATGGAAAAGGCTATGCTAGAATTTTGTGGACATATTGGTTTAAAAAACTTATGTATTACCAAGTTGCCTTGGTTTATGTAATTACTAGACTAGTGACAAATGTTTCACAGGTCAGTTTAATTGTGTCTATTAGCTTCAAGCTCATTACGGCTTTCTGAATTTTTTTAGTATTTATTTCCACACTAGATTTACACATTGTACTACCTATATTTCAGGCATTTCTTGCATTCTATCTGATCAACGATCTCCACATGTCCCAGTCATCTAAAGCTTTGGTATGTCAATTTGAATGTAATGACCGTTGGCAATAATATTCACCCTCTCTTTATATGAAACTGCATGGTTATGCAAGGGGAAGCAACAGCTAAATTTCTTACCATCTCTGAAAAATTGATCAGGTTCCTGCAGCAATCTACGTTTTCAGCTTCATCGTTTCTCTTCTTCTACAGGTCTTACCTACGCGTATTTTTTGAATATGTTATGATATCATTACACGATCCAAGAGTTGCATTTGTTTTATTGTTGATTTTATTTTATTCCTTCAAATATAATATAGGAATTCACATGGACTGGCCAACGTGTCAAGGCTTTCTATTCCATTGGAGGTTTTCTCTGGATTTGCTGTGGTGCCGTCATACTCATCCTTCCTAGTTACTTGAGTTACTTAATGTACATTTTCAGTGTACTAATTGGTGTGGCAAATGCCTTGATGATGGTATGGATTGATCATTGTTTCCTCCATATTTCATTTAGTTTCTTGATCGTATAGTTGTTATCTAGTTGTTCTATAGTCTGTTCACCATTTTCTTTTTAGATTTTCTTAATCATAATAAATAGTTTCTCATCCTTTTGCCTTTAGTAATTCTTATGTCGTAGATGATCAGCTTAGCTAAATGACCATCCACTTAAAAGGGGGAATCTTTGCCCAATTCATTCAGTTTGCATATAATGTAGTATGTGGTCTATATTTCATTACATGATTGGGAAGATATATTGTCATTTGCTTATAGGATTCAAAATTTGCATTTAGTTGTCTTAGATATTCATGATACCTTTTAAAATTGCTTGGCGAAACCCAGAAAATATGTGCTATATCTTTCAAGACTACTTACCCACACATGAACAAAATAAGCTAACAAAATAATAAATTAAACAAATTAAACTGCTAACAGCCTAATACATGGATTATGATAAACAAACAGGCATCACAGTTTTGTACTATCTATTTCACTTAGTAGGTCTGAATACAAATTTCGAGTTCTTGACAATTAAAAATTTCCTTTGTCGTTGCATCAGGTGACAGGAGTGAGTATGCAGAGTTTCCTTGTTGGCAAGGATCTACATGGTTGTGCTTTTGTCTATGGTTCATTGAGCTTCTTGGACAAGATATCTTGTGGAGTGGCATTGGTCTTCTTGGAGTCATACCAAAGTAAGCTATTAGTGTTATGTTGTCTTTTCAGAATCTCAAATTTCGTCATGATCTTACAATTAGCATACTGGTGTATGCCCTTATTTTTTAAGTCATTCAAATGTTGTTAGGAAGGAAGTTATGCAAAGTGGCAACAAATTCCTTGTTACCTAGCAACTTATTCATAGACATCATCATTTAGGTCCTCATGCATTATACTCCATAATTGAAACTTGTCCTAGACTAAAATTGCCTTACATTATCCAGATTCAACGCGTGAACTACAAAATTGCAACCCAGCGAATCTCTGTTTCTCCAACACAAGATATGCATTAGGTCTTTTTCCTGCAGTTTGTGCATTCGTTGGCGTGTTGGTTACATATAGCATGGATCTTGATGAACCACCATCTCTCGTAAGCCTTCCCGCAGAAATAGAAGAACCGTTGCTAGTATAGTACCACGATAATCTCCAGTCTTCCACTATAGTAAGTTTACATGAAGTTATACAGAAACAAGATTATAATGATGTTGATTAACACAACAGAAACGAAAGCGATGCCAGAGGGTTGAACAAAGTTCTGCCTGGTGCGCTTTCATTTCAATTCCATTACCTGTCTTGTTGAATCTCTTTAAAAGATTTCTACTCTATTGCCTGTAAGATTGATTTATTACAGTCTTCGGCATTAAAATGTGTACGAATAGATTTTCAACAATTGTTGAAAAAATAGGGAACTGTTATATGAACTAGTTGATGATAGCAGTCTTGTTGAAATGAATTGTCTTTTGATTACATGTGTTTCATTTCAGGCACATTTTATCATACATCTTTCTAGTTGTCCCACCCATTTGATCATACATCTTTCATTTTTTTAGCTATATCTCGCGATTTACCTCCTACGTGTTGTTCAGGGGTTTGGGCGGCGGCGGGACCCCTACGATTAGGATTTCATCATTTTTTTTACTAATTTTTTATGACAATATCGTACTACCTTATTCAACTGGACTTAATTCAAAGTCAACCTAGAAATTAAGGTAGAACGACAACTTCGTAGTATTATTAGTTAGGAATTTTTTCTTTTTGCCAAAAGTAAAACAATAAAATTTTAGTGTTGGACGTATAGGTGGTGGTGGTAGTATTTAATGATTTTAATTTTATTTTATAAATTATTTGTAACAATCGGACGAAAAAATCTTTATCTTTATAAAGAGGCTAGTTGGGTGATAGTCACGCGTGGTCATATGTTTGGTCTGTGTGACTATTTGTTTTTGTTTAGTTTTTTTTTTTGAAACTCGATAAATTAATACTCGATTACTTAATAAAATATAAAAATAAATTAATAATTAAGTGATTTTTTAAGATTCGTTTTCGTTTTTTTTATTTGAAATTATCAGCTAATGTAGAAGCTCGATAAATTAATACGATTCTTTTAATAAAAGCTGCTTTAAAATAATATTTTTTGGCTTGTCGCGACTTCGAGGATAGGGTGCATTCATGTTTTTCGTTCATTTTTTTCAATTTTCCTTCTGTAGAAATTCGATAAATTAATACTCGATTCTTTAATAAACTTTCTAATATAATATTTTTGGTCAGTCCCGACTCGGGGATAGAGTGCTTGGTTTTTTTTACAATTATCATCTACAATAGAAGCTCGATAAATTAATAGTCGATTATTTAATATAATATTTTACTTTGTCCCAGGCTTGAGGATAGAATTGCTAAATTAATAATTCATACTTATTTAAATTTCCTTTTCGTTTTAGGCTACCGATAAATTAATCATCTTTCGATTGCGTGGTCATGGCAATAATGAGGGGAGTTTGATTTTTTTTTGCAATTATTAAGCTACATTAGAAGCTCGATAAATTAATACTCGATTGTTAATAAACTCTTGATAATATTTTAGGATGTCCACGACTCGGGGGGATAAGGTGTAAATTAATAATTAGGTGCTTTTAGTTCTTTTTATATTATCAAATACATAAGGGTAGAAATTCTATAAATTAATACTCGATTATTTAATAAACTCTCTAAGATAATAATATTTTGAAGTCGAGTCTCGACTCGAGGATATGATGCTAAATTAATAATTAAGCTAAAATTAGAATAATACATTTTTTAATAATTCAACTAAGTTTAGAACCTCGACTTTAAGCGAACCGCTTTTATGTCGTTAAGTGTAATAAGTTGTATGATTACTAATTCACACTTGTGATAATTATTTTGCAACTTCATATCTAGATGAAGTACTAAATCATTTTGAAGTTCATGAACTATATAATAACTATTACAAAACTAATGTTTGTTGATCGTTAATCTTTTGATGATATTATAACAATTAGTCCTGTATTTAGATTAACGAGCCTTGTTAGCTAGTATCTCTGTAAAAATCGCACATGTATGGCACATGACACAGTTAACGGTAACTTCACGAAAATTTGGACGGAAAAACCAACTGGAAACACTTTTTGAATTCAGATGATCAAATTATACGTTTTGAAACATAAGTAATCAAACACTTACATGAGATAAATTTAGGAGGTGAATAAGGTGAGTGAATAATTTTATGTGAGTCCAACCTATTTTAGGAAAGCTGAAAAACTACGAATTTTGTCATTTTTAATAACTTCATTCCTTATTATAATTTTTAGGGTATCTGATAGTGGAATAGTGGTTTCACCAAAACATAAAAAATGGAAGTCATCAAGAACTCCAATATTTTGGCGAAAAGTTGAAGCCAGTCGCCTTCTCAGATAACAACTTTCTATTTCACTTGTAAAAGCAACAATTCGAGTAAATGAACTAAACATTTTGATATTAAGCTTTTTCTTAGTAATATGTTATTAAATTAATTTTAATCATTGAATGTTTCATTTTTTAATAAAATATGGATTAAGTATTTTTTTTAATGGATAAAATTAATTATTTACCTTTTAGTAATAGGATAGTAAAAATATATTTAGTACCATAAACAAACGAGATATATATGCTTTCTAATTCGGAGTATGTTCTTAGCACAGAAACAACAAGTTAGATTGAATCAAAATGGATCTAAAGTAGAAAGTTACGGTTTATTAAGTTTTTTGTTCATTATGATCAAAATTACAAATTATATTATTTTTTAATATATTTTCTTTTTTTGGGTACATTTTAGGTAATATGTACCATTTTCTCAAAAATAAATTCATTAATGTCAATTATATAAGTTTATTTTTAACTTTTAGGTAATATGTACCAATTTGTTCAAAGAATTTTGGTACACATTCTAATTAAGTGGATACAATAATTTTGGTACAATTTTTTTTAATTTTTCAATTGTCGCAATGCTAGAATGGAGCGTTTAGTAAAATTCTGCGCTTTTTACATTGAAATTCAATACGTATGAAATTAATGAGCATTAATGGCCCATATTATTAATGAACTACTTGATTTATCTAATTTAAAATACCAACTTTATAACCAATCAATTTCTTATAAAAAACAGACGCCCACTTATTATTGTGCTGGTTCATGGAAATATAACAAACAAATACATATTAAAAAAATCAAAGATAAAGAACATAGTCAGCTCACTCGCTCAAACAAGAAAATTAAATAGGAGAAACAGGTTATGGGAAATGAAAAAAAGAAGTAATACTCCGTAATAAACAATTTTCAAATGATGAAGGGAGTAATAAATAGGATGAATTTCATCTAGGTACTGAACTTTTCTTAACATTTCGAATAAGCCTTTTGAATTCGCAACATTTAAGTAGGCTTTGTGGTGTATTTTGTAGCGTGAAGCTTTTGAAAATAAATTCTTGGCGCGTACTTTTAATAAAATCAAATTTTAGAAGGCGATTAGTCGAATAACTCACTTGAACTTTTTTATATGGCATTTTGAACTTTACATGTAGCGCTTTTCTTTGCTACCTTTGACCACTGCCCACCTCATGGCCCCGATGTTACCCGTCACTTACGTAACCGTGAACCCCACCCCCGCCTCCCAGCAAATTCCACGGACAGCAGATTAGTCAATGATAAAACAACCTGCTTTTTTATTTGGACTAAATTAGCTAACCAGCCCGGCCTTTTGTAACTATTCACTATTTCCTTCAATTCTTGAGCAAAAAAAGTTTGGAAAAAATGGTGTTGCAGATTCTAAAGATAGCCTTATCACGTTCTTGCACGCTTAACAGTTCAAAATCTACGGTATTAGTTTTTCATCCAAGAATTGCACCTTACATTATGCCGACTCACATGGTAAAACTATCACTTTATTATTGTTCTTTACATTTACCATATCTCATTTTTTTTTCTTTTGCTTTTTTCTTAAAAGAAAGCTCAAGTATCAAAAGCTAAAAATAATTTTTCATTTAGGGAAATGCCAAGTTGAGACTTTAGATTGGCTTTTTATGGGGATAATGTGAGGGGGGGTGTGTAAATGGGGGTAGGGAGACAGGGTTGTAGTAGTAAAGGGAGTGCCATATAAAAAGTTCAGTGCCTTAGGGAAGAAGTTAGGTCAGTTATTTGAATGTTGTTTTGTCTAAATTCTTAAGCTTAAATTTGATTTGGTCTTGAAAAATGCAGGTGCCAAAAATCATCGCGGATATGCTGAAAGGTTGAGAAGTTCAGATGTTTATTTAAAAGGTTGACAAAAGATCATGTGCCTAGATTAAATTGAGCCTAATAATAACTAAAAGCTTGGATCGAACGAAGCAAACTGAAGGAGCTCCTTATCAGTCTCGAAGTTGAGCATTGCGCGATCATCTATAGAAGGAAGAACATCCACCCCACCCTTCTCTGGACTATCAAGCAAGATAAAGTGATTATCCATCTGAATAGCTCCAATGGTTACTCTTGCAGGCTTTCCCCATCCAAAATCAATATCATAAAATGGATAGAAGCATAAGCTTGTTGATAGCCGTGGATTGGAATCTAATGGGACGGATAATATCTCATTCGTACTTATACCTTTGAAGTTCCTTAGGCGTTTGATTTTCACCATATGTGTTCTCACTAGTTTTTTGTAGTGTTCATAGCGAGCGTATAGAAATTAAGTAAAAGACTTAAAAGAAAGAATACAATTTTTTTTACGTGGTATCCCTAACAATGTATTAGGACTAATCCTGAGGCGAGAACCATCATAAATTTGACTATATGAGATGGAGGAATACAAAATTTAAGCGAAATAGTTTAGGTAATACAAAGCGTCAAGTAAAACTACTATCTATTTGGTGTAAGAAAATACTTAGAAAGCTAAGGCCTTTTATGAACAACTATTGAAACTAAATTTCTAGGGAATTTCGATGTCGCGGCTTACTTTAATAAATTAAGATATTTTCTAACAAATTTCTCATGGCTTAAATTCTTCTCGGATGTCGAGATAACCAAAAATAGACCCTCCTGAAAATAAATAACCCGAAAATGCGGATGTGCTTTCGAGAGTACCGGATGTGCTCGAATGACGAATGCACCCGGATGTACCGAAGTACGGATGTGCCCGAATAGTGTTTATATGTGCGGATGTACAGAAGGTGAGATGCCGCAGAAATGGCCAGTGTGGCTCTACGCTCCAAATGTTGCCCTACCATGGTGACTATGACATCTCGACATTGAGCAAGTTCAAAACAATGTTGAAACTTGCTCGGGAACCGGCCGTAAACATATACTCAGGCTGGGTTGTTTGCGTACCCACTTTGTTTTTACCTTGATTCTCCTTTCATTCCTCAAGAAATGATATCTCACGTCGATATTGCTCGTGATGAACTTGATCTTGGTCACGCATATTGCACTCGAGAAGCCTATCCGCGATCTGTGATAGTAAAGGCGATCGTCGACAAAGCCATATACTTTGCGATAGTAGACAAAGTCAACATTGGCTACCAAGAAGTAGCCTTCAACTTCACAACAAGAGCCACCAGAGTGAACACTTAGCCGGTCATGATCTTCTATTGTTCCACATCTTTACTTATGTCGAGAATCGAATATCGAGAAATAATACGGCGACTTCTCGCCCACCATAATTGAAGAGACCCACGTCGGATATTGCCTCTAAGATAATAAATATCCTTTTCACTGACTTTCAGTGCTCCTTTCCGGAGCTCTCCCGTGAACTTACTAACAACTCTTGACGGCATGTGCAAAGATGCGGTCTAGTGCGGACCATAACATGTCGAAGCTTCCAAGCTGCGCATAGCATAAGAATGCAGGACATGCATTCCTTTCCCGGATGACTTAGGGCGCAATACCACCGATAAATGTGCATTAAAAGAACTAGGAGTATCAATAGGCTTTATAGAAGCCATATCAAATCTTGATAGAGATATATTCTCCAACGTGCAGCGACAAAGAAAAGCTTCCTCGACTTCATCTCTGTGAATCTCCATTCCTAGAATTTTCTTGACGATTACTTTAAATCCGCTGCATAGCCGAACTTTGCATCAGTGGTCTCTTGACTTAAATAATAGCCGACTTGTGCTTTGCAATAACAACATATCATCTACATATAATACTAAGTAAATGAATGACCCATCTTTGACCTTGTTGTAGTATACACAACTATCATATGGACTCACCGGAAATACCCAATCTGAAGCATGTAGTATAGCAGCTTCTTGTACAGCTGCCTCGAAGATTGCCAAACCATATAAGGGCGTTTTCAACTTGCAGAGCATGATACTCCTTTCGGTTTACAAAACCATCGGCGGATCATGTATATCTCTTCTTCGACTCTCCATGTGGAAAGGCGTCTTCGCTATCTGGTTGCTCCTAAATCTGGTGTGCCATTAAACAAAAAAAGCATACGATCTGGTATGTCGACTACATAGGTGAGAATATCTTCTTTGTAGTCCGCTCCGCCTACATTGAAACCCACAGCAACAACTTGGAGCCTTATGCCCAGTCCTGTTTGGTGACAACCATTCTTTCTTCTTGAATAACCTTGCAAGTGACAATCTTTCTTAGGCGGTTTTGCTTGACTCCCAAGTACGATTCTTACGAGTGACACCATTTCATCGTGGCAATGAAGCCATTGGGCGGGCTGATACCAGTAACGGCTTCTTTATAAGAAGGTGGCTCGTGAGGATCAACTTCCTCGCAGCACATAAAGCAAAAGGCCAAAGATATCCTCATATCGTACCTATTAGAAAGGTACTCCATAGTTTGCTCTTCTAGGATGATCTAGAGCCAAACTGTGTTATCAAGGTGGAGCAGTGCCTCTACGCCGAATGTCATTTGAGATGTCTCTTAGAATCCAAGTATGAATTTTACTCTTGATAAAACACCAAATTCATACATCCGGATCACTGAAATAATGTATATTAATCTAAAACACATAGAATTGCAATATGAATAAAGAGTTCTTACGTTGCGGCGGAGAAGGCGAGAAATGAAACCAACTCATAAGCCAGCCAAGCCACGTGAATGCCCCTTGAAAAACTCTCGATTGCTTGTGCAACTTCAAAGCGATCTCCTACAGATTGTACACACTAAGGAGAATCAAATCCGGCTTGAAGCTTTACTAGAGTTGTGAGAACAAAATGGAAGAGACCTCTTCAAGCTTACTAGGGAGAAGCGACACTTTCGAAGGAGGCAAGGGTTTCAGTTTCGTGAAATAGAAAACCCTTGTCTCTTTCTTTAAATACCAATGCCTAATTCATGATTAAGCAACTGCGTTAAAAAATGAGTTGCTTTCGTTAACTTAATTAAGGCCGTTATGGCTTGTAATCAAATAATGAGTCCTTTAGTGAGTTGTTTGCATTTTAATTATCTTGACAAGTCGATTAAAATACTAGCAGTCCTTTATCGAATAACTTATCAAGTTATTGTCAATTTCAATTGCTTAATTGATTAAACTTGCGAGTTTAACCAATTGATGTTTATCAAATATATATTCATCGAATATATAAATATTGAGAGATACATCTCTCGATATACAAATCCTCGTTTAATTTCATGGATGAAATATAATTCGAATATCATTTGTATGTGTGTGACGCTTCTAGGCTGGATAATAGTAAGTTGTATAATAATAAGTTGACCCGATTCTTATTATTATAACGATTAATGAGTAAGATACAGAAATCGCTCATAACCCCTTAGAGGTTGGTATAGTTGTGGAGATATGAGAGATATAGATGGGTTGATGACTAGAGTTAATTCGTTGTTAGTGCAATGATTTTATTGGGTGATGGTGTTACTTCATGGCTTTTTGTATTACTCTCTTGGCAATGTTGTTTAAATTTTTTACATGAGTCATAAATGACTCATTTATTGGATTATGGATATTGTCTCGGATTATACTAGATGTTGCACTTGATGAAACTATGTCGGAGTAGGTTTGGTGATTATTGATAATATTATCGGATTTTCTTGTGGATCTATAGGTTGGCCTGATAACCGTTACCATCCTTTAAGGTTAAAAGTTGAGTTGGTTAATGGTTGAGATAAGCTTTTGAATGAGGGCATTAGTATAAAAATTATAAACCCAGCGTTAATGCTAATACATAGATGATGTTGATGATATTTATATATAGTGGAAAGTTGGATTCAAAGCGTGTTAGTATATAAGTTGTGATCCCCAACCCGCGGCGTTGATACCGTTAAGAGGTGAATAAGTTTAAGTAGACTAAATGAATAATTTGGTGAGATAATTTAAATGCTGAGATTATCTTTATTTAAGATATACGTTGCTCAGTTGTATTAAGATAATAAAACGATTTGGAGGTTCTTATGATAAACATTCAGATGTCATAGGAGGTGTATGACTATAATTGGGAGTAGCACTTTCAGGTGAACTAAAGATAATTGGTTGAGTTGTGGTATGTTTGAATTGTATATTATATCGGGAATTAGCTATACTTCAGAAAGATAACAAATAGAGAGATATCTCTTGTGATTAAGGTGTACTGTGAGTAAGTTGTTGACGTGGTGTGGGTTTATCGGTGTTAGTTGGAAAGCCATTAAGGAAAGATTTATATTGTGGTGAGTAGCATATAAAATATAACTCTTGAGGTATATAGTCTTTAAATAGGTAAGGGACTTGAATTATCCTTGTTTGTATGATAAGGTGGGTTTAACTTACGTGACGATATTGGTATTCACTGAAACTATTTGAATCACCAACTACCACTATCGTGGCGGGCATTTTATACCTAGGTTGTTGCGGGATAAGCCAGAGATGCATTGTGATAGTTGCGTGCCAGCGGAGAGGTGGCGATGGTGGCATCCAAGGTCATATTCTTTTTCCTTTGGAGTTTTTATTTATGCGTAAGCAATTCTTTGTTGTATGAGGTTGCTTAAAACAAGTTGTTGATGTTGTATTTATATTATTACTTTTTGATTGTAGTAGTGTTGGTTGGATTCGCCCGATGGGCCGAGGTTGTATTATTTTTTACTATCCGTTAAATGAAGTCTATTTTTATCGTTATCCATCGTTGAGGTGACTACGATTATCTGGGGTGATGGCCGATTGACACGTATGGTTCACAATTTTGGTATCGAGCCCTGGGTTTATGTTTTCTTAGTGTCTTGTGTGGTTATATGCTGGGTTCGGAGTTGTAAGTGTGTTGTTGTTGTGTTAGTAGATTCTACGGTTTGGAGTCTATTTCTTTTCGAATCCGTTAAGCTATTGAGGGGGCGCCCGTTACAAGATTTAAGTTGACTTCCGGCGTCACGAGGGGTGCTGAGACTAATTTTGTGTTCTTGTGGTGTTAATTAGTTAAGGGTGTTATACTATGAGATGTGTGAACTAGTATGTTAATATGATGATGTGGTTAAATATATGTATATATTGAGATGCGTAACTGGGTATTATATGGTGATTAGCACGATGGGTTGTTATATATATATGATGGGTTATATTGAAACAAGACATGTAATGGTTTAGAATATGATGTATGATATCGGTAATATTATGAGATATTTGGGTGATTTATATATTTTGGGGAGTGTCTTAATAGTTGATGTGGTGGTAGAGTGATAATGAGATTTTATGACGGGAGGTAATTAACAAGGATGAGATTCACGATAATTAATATAAGATATACTTGAAGTGGAGTTGTAAAGAATATCGATGGGTTTATAAGTAAGGATACCGGGTTAAATAAGATGTGTGATTATAAGAAAAAAGTGAAAACGTAGGTTTGATCGAGAAATGGTAAGTAAGTCGAGGTGGATACAATTGAAATTTGAATAAGAAAAAGAAGTTTGAGTTATCAGTTAATAATGTTTTAAATAAAGAGTTGGTGATTGAGTGGAGTTTATCTTTTTGTGACTAGTAATAGATTGTGTGAGAATTTCTGAGGAAGGAGCAGTTTATATCGGAAGTTCTTGAAAGGTTCACACAGTGTGGAGCCGAGAGTTGTTGATAAGTTGGTGCAATTCAGGTGAACAGATTATTAAAAGATTGAATTGAGGAGGATTCTGGTGACATGTACTCATGGGATTAGCACTTGATCGTGGTGTAAGATGTTGATCTTTAAAACAATTAAGAATTTCTCTTGTATACTTGGAGTAATTGGGGATAAATAATACTGCGTTGTCTGTTGTGGAATATGGACGTGAGAGGATAGAGAAGGAGTAAGTCAGCGTGGTAATAAGATGAAAATGGAAGCTTAATCTCTGTGAAGGATAAAGAGGGTGGGGTGGGATTTGGTGGAAATTTCTTTGGAAAGGGTGTAAAGTTGATCGGTCGATTCGGAATGAAATCATAAGTCCTTTTAGAGGATTGGAATAATGGCAATATATCCAGAATATTTTGGAGGAAAAGTGTTAGTGGGAATTTGAGTTAGCAAGGTACTAATAAGTAAATTAAGACTTGACAAGATCGCATGAGGCATTAATGTGCACGGTGGAATAATTAGGTGATGAGTTGATAATGTATCTAGTAATTGGGGATAGAATTTGTTAACAAAGCGATGTGATAGAAATTTGGTGTTTTACATTGATGATATGTTGGGAGACCATGGGTAATTACTATATTCGTATGTCGAGACAATCGATGTGTCCTTAATTGGGTGAGTTGGGGTTGATGAGGGAATTCGCTTTTCATGAATGAACTGTCGTTGAAGTAATGGGGTTTTTATGATATTTGGACAACATCGGTATCGGTGATATGAATTTTAATTTTGAGTGGTATTATGGGAGGCAATTGAGGGGTGCCCTCACACTAAGATTGATAATATTAACAAAGCCGAGATCGATGCATATTACAGAGATGATAAGTTTGAACAGGAAACATTGTTGATTGAATGTTATGTTATGGGGTAAGAGAGTCACTGCCTTAAGTTATTGACATAAGATATTATGGGAATTCTGACGAGATACTATCTTGAGAGGAATTTGAGCGGGTGACAAGGTGTTGTGATGTTAGTTGATAAGGGCGTGTCGAAGGTGCGTTGAGATTATTTGTGGTGGGTTGAATGAATTTTGAGAAGAAATTTTATAAGGTGAATAGATTGTAATAACCCGTTCCGTACTAATATTACTGTAATTGTATACTAGATTGCTCGGTGGAATATTTAGGAGAAATAAAAATTGAGATTTGAATAGTTGATAACACAATCGGTCGGTTTAGGCCATTTCGGTATTGAGAATTTTTAAAGTTTTAATTGGATGAAATGATATTATTTGGGTGGTAATAAATTTGAGTGTAGAAATGTTAATGTTTGGAAGTTGGTTGTCGAGATAGGTTAAAGCGAGGAAATCGGTTGAATTAAAGCGATCGGGGTTTCATAAAACCGTTAGACGCTCCGTTAACCCGGCCAAACCCGACTAAGGCCCGAAGAAAAGACCCGTCTCCCGCTTCCTCTTTCCTCTGGAGGCGATTGACTCCCTTTTATTTTTCTTGATTTCTCTACATAAGCTTTGGACCTCAATTTCTTGGAGAGTTTCTCCTAAATGTCTGATTCAAGGTAAAAGGTCGGATCTTTTTGAGTATTTAAATGAGTTCTTTGTGAGTTGACTTTTTGTATTTTGATTTTTATTGCTACAAACGATTCTTAGGCCTTAAATTAGTTATTTTTGAGTTAAAGTTAGGTGTTTGGATGAGTATTTCTTGATGTTTTGAGGATGTTGACTTTTTGTGATTTGGGTTGACTTTGAGTTTTGGGATTTAAAATGGTATAGAATTTTCACCTAAGCTTAGATTGTGGTATTGGAAGTGATAATACTTGATTTGGAGTTGAAATGTGTTCGGATGGATAGTTGACTTTCGTTGACTTTTTGAAGAAAAATGTAAACATGTAAAAGTAAGTTGTTGGAGATTAATATGGTTGTTTTGGAATGAATTTAGTTGTTCTGGGAATTAAGTTTGAGTTTTATAATATTGGAGAGTATTATGTTAAAATTAGTTTTACTAGGATTGGGTAGTAATTGGGTTTTTTTTTGGGATAAAGGTTTTTAGAAATGGGTTAGTTAGTTGGAAAAGTTGGAAATTTGGACTAGTGGGGAGGTGGTTTAAAAAGCGTTAGTATTTTTGGTTAGGTGTTGGCCGATTGTAAGTTTAATCGGGAATAGTTGAAATTCATCAAATTTAATTGTTCATTGAAACATAATTTGTATATACTTAAGTTATCAATTTGTAACTAAAATGGGTTGGTCGAGGGAATTGAATTAAGATAAAAGGGCTAAGTATTTGTGAGTAGTAATTATATTTTCGGGTGTTTTTGATTAGGCGGGCATTCGAAATAAAGCACCTCTCAGGGAAGCTCGGCTGCACGTAGCAGACCCGCATTTAAAACATCACGTAGCCGGACAAAAAATCATGACACATTAACATCACAATCACAATTAAATGAATACAAAAATGAAACCACAACACATAATATATAACAATTCATCCCACTTTTTCAGCGAAATTCGCCTTTCGAACACCAGCTTGGCTTATATATAATAATTCATCCTTTTCAGCCCGAGGCTCGCCTCGAACCTCCCACGTAAATCATCTTATATAACAATTCATCCCTTTTCCTTGCGGGCTAAGCCTTGAACACCCCGCGTCATCTCGGCGTCCTGAAGCACACACATCTGATATCCCTTACCCATGCAACAAATACACAACAATTTCCAAATGCTTTTATAACCATAGCGCGATACAACCGTGAACAAAACGCTTTCAGCGGATATACACTCCCGGATCTTCCATGCATGCCAATTTCTGTATGAATACGATAATACCACCGGCGTAGACATACTCAATAATTTACACTAAAAGCATGGTATGCTCAAACATAGAAATACCTCCGCAACCAGCGCCATAAATCATACAAATCGACAATTTACGGTCCCGAGCTATACACCTGAGATGAGTACATAATGTCTGAGATACGTTATGCGATCAATTTACCATCTGACGCTGAGAGCATAAATAGAGTGAACAAGCGAGTGATAAATCCCACTTTGGCTTCATGGCGCCCAATGATCGCGCTCGATCTGCGCTGTTCGCGTCTTGGTGAACGGACACATTACAAAAATAAAATCTGACTAAAACCATTTGACCCGCACCCACATCTAATTTAAATACCATTGTTTAACCCGTTTCGTTATAAATTTCACGGTTTGCGTAAAGGTTACGGATTATGTGTTCAATAGCAATTTTGGCAATGAGCCACCATTACCAGGACTAAATTCGATAATCATCCTATATCTTGTCCGAACTCCCTGACATTTCAATAGTTTCAAAATTCCCGATTTCGCACTTCTCCCCAATCGACTTTAGCTTCGCGCTTTCAAACCCCAATCCTTTAGAAGTTAGTTTACTGCCAAAATTCACTGCGATAAATTCCAACCTATTTGTTACCGACGCTGATTCATACTTGTATCCCCAAAACAATGGCGATCAGATTATTATAACTTATTTACATTAGCATACATTTCGAAAATCAACCCACGATCACCAGTCATTTCACTATAACTACACTTTTCTTACGAATATCGATGCGTTATGATTCACATATTACAATTTAGGCTGCATATTAATTCTATTCAATAATTTGTCAAAATCAAGAAGTCGACTTAAAAATTCAAAGTCAATTGTCCTAAAACATCCAAATTTCATCAAACATCATATTTCAATCGAGAATAACTAATCATAACTGAGAATCAATGTCAGACAATAAAATTCAAAATCACAAAAGAGTGGCAAAAGTCAAAGGTTTGAGATTTCACAAAATACTCAAAAATATCGCACCTTTTTATTTTTGAAGCTTGGCAGGGGATGATGAGAGAAACTTCTCCAAAATTTTAGCTCAAGGTTGAGGTAGGGGAGAAAATTGAAAAAGAAAAAAGAAAAAATATAAAACCAAAGGATCTGTCCAATTTCTCCTGGCCCAGGGGAAGGAAGAGAACAGGTTGGGTTTCTTGGGGTTTTGGGCTTATAGTGGACTGTGGTGGCACGGTAGTTGGGTTGGGCCCAGCTTGACGATCAAGGGCACTGGTGCATTCGATACTTCTGCGTTTCAACAATCAGAGCAACTATTTCGAACACAAACATTTACAGGCATAAAATATTTGAGTAGGTTCCAATTTCTGGCGGAAATAAAATTAATAATTTCATATTTTGATTTCTATTTTTGTTAATGGAGTCGCGACCGGTTATTACACAAAGAAATCCACGGCCGACAAGTTGATCTACAAATGCGATTCTTTGGTGACCATAATGCCATCTTTCCCATTATTCTTCTCTTGTGGGGTTACTCGAAGGACTTATGACCACGTTTGTTACAATTGCTTAACACACCCGTAATATAAAGGAATTCCCATGAGAAGCGTTTTCAGCAGAAAGCTGTTTTCACTTAGGTCTTGAAAATCATTCTTAACTTATTTCCGGCAGAAAGACCTCGAGAAGAAGACCCAAATTCCTGACATTCACCTTAGACTCCCCCGTAGAGGAGTTGGGATAAACAATCACAATCGGCCTTCCTATTTATTGTCCTCTTACATTCTCAGTGAAGGATAATTGCAACGTGTTCCATATCTTTCTCTTGTGCTTCAGATAGTTCTTGAAGTACATCCAAGATGGTGGCGTTTCACAGGGTACCGCTGACAACCTTGAACATTTAGTTCAAGACCATTCCTTCAACTGAAGCTAGAGCGGAAGACAACCTCAAGTTCACCAGCGATCATCCACGGTTGTCACCATTTATAGTCCGAGGAAATCTTCCCGATAAATGTTTTGGAACCACATCTTGAGTCTTATA
Source organism: Lithospermum erythrorhizon (assembly GCA_019722365.1). Classification (NCBI taxonomy): domain Eukaryota; kingdom Viridiplantae; phylum Streptophyta; class Magnoliopsida; order Boraginales; family Boraginaceae; genus Lithospermum; species Lithospermum erythrorhizon. Next base: position 113,336 of record JADFUC010002410.1, read on the forward strand.
CTTGAACTCAAGTGCGTCCAATGTGTTTTGTAGTAGCGTATATTTTATATCGCTACTCACGACTCATCCGACAAATAGAGATCAACAAATAATTGCGACTCGAATAATCGGGTGTCTCCGGGGAGTGGGCCATGACTAAACTCAGCGCGCGTCATCTTGAACCGTAGGAGGTTCTACGACCAGAACCGTTGCAAGTTCAGGTTGTGAGATAGAACATCACTTGTTCTCTCCACCTTTGAAATTCTTACCGGAGAAACACAGGCTTCGGTTGGTCATTTCACCATCCACGGAACAATTGGAGGTTGAGGAGTAAAGTAATGATGGTTCTGGTGAAGGAATCTGTCGAGGAAACCCTTGCGCCCGGCGACAGCATCTGGGCAACCATACCAGGAGAGTGTAACCCCAGGGCCGAACGCAGACATTAAAGCGATCCAACACCATCCGTAACACCACTGACCACAGCCGGAACAATATCACCATCAATCGCATTCACTATCGAAGTATCAACATTGGATTCCATTGCAAAAGTGTTGTGTGTAGCTCCGGTCGAATCTGTTTTAAGGCATGAGGAATAGTGGAAATACCAGGAACTACGGCTTAAGACTTTGCAAAGAAACTCTTCTAATCTATATTTGAAATTACAATGAAAAGATTACAACTACAAGCAGCGAGATTACAATGAGAAATGAATTGCAGCTTCAAAAGAAACGGATGGAAGTCACGTCAGCCCGACTCTTAAAAACAGTCGACCTCTTCCCCAAAGCGGTGCTTAGGGCCGAAGAGAAGCGTCGTTTCAGGATAAAATGACCCAACGATCGACTTCACAAGCACAAGTGAATCGATCGACGAACCGCCTGCGAGCTTGATGTATCACCTTGAGAAAACAAACGAAAGGAGAGAATGGGTGCTCTCGGATTTTTTTTTCTTTTCTGTAGTGTGTGTTTCTTCTGATTCATATGGAGTTTTTGGATGATTAAGTAGGCAACTTGCTGAACCAAAACGTTTCTGTATTCATGAGCAAATAAAAACGGTTTGTAACAGCTAAATGACACTTAACACAATTGATTGTCCATTCTGTAACAGCTCTTTTGAATTTTGAATGCAAAATCGAGCTTGACCGGGAGCAAAAGGTGGCTACTTGAACCCCCTTTTAAAGGCTGCATTCGTGTCCAGCAGTCGGCGCTGCCTTTTGAGCACCACAATTTCCGACTCGTTTTCCCAGTTTGCGCACTCTAGCGAGGCGTGTGAACTTTTGCATAAGTAGTCAATCAATTTACTAAGTCACTAAAGACCTCTTCTTATTAAGTGAACTTCCAACATCCTCTACTCCAATGTGGGATGCACTTGATTTCCAAACCGTGGTTTGTTCCATCTTTTCAGCTTCGTTGACATAAAATGAGATGCAAATTTTGGATTACCGGCAATAAACTAATAGAACAATTGAATCACAGAGAGGCAGTTGATAATGCCTAAGGTATTTGAGGGTAGAAAGAAATTGAATGATCTTCTCCGAAAGTAATTGAACCTTGGACAGACTCATTGGAAGGCTGGATGATGACATTGGATTAATAAAAAATGTACTATTCTCTACTATTGTTGATAGAAATTGTAACTTGATTTTTTCTTAAAGTTCATTTGAAACAACTTTAAAATTGTAACTTGATTAGTTTTTATTCTTGTAATTGCGCAACAAAGTCGTATTTTTTCTTGAGACCAAGCGATCAGATTGGTGACACATTGAGTTTGTTTGATCCGACGACTACGAAGATATATTGTGATAGTTATTTTTGACATGCGTTTGAATTCTGATTTTTAGGACTTGTGATTAAAGTCTGAAATATTTCATGATTAGGCGTCCGATAAATATTTTATCAGCCCATTAAAAAATACATGTAAAGGTTGTGTCGCGGCCATTTAATAACCTCTTGTCCGAGATACAAAAAAGTATGTCAATATTTGAGAAATAATTGTGCCACTAAAAACATCGCGATATTAGTAACCATACGGCATAATTGTGAGGTTTTACTTATTATCTTACAAATTCTGATAACTTGACAAATCTAATCCTTTTGTGTGTGACGTAATTGTGGCGTAAATGAAATTAACATTATTTATTGTTAACTATGTATCATTAGTGTGACGTTACATATATAATTAACAACACTAATAACATATTTTTTTATAATTTATCATATCAATATTAACTAATTTTTTATTTTTCTAATTATATTTTCTTGAAACTTAGTTAATAACATTTATGTGACGTTATATTTCTTGATAAATATTTAAATTGATAGAGAAAAGTGGTCAATTTTTTGGTCAACTCGTTACTATGATGTTGTGTTAATAATTTAATCATAAATTTCTAATCAACATTTATATAAACTTAATATTTCTAATATCAATATTAACTAATTTGTCAATTTTTAATTATATTTTTCTAAAACTTAGTCAATGGCATTTATGTGACGTTATATTTTACTTGAATAAATATTTAAATTATTTAGGAAATTAATTCAATTGTTTGTGTCATTACTATGACGTTGTGCTAATAATGTAATCATAAATTTCATATCAACATTTATATTAAGTTAATATTCCTCATATCGATATTAACTAATTTGTCAATTTCTAATTAAATTTTTCTAAAACTTAGGGAATGACATTTATGCGACGTTATATTTTACTTGAATAAATATTTAAATTATTAATGAAATTAATTCAATTGTCTGTGTCATTACTATGACGTTGTGTTAATAATTTAATCATAAATTTCATATCAAGATTTATATTAACTTAATATTCCTCATATCAATATTAACTAACTTTTCAATTTCCAATTATATTTTAATCATAAATTTTATATCAACATGTAAATTAAATTAATGTTCTCGCGTTGTGTGACGTTTGGCTTTTATTATGACATTAAATGCTTAATAAAAATGGTCAAAATATATAGGTGAAATGATGACATTAATGCATTTAAAGTATATGGCAGGTGTGTAACGTTTTTATGGTGTATCTTGCACTATAAAATCGGTAATAGACATTCACATTTTACATTATGAAAGTTTCAAAGTTTTTTTTTTGTAGTATAGAATGTCAGGTAGACGTAATGTTCAAACTGTTGAGCTTGACAAATTCATTACGTGGATGTTGGATCCTTCAAATCCTCGATTAGTAAGATATATTTTGTCATTTTATTTGTTAATTGGTTTAGTTTGTTAATATATCTACTATACCTAATAATATATATTTTCATCTCGTTGTTTAATAGGAAATACTTGAGAAATTTTCTCGTAGATGACAAGTAACTTTAAGTGGAGATTGTAAGTTCAAACTTCATGATGGAATAACTTATAATTAAGTGTGTTTCATTAATTTTAACATGCATAGTATGACGTTTCTATGTCGGTGGCCGGGTGAAATTGCGTGTTTCTATGATGGTTTAGCGGGTTACATTCTATTGTTGGTGGCGTTTGCAAATGTCATCTGATCATCGTAATACTTTCTTCGTGACATATGCGTAACATTTTAAATTTAGTGCAACGCCTAATAGATGGCGTTTGCTTTTGCCACGAAGCGTCACATATTATCAACTGCAGCGTTATGTGGCGTTTTTGGCGTATCATTAGCCAAAATTTGTAGTGGTATGAACCAATATTCTTGTCCATGTAATTTAATTATAGCATATTATTCATGCAATTTGTAATATATTTTCTAGTAAAATAATATGTCTTTGTGAGAGAGCATAACCTTTTAATTATTTTCTTAAAAGTTGTCTGACGAAGCACAGTGATTTTATCGCGATGTAAGCACTTATTGTTTGAAGTCATATCGTTGTATTATTTTGAAAATTTATATGTACTAAAGTTTGTTGTTTAGATGAAGAAAAAATAATTTTCAATGTGAAAAAATACGTAAATATACAATAACATGTAGCACTTAATTGATTTTCAATAACAATTCATAACATATATGTATTTACTAATATGTGGTTGCTCAGATGAAGCACACATATTAGTTTCAAAGTGAATAATTAGATGTATATCCTTTTAACATTTAATTAATTTAAAATAAAAAATTCTCAGTATATATATGTTTGGTAATATGCATGTCTTTTTCTATATGAAGAGATATTGATAATATAAAGATTCATACTAATTTCAATTCAATTTAATCGATATTTTCGTTTCTCGAGTCAGATTTTTATCATCAATTGGTTTTTAGTTATATTATGAAAATTTATCATAAAATAATATTATGAAAATATTTTTAACGACAAACCTAATGATAATAAATTTAAATTTATTAGAATAATGAATAAAAAGTGATAGATTGTCAAATTTATGAGCAGGGGGTTTGATTCAGTTCTTACACTTTTATTATGCTTAAGGTGCGTAAACTATTTAAATAAGGATAAAATTGATTAATATAAAACACATCACCTATATTGACTATCATACATCCATTGACAAGGACGGACCCACATTATCTTATGGCTTTTCACGTGAATACCCTACACTAAAATTAAATTGCTTAGATGAGTAAGTTGTTATATCTATTGGCCCCCTATACCAATTAGCCAACCCACTTATCACTCTCTTATTAATCCTAGACCTAAACCTAATATAATATTATTTATATGAGTGTTTGTCCTCTCTAGTTAAGAAAAAGATAACCCAACTTTACCTTTATTGTTTTTGTACTTGTGAAAAAAACTTGTTCTTTTTGTCCCCTGCCGATAAAATACCTTTATTATGCAAAAGTGGTTGAAAGTTTGGAGACGCTCCGGGTTTATGTTGCCTCTTAGGCCAATTGGTCGTGCATTTGACTATTGGTTATTCGGAATCAATAAAATAGGCGATTTGAGCCAAATAATAATGAATCGATCTATAATTATTGCAGAAGTCTTTGTCTATTTTGTAGATCTCATTTTCTTCATTACTATTTTCTCTAAAATGAAGATCCATGTAAGAAATAGCTCATATTTTAAATGGCGAAATAGATACCACAATATTGAAATATGGTTTGTTCGCATCCCTTGATCGCGTAGTGTCGTTGGGATTTAGACAAAAGAATCGTATCTCATTTCATATGTCTGAGTACCGAAGTATCATATAGTCTATGTGGAAGCGGGGAGCAACACAGAGGTAATCCGGTGATGCAGGTTAACTCACTTAGTCCCTCCGTTCCATATTTTATGACCAGTTAGTCAAAAAGTACTTTACTAAGGAGTTACTTAAAGATTGCTATTATACCCATATATATATATATAATTGCCCGTATATATATATATATATATAACAATCTTTAAATCAAAAAAAGAAATTATTAGGGTCAAAAGTGGGAGAATGAGTTAAAAGTACATTGGATTGCGAAACAATCAACTATTATGAAAAAATAACTTTTTGTTATACAATCACATATTATTTACTGAGGTAGTATAATTTATATGAGTGCTTGTGTACTCACATTTTTCCTTCCTAAGAGTGTTTATGTACTCGAAATTAATCAATTGCTACAAAATTATTTATTTCATTTATGTGAGTATATCAACACTCATATATTTTGTAGTAAAGAGTACATGTGCACTCTAAATTAACCTACGTTTCAAAATACATGATCATCTAATTTTTTTTTTTAATTTTTACGAGTAGTTGATTGTTTGCAATTTAATATATATTTTACAATTCGATATAGATTTTTTACATTTTTAATGTAGTTTTTTTTACAATCGATGTAGTTTTTCACAATCATAATAAAATAATTTTTATCTAAGCAATCATCTATTTTTGAAGCGGAGGAAATATATGATTTATATGAATGTTTGTGTATTCATAAATTTCCTTTCTAAGAGTGTATATGTGCATGTACTCTAAATTAAGTGATGCACTTGCAATATCATGAGACAAAACTAGTCTAATTGATTGAAATTTATAACATAATTTCATATAATTTTAAAAAGAAATAAGACCAAATTAAGTACAATTATTTTCAACAAATAAAAATTAATTAAAAATGTTATAACTTAAACATAGAAGAGTAAAATAGCAAATAAAATATTTGTGTTTGATTCGTGACATAAGAACACTCAAAAAGTTATTTTCACTCAAATATCCAATTGTCATTTAAAATGAATTTTCCATACATACAATGTTAGTTATTCACGGGTTTGCATACGGTGCTTGAGCACATTTTGTGTTTAAGCGGCTTAAATTCATCTAGTTAATTTTAAATGAAAATTTTTCTCATTATCTCAAATAATAACGTGAAGGGTAAGTTCTACGCAAGAAATGATGCTAAGAAGTCGTTGCTAATAGGTGCAAGAACAGAGATAAATTTAATTTAGAATGCTTGGCATGCCTTTTATAGGCGAAACTTATAAATTAACTCATGTATCTGCTTGAGGATCGGGGCTTGGTGTCTGCCGGTTCTGAAGGAGATGTTCACCTGTTCGGAGGTACCGAGGTCTTGGTGACCGATAATGAGGCGTAGTTCACGGTTTTGGAAGATTGAATAATATCTATGTTTAGAGCTGGATAGAACCGGACAACCTACGTGTAATATCCCCGAGCGATGGGCGGGTGGAGTAATGAACACAGTAATTTTTGAGGTCTCGAAAAGGCTCCGGGGAGGAGGGGTTTGTTGGGACCAGGAGCTCCAAGCGGTGATATTGTCGCTTTCGGACGACCCGAATCCCATCATAGGGGATACCCGCCCCGTTTTGTTGTATGAATCCGATGCCGCTTGTTCCGATTGAGATTTACTTAAATGGCTCGAGTCGTATTATGACGAGTTAGCTAATGAGTAGGGGTTGCTTTGCTCAACTTGGACTGTTGGAGGAGGAAAGAAGGCCTACGCGGTTGATAAGATGGCACGGTACAAAAGCGAGGTAGCGGCCGCTCTGACAAAAGGCTCCGGGCCAAAAAAAAATTCTTGGTGGGAGATCGGTCGTAAGAAGAACTACAAGCATCCGCTGAGGAAACTGGAAAATTTGGAGTCCCTTAGGTGGGCCCCATACCTATCCGGAGAGTTGTAGGACCCGGTCATGTATGAGCTGGAAAAACCCACGAAGGCGTCGGAGTTCAGGGATCATGGTAGCAATGCCACCTAAGGAAATACTACGTGTAAGCCCGTTTTTGTTATTTGATTTATTATGGATTAAAAAGACTTGATTCGTTCAAAGTTGTCTTGAGTATTCAAAAATTCTATGTGTGGTAGAGTGTAACGACCGCCTCGAAATTAAAATGGCCACCGAGGTTGGAGTCGTTATCAACCTTGCTATCACAGTCGCATCACGATGGTTGACACGAAAATCACATTTAATTACCAATAAAACCGGATAGTTTGATAAAGTAAAATAGTTTGAAAATTCAAAAAGCAATACGTAACTTCA